>VXBX01006764.1:0-29554 GCA_013400415.1 Scytalopus superciliaris | reverse complement strand
AAAAAAAAAAAAAAGAAAGCAGAGTAATTGGAATATTGTGAAGAAGAAAGCATTCTGTCATTCTCTTTTGAGAACGAAAGAAATAAGGACCACATTTCTAGAATTTAACATTTGTCATTATTGTGAGTTAAAATTATCATTAGTTGGTTTTGCAACACTTTAAAATATTTATTAAATTTCTTGAGGAAATAAATGGTATTTCATTTGTTTCAAGTCACATTCAAGACCTGAACTACAAAATTTTTTGTAATGTCTGTAGTCTCAAGACGACTGCTAAACTAAATGCTGCAGACAAGCAGTCTACTCGGGATAAGTCATGCTGTCCATAGGAAGTCCCATAAAGAGAAACACAATCAGGAAAGTGCATGTTGCCTTGCACAGAAAAAACCCCAAGGTTTTATTATTTGCACTTTTCCTGCCACATTTTAAAACAAAATTTAAAAAAACCAAAAAAAACAAACAAACAAACAAAAAATCCAAAACCAAAACAAAACAAAAAAATCAAACAAAGCAAGCTCTTCATCTTTCATTGATAGATCTAATTTCTGGCTTATACTGAGAATTTAAGAAAGATGAAGAAGTGTGGACTTTAGGTCATCTGTTGAATCAAAAAGACAGTATGTGATTTCCAGCATAATCCAAAGAAAATGGGTCTTCTCTAAAAAAACTGTGTTTCAGGTATGAGAAGAGTCACTGAAATAATTTTAGGTACAAATATACAGTCCAAATATCTTCCTCTGAAATAGTCATGCTACACTCACTTTACAAACAGTAAATAAAATATTTTATAGGAGTGAGCTTTTGGTCATTAAGATGGGAAAAATGTTTCTGCTCTTCACAATTGATATGGTTATACTACAGTCTAATATGCTTAACAGCAGAGGATTAGCATTTGCAGTATCCTCTGAAGATCAGCAGAAGACTGAAAAAATATCTGTCTTGTAATAAGGAAGACGGAATCACTTAAGGAATTTTTTTGTTAAGTGTCTGGAAAGAAAACTAGAGGAGCAAACATACAGAAGGGCAACTGAGTTTGAAAGAATCATTTAGTGAGGATGAAGACATAGACACTGTGAATTCTTAAGGCACAAGAAAAGACTTCTGAAAAGATAAAATTCTGGTCAGAAACAGTGCTTCAAGTCCTGCTTTAAGCATGTTAAAACTACATGAAGGAAAACTGCTTCTATGTTAATCCAGTTGATAACTATCTGAGACATTAGGGGATTGAATAACTTTCTTCTAACAAAGATGCAGACACAGCTGGGATTTCAGAAGTCAAGTGGAAGTAAGGCAATATACAGAAAGACACTCTAGTAATTACATATATGACATGGTATATGCTTTACAGAAAAGGCAGAGAAGATATGCCAGCAAAGCGGAATTATATGATAAACAAAATGCTGACCTGTGCTGATTTCAGTTGGAATAGATTTAGTTTTCTTCACAGTACCTAGTGTGGGGCTATGGTTTGGGTGTGGAAACAGAGCTTGTAACACAGGGATGTTTTAGTTATTGCTGAGCAGCATTTACATACCATCAAGGTCTTTTCTACCTCTCAGCCCTTCCCACCAGCAAGCAGGCTAGGAGAGCACAAGGAATTGGGAAGGGACACAGCCAGGACAGCTGACCCCAAATGACCAAAGGCCATATGGTGTCATGTTTAGCATATAAACCTGAGGGAAGAAGGAAGAGGGTGGTGGGGAGGATTGTTTGGAGTGGTGATGTTTGTTTACCCAAGTCACTGTTAAGCATAATGAAGCCTGGCTTTTCTACGGATGGCTGAACACCTGACTGCCTGTGGAAAATGATGAATGAAATCCTTGTTCTGCTTTGCTTCTGCACGTGGCTTTTGCTTTATCTATTAAACTGTCTGAAACTCAAGTCACAGGTTTTCTTGCTTTTGCTCTTCTGACAGTCTCCCATATCCCACCAGAGAGAACTGGGTGGTGCTGAGTTGCAGGCTGGGGTGAAACCACAACATGAGCTCAATAAAATATCGAGAAATATTAGACTGTGTACTAAGACTGCAATATGGATTGCATCAAGCATTAAAAAGCAAAACCTTGAAAGTATGTGTTATGAACATCATGGTGGTGTTCATATAAGGTGTAACCATGACCAACTAAGAGCCATCACAGATTCAGTATAATGAGGGCAGAAATTATTGCCTTTCAGAAATCCATTGGTACCCTAGAACAACACCATAATGAAGAAGTAGATTATTTGGTCAAGTGCCTTCTACAGCAACAGCAAAACCAAAAGGAAAACAACATACTTATTTCTGAGGAGTGCAGGGGACATGGTTCAAAAGTGACTGTTGCACACTCTAATAATGAAGATAATCTAGTCAGAGCCACAAACTTCAAAGTGCATATAATACAAAATAACCTCAAATAACCCATTTTTGTTTGGTTACCTTTTTGTTGTTTTTGTTTTGTTTGTGTGTGTGTTTTGCATGTTTATTTTTTGTTTGTTTTCTTTTAGATGAAAGATAAAAGAAACGTTTAAAACACCATACTTTCAGGTAGCACAAAGCTGCTTAAGGATGTTTTGTTAAAAGGCTATATTTAACATGTAATATCTGTCAGAAGACATTCTTGACAAGGAAGAAATTAGGAAACTCTGACAAAATAATGGATAGCCACAAAAAGAATGAGCTAAAAATAATTATAAAATCTGCTTATTGAAAGTAATTAAATCAGCAGTAAAACACAACAGAAACAGGAAGCATGACAAAAGAACCACTGTAGAACCAGCGATCAATGTGCCTTCTAGGAAGGTAAAGCTGTAGCCATCAAGCTAAAATAATTCTTTGCACAGGTATTCAGGTGTTAAGGATGTGCCCCAAAGTAGTGCTACACCTTATGGAAGATAAATGAGAGCAAGTGTCTCAGGCTGAAGTGTCAGCTGAAAAGTCTTGAGAATAACTTTAAAAAACTGAAAAAAGAACTTGTCATCTCAGTATTTTATTAATTTAAAAGTTCTAAATTATTTAAAGTGGTGAAATTCTCCAATTATTAATGAAGAATTTATGGATTAAATTACTCTTAATATGAAACCAAACCACTTTAATAGTAGAAACTATACTGAAAAGAAGAATGAGAAGGAATATGGATATATATCTACATAATTCTGGTATAATAGTGAAAGGTCAGTGGAATCATACTGAATTACAAGGAAGATGATCTAAAACAAAGACTACAAAGCAGCTTTTTACACTGCACATCATTAAATTGTGTAATTCAACATGTTATTAGATTTCTACTGCCAGCTTTGTGGATAACTGAGGGAAAGAATTAGACCATGCATTGGGGAAAAGTTCCAAGGGCTGTTACCTCTGGGAAGGTCCCTAAACAAGAGGTTTGTGGAAACTAGGAAGGTATAAGGGGAGAAATTTCACTGTATATTTTCTGACACTTGAATTCTTTTAAATATTGATCACAGGTCACTGTCAGAGAAGTACTAGAATAAGCAGACATTTTGACTGACTCAGTAACAAACAGGTTAATTTCTATAATGATGTACATACATAAATATAATGCATTATATATATTTATATATATTTGAGTGATGAATTATACTTTAATATGAATTAAAAAATATATAAAAAGAGAGCTTTATAATGGCATTTCCTATTTAAAATTTTGTTTCTGCTATTTATAAATAAAATTGATAATGTAATAATTTAGATTGATTAAATATTATGCATGTAATGTAATTTAGCAGTCCGAAGACAGAGGCTAATAATTAAAGCACATTTTTACTGTAACTACAGTGTCCAAAACAGCATAACAATTAAAAAATAACTGAAAATATGTTTGTTTCTAACTAATAAAGTAAGGGAAACGATACTAATCAAGATTAAATTAGTAATCTGCAATATGCAGTAAATCTGCATATGAATAAGAATTTGATTGTTGAGAAATTAATCCATATTTGCATAAGTTAAATAACTGTTTAGGTTCATTAAAAACATAGACATATTTGTAAATAATGACAGTTTAAAAACTGGAGCTAATGTTAGTTTAATAAGTATCTCCAAGTAATATTCTGGAAAGTTTCAATACTTCATTAGTTTTTAAAATTGAAGTCAATGTTTAAATTGAAACTCATGGTAAAGCATTTTATCATTTATTCACCATTAATAATTATTTTGGGAAAGGCTTTAAGGCAACAGGACGGGGACACCTATCAGATATCACCTTCCAAGAGAAACTGGAAATATTAAATATTATGTCCTTTGTGCCTTTGTTTCAAAACAGAAGGACAAAATTAGAGTCAGGTATTGCAGCAACAATACTGATATCTGTGGAAGACAGATTGCTTTTTTTTTCCCCTTTCCTTTATTTCAGATTTCTATTCTCCTCCTTTGTAACTAAGCACAAACAGCTTAGGTGTACTGGTATTATTTCTGCTCTTTTCTCAGTTTTAATACCAGTAAGTTTAACTGAAAGTTAATGACCAAATAACTACTTGAAAATCCTTCAAGTTTTAAAGTTGTCTCAAATTATTAACTTTATTTAATATGATGCTCTGGGGAAAAAAATCTTTTTTTCCTCTTTAGTTGAGGACAATCAGCAGTGGAGCATGTTGTCCTGAGAGGCTGTGGCATTGCCATCCTTTGGAGGATTTTATTCCTCAAGTGGACTAAGACTTGAGCAGCCTCATCTGACTCAAGGTGGCCCTTTTTCTGTCAGAGTGGCCTGGAGATTTCTCATGGTCCCTTCCATGTCTGAAAAATAGGTACACAACTTCTCTATATCATGTCAGAAAAGAGAATAAAGAGTAACTTGTACAAAACTTGAGTCATTTATCCTCAGTGACAAAGATTTTTCCAATCTAGTGAGGTGTCCTCTCAAGTCACACTAGGTGAATAAATAAGGGCTGGAATGTTTTGAAGATTTGACCTGTTTTCATTCACTGTTATATTTGCAATTGATCACTCAAGCTCTCGATGGAATAAAATTTTAAAAATTACAGTTTTTTAACCTTGTGCTTCTGCTTGTGTTTTTTGAGGAGAATATTAGTGTGCCTGAATATACTCTTATGAGATGCTACAGAAAGTTTAACATAAATAAAGAATTCCATAGGAAACTAAGATTAAATTTTCCTTGCTCTGTAAACATGTGTGGGAAAAATATGTCCCCCCAAAAAAAGTCTTCCTGGAATCAAGGAAGGGTCTTAGGGCATCTCTGACTTCACTACCTTCAGGTTTTTAACTAATTAACTACAGTGCATCAGGATTTAATGTATTGGTTCATTGAGATTGTAACTCTAGGACTGAGCTAGTCAAGGAAAGGGGCAACTAGGTCCTTGAGCCTTGTGCCTAAGGTGAAGAATCACTGGTGTTAGAAATTTGAGCAGGAAAATTCAGATGTTTGAGGCTGGTGTTGTGTCTTATCTTTCTGTGTCCACAAACACTCTGAGTATTGAATTTTGTTATATCCCAATAGCTGGAGAACTGCCATTTGGGATTTTTTCATTACATAACCATAACATCCAATGACCACAAAAAGAAAGAAAAAAAATAAAAATCGAGTGTTGGTTGATTGGTTGATCAAAGAAATTCATTCTTTACAGATGGTCCTTGGTGTCCCAACTCTGTTCTCTTGGCCCCATGCCTTGCCACATATATGCAGTTTTGTTTCTGCATCACAGGCTGCACAGCTGGATTTTCTTCATCAGAGTTTCTCAGATATTTGGGAGAAAACAAGGTCCAGCATGCCCTATGGCAGTGAGGACTTCACTAGCTTTTGCTGTAGAAGATAGGAATGTCCAACAGAGGTCTCCCAAGCCTTAGGAACAGGTACTGCATTTTCCTAAATACTATATATTCTTCTGCCCTTAGCAGAATGTACAGATGTACATGTTTTACTCTCAAAAATGCTGTCAATATATACATGTTTTAGATGGATCTTCAGAAATAGTTTATGGCTTTTTTCTGTGCAGCATCCTATAGTCATTAAAGCATCAGAAAAAAATTACTGCATTTTGTCTAATTTCCAATGAGAGTGCCACCTGTATTAGATGTAAGAATGGGATCACTTGACCTTCTGCACCCACTTTCTGCAAGATGGTTTGATGGTTTCAATAGACATCAATTTAGGCACAATTTATTTCTGCTGAGGTAAAGTATACCTCATATGCCAAGACAGCCTCATACCATTTAAGTTAAGACCTAGGCATTTGAAAATTGCCATTCCTTCCATGCCATGTTACTACTTTTTGATTGTACTAGCAAATCACATAAGAAAGATTTTATACTGAGCCTCAGTTAGGACAAAGACATACAGATGTTGTAGGCTTCCGTGCTTCATTAAAATGCTAACACACTTTTGGGATAAACACTATTTAGCTTTTTTTCTATACCATTTTATTCAAATGACTTAATAATATTAGAGGGTTTTTTCCTCCACTTTGAGAATATTGACTACTTCCATAAGCACCTCCATATTTTTGTATTTCACAGCTACCCTAAGGATGCAAGCATTGTTTTTACAAAGCATATTCACCAGCTGTTTTCATAATACGTAAAGTTCATAATTTGTCTCAGACAGGGTCTTTAAAAGCTTTACAAGAAATCCTTTGTTATTATAGCATACAAGTAGTCTATTTTCTGAGGCACACAGAAAACCAGGAAGGTTCCTAGTATTTGTCTTTCTTTTTCATGTGTGCAGAGCCTGTTTCTAATTTCTAGCATATCTTATTGAAAGCAGTCCTTGTACAGACTAATTATGAATCAATTTTTATTATTCCACTGGAAAGTAGAAGGATCTCATTTGATCCCTGAGAAATACAATCATAGAATATCTTAGGTTGTAAGGGACATAAGCATCATCAAGTTCAAGTCCTTGCAGGACTATCTAAAAATAAACCATATGATGAAAAGTGTCATCTAGAGACTCCTTGCACTCTGACAGGCTGAGAAACAAACAGAAAAAAAAAATCAAAAAACAACAACCCAAACAAACAACTGAGCTATGGGCTCTGATGGTTAATGGGAACCCTGAAATAAACTTAGGTACAAGCAGTCTCATATTGTTTTGACAGTACTCACGCTTTTTTTGCCTATGGTTAATTTTTGACAGCACATTACACAAAAAGCAAGTTATGTTTGCTTTCATTTTAAAGGTGTGAGAGAACTTGCATAATTTTTAAAAGTTATTTGCTTCTCACTGATAAGCATATATTCTAAGTTTCCCATCCTGTTTCTATTTTCTGTTCTGTTTCTAGTTCCCTTTTCCCACCTTCTAATTAAAAATCTGTACTTAGCCTGCTCAATAGATCTTTTATCTAAGAGATTATTACCTTTTTGTTTGTTATTAATGCAGTTCAGTCATGAGCTGAAGGGACAGAAGGAGTCAATATGAAACTCCTTCTGTGTTACATTTCTTTGAAGAGGTGTACAGACATGGTTCTAGGGAAAGGATTTGTACCAGAGAGATGTTTTAAGGGCCTTGGAGGCTGAGAATTGCTTTCTGACAAGCTGCTAAATGCCTTTGTAGGTATTAGTATGGTGTGAAACTGCATTTTTTGCATTTCTGCAAGATTAAAGGGATGAGAGAGGAACACTAGCCTTTTGACATCGAAGAGATAGGCACTTCTGGGTGAAATGCATCTCACCTATCTCTGGCTGCCTGAAACATGAACATCTAGACAAAGCTATTCAGCTAGGCCTCTCCTCCCTCCCCTTTTAGGTAATAGAGAAATAGTTACTATCACAGGCAATTCATGCCCTTATCTCAGACACAGAACCAAGATGGGACAGATTACTTTCTGGCAGTTGCCTCTGTCTCTTGAGTAATTATATAGGGAGATGACATTTCTAAATCTGAGCACCCATTTAACTTTTAGATGGGTGGCTGAGCTGGAACACCCTCTTTACATACATTTGTAGATCAGATTTGTTTGCAAATAAGGAAATTAAAGACTTAGCAAAACCATTCCATAAAATGGAAGCAAATACTCCTAGTGTGTGCTACAAAGAAAACAGTATTTGCATAGACTGCACGTCCAGCCTTTCCTCTGCTACTTCTCTGTCAGTGATTTGCTGGGTTCTTAGAGTCAGCAATTACCAATCCAGTAAGATGAGGGGGCTGAGGAGCAGCAGGGCAGAATGGGCATCTAAAAACTTTTGTGTAGCTTTTCTGAGAAGTAGTAATTGGCTTTGCATTGCCATAGATAAGCATATTATCACTAACTTTCAGCTTTCTAATAACACATCATTTAAAACTCTTCAGGGGGTTGCTTTTAGTGCTTGAACAGTGAATTCAGAGCTTATGAACAGTTTGAACAGTAGTACAGGAGCTGTGTTGTCCCAGGTCAGCTACATCAGAATTAGTGAAAGAAGTAACCTAAAATGAACTCTGAAATAGAGTAGTGTTATGCTAGTCAATATAAATAGCACAAAGAGGTGAACAGAAGTTGGATCTTCCATGTTTCTTTGTAAGTCTATGTTTGGAAACATCAGGTCGGGAAAGAGAGGGTTCAGATCACAGGCTTAAGAAATTTAAAAGTTAATAGAATTAAACTCCAAATTTTGGCTTGAGCACTATATATGTATCTTGTTAATATGTTAGTAAAACCATAATATAAGCTCTTTCTTAAATTCCTAAATTCTTTTTATTTATAACTGCCTTCTGGACAACAGGAAATTTCTATGAGTATACTTTTAAAAGCATTTAGGTTGTCAGCAATTTTATCCACAATTTTTAAGCAACTTCAGTAACTACTCCAGTGAAATTCCAGAAATGTCATCCTTTATAGCAAGCTCTATTTGAAGTAATCTTTCCAACTGTATGTGAATACAAATACTGTATTTATTGTCTTCTAAGCAAAGAAGCGGTGAGAATGTCATAGTTTTTTTGGGGTGCTTTCACGTTGTCATCTGTAAAGAGATGAATCTGACATCTAACATTACATGAACACAGTTACATATTTCTGTCAACCAGCATATCTTTGTGTATGTCCAATGTTGCACAGATTCAGTTTGTCTTTGAATCAGTCACTATGAGTCAGTTTGCCAGAAGAGACAGCTGGATAAAACAGGTGTATAAAATGGAAGAAGACAATATACAAAAACTATTCCAGACTTTGCTGCAGTTTCCCCCCCAACTCAGGCAGAGACTAAGAGAAGACTGAGTTCAAAGACCTGAGGCAATTGACACTAATAAATGACAATATTATTTTGTTGGTTTGTACAGAAAATCATGTTATCTTGCTAGTTTCTTTACAAATTCTGTAAAATTGATAGAACTTGCTGTATTTGGTTTATGTGCCCAGGTTTTGGTATCAGCAGGCTATATGATGGTCTCTGTGAGAAGGTGCCCAGGGCTGCCCCGTGTCAGTAACAGCCAGGTTCAGCTGGCTCTACAATGGACTCACAACAGGACACAGCACTCAAAATGTATTTCATAAAAGGACAAAACACCCCTTGGCAGAAAGAACAGCGAGAAAGAAAAGTGTGAGAGAAAACCCTTCAGACACCAAGGTCAGTTGAAGCAGAGCAAAAACCTAAGATCCCGAGACATTGTAACACAAATTTCCTAGAGAATGTTTAACTAGAAGCCAGGACTTGGAGATTGTCTGGAGATGATAGTGGGCTACAAAGGAATGCTCACAGGAGATAACGGAGATAAAAGGATTTTAGGACAGAACTCTTGCAACATCCCGTCGGGGATCAGCAGGAACCAGCAAAGGTCAAAAGTTCGTGATGATGAGGAGAAGGAATACGACCACACCTCTGACTCCACCTGAACTCCGCCTACTATGAATATTATAATTGTGTGTTGCAACAACATGAATATTTATGTAGAAATGTTGTAATCCCTCACAGAAATTGTATAAATACCCTGATTTTACACTGACTACTTTGGAATTCTTTGTCCAGAGCGAGCTGGGGGATTCCCCAACGTTGCTTAATAAATACCTCACTGTATAAAGACACAAATTTGTCTTTGTGCAGTTTTCTATGCCTTTTGGGGCACAGATTCTCGGCATCACAGTGAAGAAGGAGGTGCTCCAGGCACTGGAGCAGAGATTCCCCTGCAGCCTGTGGAGAGGACCACCACAGAGCAGATACCCACTCTGCAGTCCATGTTGGAAAACACTCCAGAGCAGCTGGAGCAGGGAAAAAGTGTGAGGAGAAAGGAGCATCAAAGAGGAGCTGTAATGGCCTGATCTCAACCTCTGTTCTTCAACCCCCTCTGCCCCTGCTAGGGGGAGCAGGCAGAGGAGTCAGGAATAAAAGGATGAGGTTGAGCCTAAGAAAGGGTGGAAGGAAAATGTTTTAATTTTTTTGTCTGTGTTTTGTAGTATCCAATTGTCTTTTAATTGGCAATAAATTACATTAATCATCCACATGTCAAAACTGTTTTGCCTGTGACAGTAACTGGTATGGGATTTCCATGTCTTTATCCCACAAGCTTTTATGTCTTATTTATTTACTTGCCCTGTTGAGGAGGTGGGAGTGAGAGTGCAGCTGCATGGACATGTAACTGCTTGTCAAGATTAAACCACTACTTCTGTATATTTTCATCAAACTTTTGCATTGAAGGAAAATTTCTTAGATTCAAGTCAATTTCAATAAATATCTGCATTTACATTTTGTGTAAATTGTACCATGACAAGTTCTTTAAACTTTCCCTAAACCTGCAATACCGTTTTCATTTAATGCAACCAAATACTTAGGACTATTTTTTCTTCTATGGAAGTAGAGAAATTCATAACTGTAAACTTTATCATGTTCAATGTATGTGCCTGTAGTCCTGGTGGACAAGTTTGACACCAGTCATTGGTGTCCTTTTAAGGAGAATGTGGACTGTATGCTGCATAAACAAGAGCAAAGGCAAGAGATCAAGGGAAGAAGTTTTTCCCCTTAACTGAGGATACATGAGGCCACAACTAGATTACTCTGTCCACTTCACATACACACACTCCCCACACCCCTTTCTTCCCCAAAGTAATTTTGAAATCCTGGAGATTTCTATGAAGGATCACAAGATACTGTGCCCTTGCAGCCAAAAAGGCCAATGGTATTCTAGGGTGCAGTATATGACTAGGTCTGAGTAGAGAGGCAGGCTCTTCCTCGTGTTAGGAAAAGCCTGCCCTTCTACTCAGACTTAGTGAGGCTGCATCTGAAGTACTGTGTCCAGTACAAGAGAGACATGGAGCTCCTGAAACAGGTCCAACAGAAGGCAACAAGGATGATTTAGGGACAGGAGCATATCTCTTATGGAGAAAGACTGAGGGAGCTGGCCCTGTTCACCCTCGAGAAGAGATGACTGAGAAGAGAGCTCCTCAGTGTCTCTAAGTATCTGAAGAAGGCAGGCTATCAAGAGAATGCAGCCAGGCTCCTCTTGGTGGTGCCAAGCAATAGGACAAGAGGTGGTGGGCTGAAACGGATGCACAGGAAGTTCCACCTGAATATGAAGAAGACCTTCTTCACTGTGCAGGTGACTGCACAGTGAAACAGGTTGCCCACAGAGGTTGTGGAGTCTTCCTCACTGGAGATATTCAAGAAATGTCTGAACACAGTCCTGTGCAATGTGCTCTAGGGCAATCCTGTTTGAGCAGGAAGGTTGGACCAAATGTCTCACTGTAACCCCTTCCAATCTACCCATTCCGCAATTCTGTGATTCTGTGATTTCTGACTTCTGGCATATGTGAGTTACAAGGAGGTACTGAGACACTACTGAAGGTTTTTTTAGCCTGGAGAGGAGGAAATTAAGCTTGCAAACAAGGTTTCTCTAAATAAAAGTGGTTCATTGACATATAATTTTTTTATTGGAAGTGTATGATGAAATCCCAAGAGCCAAAGTTTACAATAAGGTTGCAAGAAGAAAGATCCTGGTTTTCCATTTAAAAAAAAAAAAATCCTTCACAATAGGAATTGTTGAACATAGAACCCGATTACCCAGAAAAACTGCAAAATCTTCATCTTTAAATATTTTAAAACTGGTATGGATATGACTGAGCAACCAGTTTTAGCTTTGGGACTAGCTTTTCTTTGAGCAGGAGACTAGACACAATAATTTTCAGATATTCAAATCAACCTTAATTATTTCTGCAATTCCGTGCCTCAACAACTGTATTTATCTTAAAAAGCCAACCCCCTCCAAATTAATAGTTAATGAGGCGTTTGCCTTTTGAGCATATTTTGATTAAGTTTCCACATATATAAATAAACACACACACATACACACAACTTTCAATGAAGCCTGTGTTAGATATTATTTGTCTCAGTCTGTATAAAATAATAGAAACCATAAAGTAGATTGGATTAGTAAGGATCTTTGGAGAGTGAGTGGTTCATCCCCCCTCACTGAAAACAGGACCAAAGCTGGTCTATGTGAACCACAAAGAAAAACCCCTTATTTATAGCAGGAGGAATGTTCATTACTATATAAACTGTGACTACACCGCAGATACTGAATCTCCCCTGCAATTGTTTAAATACAAGGCATCTCTCCATACCTAAACAGGTAGGTTTAATTTTTCAGAAAAACTTTAAATATTTGGAGCAAAGATTTAGTGTCTGCAAATACAATCAGTTTACTGAGGAATTTGCTCATCTGATCAACATCATGACTACAGGAAAACACAAGTCAGTTGACATTAAAAATGCATTTCAGATGAAGTGTATGAAAAGTCAGTATGTTGGCCGGTTTTGCTTTTGCTTTGTTTTTGGATTATAAATGGAACACTTGTTGGGAAATATTGATAAACAGAGCTGGAAAGGTAGTTCAAATATTACTATGTTCATTTGGAGGAAAGATTTCTTTCCACTTAAATCAGAGACAAATTTGCATTTGTCCCATAGTTCTGATGCGTAAATAGCCATGCCACTATTAGTTTGTAGCATTTGGTATATGATCTTTCATGATAATTTCTTTTACATCTATATAGGTATATTTTTTTCCTTACAGTGAGTATTTAGAACACCAGTTTAATGCTTAACCATAAAGATATCTCATATTTGAAAAAAAAAAAAAAAGTCAAACATACAGCATAGGTTTCCTGGAACATAATATATTATAGATATTGATAATAATTCTCAATGAATTTATCAAGAGATCTGCTTCTCAAAAGCTACAACACTAGAAGAATCTTACATTTACTGAATGTTATAACTTATGTTGGTGTGTATTTGAATTTGGAAATTTATGACAAATAAAATTTATCTAAGACTTTTTTGTCTCTGGAAATCAGTTAAGTGTAAAACAATATGGTTCCATGGTTGAACCCACAGGAAACTTTTTCCCCAAAAGCAACCCAAAAGTTCAAAAATTTCAGAGAGAATGCATATTTTGTATATTATTGTGGGAGACTGCTGGGCTATGAACAGCTTTTGCTTTAAGAGGATGCTGATGTAGGCCTGGGAAAGCAGTAGCAAACACCACCTGTGTCCTTGAGCCAGGCCTGGGAAAGCTGAAGAAAGAGAAAAACAACTGTGGAAAACAAGACTATGTTTTGGGACTTGCCAGCATGAGGAGAGATCCCAACTACCTATCAGAAGATGGTTTAAGACTGATGGACAAGTATACCTAGCAAATGAGATGTAGCTTATATGTGTGTGGACAGTAGAAAAATAATATAAAAGGATAAATTTGTAGTTAATAAAAATGGCTTTTGCTCTTGCTTCTAACAAGCCTGATTCTGCACCATTTTTAGACTGTCACATATTATTACAGAGAAAAAAGTGGAAAATTTTGGTTTTATAACTTTTAAAATTAATTACAACTTCTGAAGATAGTTCCTACTTAAATCATACTATGTCAAGCTCAGTTTAGCACCCTGTTGTTTTCTATGCCTCAAAAAGCAATACTGTCTACCTTGTCCCATGTACAATCCAGTGTCAGAATGGACTGAACCCTACCAATATCTAAATCACCAGGGTCCCTGGGGTGAAAAGGTTCCTGCAGGAGCAGGTGGCTGGATTTGTAAATCCAGTTGTGAAATTCAACCAGCTCTGTGTTGACATATACATCTGATCCCATCACTCTTGTTACCCTTTACAGTCGATGAACAGAAGCAAGTGTTCCTCAAATGAGATTCATTTCACCTTAGAACAAATGTTAAATTTGGCTAGATGAAGCAAGTCCTTGAAGTGTCCACTGCTCTCTGTGGGGAAACAACAAGATGTCTAGATTTGGTAATATATCTGTCCTCAGACAACTAAAGTCGAGTTGGATGACCATCCGTGATGTTTTGTGGCAGTTTTGACATAAAGCTACATGTATACTCTACTTTATTATCTATAGCGTTTGATCTAGTAGGCAGATACATCAAATTCTTTTGGACTTGGTCAAGTTCAGTATGAAATCTGACAGAGCAGTGTGATGAGTTGTTTTGTGTAGGCCTTCCTTGTTAACCAGTGTCAAAACATAGGAAGTATGCCATCCCATGTCTTTATGTAATCAGGTGTATGTAAGGCTGGAGGAGGAGATGTGCTGACTCTCTTTTCCTTCTCGGGCGAGCACAGTGACAGACCTCGGTGTTTTGGACTTGCTTATCTGCACTGAGAGAGGCCTGTCTGAGAGTTGTTGTCTGGGCCAGTGGTGGAGGATAAGAATCTGCATTTCCTAAGGAAAGTAGTGAGTTTACTGTTGTGTTCGTTACTTATTAATTCCTAAGTTTAGATTATATATATTTGTTTGTCTTTTCCCTTTTTTGTCTCTCTTTCCCCTTTCCCTTTTCCTTGTCCCCATTGGGGTTATTTGGGGGTCTCTGTTGCTTTGTACATATAAATGTAATACATGTAATATGTGTAAATATATATATTTTTCTACAATTCCCTCTTGCTACTTTTTGCCCGTTTGGGAGACGGAGAGGGGAAATCTTCCCTGTGAAGTTTGGCTTTTGGCAGAGAGCCTGGCCAAACTCTCACAAGCAGGTAGTACAGTTTGTAGGGAACTGTTATAGCCATTTTGGTCATTTTCATCCATCTTACTGAAGCAAAAACTGAAGAAAACAGTAAAAGAAAGATTCAATTTGAGATGAGTGGGAAGGGCTTAATTAGTTTTCATTGTGAATGGATTTTCATGGTTATACTGTCCTCAGCACAATTATCATTTTATTATTATTTTTTTAAATTAATATAACTTACTTTAGTTGTGAGAGTAAAAGACATGTAGTGATAGCAAAATGTCATCAAAATATTTGTTAGAAGTTTCTTTCTATTTAGAAGAACAAGGCTGGTTGCACTTGAAAATATAAATGGAATACAAATAGGTATTGTGATTCTCTACATCAAGTAAGTAATGTTACGTTATAGGATTATGTGATTGAAGTTGAGGGAAAAAATTCCCCAAATTTCATGATGTCTCCCTTCTGCTCTTTGACAAGATTTGTGTTATCAAGATTGATCTCTTTGCAGGCAGCAGTTGTGTTAAGTAATTTCATTATGAAGGTGCAGACACAAGGAGGGTAGGGATTAAGACAACATTTAACACTGAAGTATCTTCTTGGTTGACAAAATTAACAGCTCTCTGTCAAGTCATCAATACCAATTGAGTACATTGCCAAGTAAAAGGCTTTCAACTCTTGTTTTCCCGAAGCCACACAATGCAATGTACATGGGTACAAGAAAATCTATCCTTTTTATTTGACCGTAATTAACTTATACTTGTTGTAAAGTATCACACTGCCTTTGGGAACAAAGTATAATATTCCAAATTTAGTGTAAATCATCTATGTTTAGTGAAAGCATATTTCACCTACTGATCCTCCAGTGGTATTAGTACCCATGCAACCATATTTTCTCCTTGAAAAAGGAATAGAGAGAATTGAAAGCTAACACACCAAAAAGAAATTAGCAATAAACAACATTAATTTTCATCTGAGTGAACTTCTTTGTCTTCTTAACTGTTGTTCAGTCTGGTAAATGTCACTGTGAGCAGAGTATTTGTGGGGACAGAAGGAAAACAGTGTGACATGAAGCTGTAGGCAAGAAGAGGCAGCAATATAGAGATACATGTTCCTTATTAAGCTGTGATCTCAGCCAGACACCTATCCTACTGTTTTTCCTTGCATTCTGCAAACATGGAGAAGTAAATTTGCAATTTGCTACATTAAAGTACCAATGCTGCTATATTAAAGACTCACTTCTGCATCCATCATTATCCAGACCTGCTTTAGCATCTTGCCATCTAATGGACTATCAATGTGCTTGTGGTGCACCCTAGTTGTTGGTATTGTAATTGTCTGAGGTCTCCAGAAGCTAAAATAGAGGAGCATGAGACTTAAGAACATGTGCAGAAGTTTTGAAAAGTTTGTTAGACTATGGTTAAAAATCAAGAGAGGGTGTGAAACTGCATGTGATGTCTAGATTTCTTTAAAGTCCAGGTACAAGTGACCTGTTTTGTTATACCCACTGTATTCACTTAGCAATGTCACATGGTATTGATTTTTCTAGGAGTAGGACATCAGTTTTGTAATGAATTTGCAAGGTCTCAGGACTGAAAGTTAGCTGTTACAGTGATTTTTCTATTTCTATGGTTACTTTGTTTTACTTTTGTTTAACTTTGCATGATACCATCATGGCTTTACAATTATAACATAGCAATTTAGTATGGACAAGGACAGATCTGTTAAAATGACAGAGGGCTTGAAAAAAGATACCTTGCCCTAACACTCCTCTACCCTGCTACCTAGATGAAGCCACCAACTTTAGGGCTCAGGGCAGAGGAAAAGAGAGCATAAGGTCAGGAAATCTTAGATTAGGCAGTTAAAATGTCAGTTATGCTAACAAGAAATTATTGAGTTTTTATAGAAGGCAGGCTTTGTTTTTTCATAAACAAGATTTTGAGCATAAAACTATTTATTCTCTTCTAATTGCCTATGAATCCAAAGTTTTCATGAAGAAAATAAATAAGTCTTCAAAGTTGGAATGCAACAGTGATCTGCAAATAAGATAGTCTGAAAAATGAAAAGTATGGTTTTGAATCGAATCTAAGAACTCACACAGGGAACACCATTCACCCTGAGGAGGATGACAATGGACCAATAATACAAACAATATTTTTGTGATTAAGACTCACCATAACACTTTGTTCTGGGATGCTAAATTAAATTTTCATAGACAACTTGTTTTTGACACATGTTAACATCTCATGTCTTGCCTTTACATTCAGACTCACGAAATCGATTAGGTTGGGAGAGACCCTTGAGATCATCAAGTCCAGCCTATGACCTAACATCACTGTGTGTCAACTAGACTGTGGCACAAAGTGGCACATCCAGTCTTTCCATAAACACCTCAAGGAATGTTGACTCCACCAGCTCCCTGGGCAGTCCATTCCAATGCCCAATCACCCTTTCTGGGGAAAAATTCTTCATAATGTCCAACCTGAATCTCCCCTGGCATAGTTTAAGACTATGGCAATATCTTTTTAGAAGATGGATATTTCCCATTTAATATATATTTATTGAATAAAAAGCAAAAATAATTTATTACCTGAATACAGGTTATTTAGTATAAAACTAGTGATATGATTGTGTTTCTCAACTAAGCTAAAGTAATGGAGCTTATTCTCAGGAGATTAGATTGGAAACAATCATTTTAGAGAGGAAGTATATACTCTTCCAGTCACATGAATCAGCACATGACAGAAAAAGTACACAGGGAAGAAAAAAGAAGAGGATGGGAGTGACAACTGCAGAAAGCCATTGTTTCATTTGCCACTTAGAGCTGTGACAGAAGAACTGAAGGTAAACTAATTGACAAGGCACCTTGTGGTGTTGACTGGCTGAAAAAAAATGATCATCACAAGAAATCAGTTCTTTATATTAAATTTCCCTAGACTTCCAGAAAGAACTCAAACCAATATACTTGCTAACTTTTCAGTAACAATCATTAAGCATTGAAACAGTCTATTTTTCTGCAGAATAAAGATGGTAAAGATGGTAAGATCAATTGTAGCTATATTATTCAGTCATGAATAGATCAATTTCTTTATGCTCAACATTTATTGCAACCAGTGTTCCTCTCCAGTATTGTGAAGGTATATTGAACCAAAAAGGGGGAAAAAAAAAAAAAAAAAAGAACCTGTTCAGAGCCCTGAGTGTATTTCCAAGCTAAGAAATTATTTTAGGATTTTAAAGGCATGTATGAGAAGGCATGTATATGTATTGTATGTGCATATATATTTCTATATATAGTATATGCACACATGTATATTATTTTACCTTTCCCATGCCTTGTTTTTCATTAACGCTTCTCAATTTTTCTGCCTGATTTGAAATTTGTTAAAGCCTTGCCCTCAGAGAAGACTAGACTGTATTTTTATTCCTAGGAAAGTAATGGTTCCTGTATAGACTGTTGCAAGAACAGACAAAAAATCAGTTAAAATGCATGAAATATCACCAATTTCCCTCTTTTGTCAGAAGAAACACATTTTAAAGAAGCACCTGTACTCTCCTGAAAACAAGGGTGTGAGTTCCAGATTTTTACCTCTGCCAAATATTTTCCTGACTCCTGTCTATTCCTTTCAAGAGGGTCTCTGCTTGTTCATGTCAGAAGAATTACCATCTCAGTGTCTGCTGGGAAAAAATGGGAGTGAGTACTGTCTGCTAACCCCAGGAGACTCTGAATGCAAAATACTTGGCTGCTAAGTCTGTGACAGGGCTGTCTCAAGGTCAGACTGTATGTCACATACGGAGATATTAATTTAAAAGATAATGAAATAAATTTCAGAAGATGATGTGGCAAAATGAACAGACTCATCTATTCTGTTACATTTTCTATTTTTTTTTACTTTTTTGCTTTTCTAGAATCTTTTGAGTTATGAATCTTGATGCCATTAGTTCCAAGCTTTATTTAAAAATTTAAAAATATTGTCTCAACAATGGTAATTTTGAAGAAAGCTTTGTGGCACCAACTGAAACTCTAAACATTTAGGAGATAGCTCCATCAAAACAATAAAATATCTTGATAGCTATTCTTTTGGTTATTATTTTTGATAAATAACATCTGTTTGTGTATGCCTTTGACTGTCAGCACTGCATTTTTTTCGGTCTTTGGGCATTTGTTCAAACATAGATCTTTACATGCATGATACCAGTATTTTCTGTCACTTGAATATAATCTTTGTTAAGCTGTCAGATTCATTTATTTTTGGTTTTGATTAATAGGCAAAATGAAACATGACTGGAATATTTCAATACAATAAAATATATTGTGAGTCACAGCACTTTTCTAAGTTAAATTGTGTGAATGTCTCAGTTTTTTTTAAGATTGTGGATCTGGACATGTTTGTACTTTTTTTGATCTCATAATGAGTTTTCAGATGATAAAAGATTATGAATCTGGTAATAACAAGTGGACCTGCTGCTCTATATGGACTTTCAATTTTTTCCTACCCACAAAGATTTATCCTGTTCAAGACTTTGGGGTCATATTTCACTATATAGTATGAGAAAATACCTGCTTAATGCAAAGACTACTATTTATGAGAGATTACAAAGGAGTTAGGATATACTGTGTTGCTACTATATGTAGTTAACTTTAAGTTGTAATAGCAACTGCACTTTAAGTGGCTGCTATGGCATGTCATAGAAGAGAAGGACATTATGTTCTCATGGAATGAAAGGGTAAATAGTAAAAGTAAACTATGTTTAATTCTCTATTTAGCAAAAATCCTCATTTTATTGTTTATCAACTTTAATAATATTGATTGATATCCTGAAAAGTATTTTGTTTGGTTTATGTAATAAGGGGACTATAGAGACATGGGCTCTGTCAGAAGAGATCAGGGGCTGTCTCCATGTTGGACTAAGCCAATCCCAACCAATCTCCACTGTTGGCCAAAGCTATGACAGCATATTTTAAAAATAATAAAAAACAGTGTTCAGCAACTGTGAAAGATGGTGAGAAAATGTCAGAGAAACATTCCTACAGACACCAACATCAGAGAAGAAGGAGGGGACTTCTCTTGCATGCACCTGGACAGACTGGGTTAATTTTTCCTGAAGGACTCTTACCCAAGGAAAGCCCCAAGCTGGAGCAGTTCATGAAGGACTATATCCTTAGGGAGGGACCAAATGTTGGAGTTGGAAAAGAGTGTGAGGAAGAAGGAGCAGTAGAAATGAAGTGCTTATGCATGAATTGCAACCCCAGCAACATTTAAGAACACTATTTGCTCAAATAAAGGAAATTGTCACTAAATGCTACTGTTAAAGGACACAATTAGCCTTATCTTTGTAAAGATCTCATCATTGAATTTTTATAGAATTTCTTTTAAATACTAATTTGAAATTAATATCTATTTTTAACCTTAAGAGGATAATTGCAGTACTGGAAACTTAATACACAGCTTCTGATTCCTATGCTTAAGATGACTTCTACCAAAATACTGCAGAAACTTCAGGTTTTTTGTTTTTTCTTTTTTTTCCTTGAGATCTGGTGAAAGTAAGCAAACCCGCAAACCCCCAAATCCTGTGGATTTAATTACTCAACATTTAAAATTTAAAACTTTAATTAATCAACAAGATTTTAATTTACCTTGACCACAATACTTAGAAAGTTTGCTTGCTTATGTAACACTAGTGATTCTTTTCCATGCTGTTCCTAGATATGTGTCCCTGACCTATATTTAGTTCAGTTATTCATATCCAAATACTGATATTGACAATTATCTTTCTTACTTGCTAACATTGTGTTATTTAGAGCATCAATGAAGTGACAAGACGCATATACCACCCTCCTTGCCTGACACACTTGCAATGCTCTGCCAAAAAAGATGAATGATGGAAGGAAAAAGAAGTAGATTTATTTTACCCTGAATGACAAATAGAAATAAGTTGACAAGGTGTGTCACTGACAGAGCACTACATCTTCACAAACACAAACATATCTCTTAATTTATAGATGCTTCAATTAATTTTGGTTTTATTTCTGTCTCTTTTTTGTGCATGTGGCATATGTACATTTGGCATTTGTCCAAAGAAATTATTTTGTTGGTGCTTTGACAGATGACCTAAACCAAATTACATCAAATTTACAAGCGGTGTTTCAGGTGCTTTCATTTCATAGGTTATTTACTTATTAAAGCAACATTTACTTCCACACATCATGAAGTAAGTTGCAAATTCTCAAAAGTTTTTGGGTTTTTTTTGTTGCTGCTTGGTTTTCATTTTGTATTGAAATATCAGCTCTTTTTAGTACTTTGTATAAGGGAACTGTTTCTGTTTAAGTTGTAGTGCAAAGATTTTCTAGGCATAGGAATAGGTGTGGTTATGCAGCAGTTAAGAAATTCACCATTAGATCAGACATTTAGGTGTGTACTCATTTTTCACTCTGTCTGCAGAGAGGCCATGTGGCTGTGAGTTACAATCCTTCATCAGGGTTTTTTTTTATCGTTTTGTAGAAGTAAGACCATGGACCAGTTGACTCGAAGCAAGTATTTCTCCTTTTTATTTCTGTCTTTACACACACATACACACACACAAACAGAGATTTTAATTATCTATCATCTATCTATCTATCTATCTATCTATCTATCTATCTATCTATCTATCTCCTAATAATCTATAGTCATTAAGTTTCATACAAATTTTTTCACCAGTTACACAACAGTAAATATTCTGGTATTCTTTGCATAGTGAATAGTATGTAACTATCTCCCTGGAGTTATAGAAAGACTTGACTGCCAAATATGCGCAGACTTCTATGCATATGCATATTATAACTATGAGAAAGATACCCTGATACTCATAAAATTGCTATGAGTGAAAAGGTTTTACTTCTTGACCAAAGATACTTTGTCTACGCATGTAAGAAAATAGTTTTTCCATAACAGCATAACATCTTGAATCTTAGAATCATTGGATGGTTTGCATTGGAAGGGACCTATAAAAGCCTAGAAGATAAGGGGGCTAGTGTGTATGTCTCAAACAACGATAGCTGTGGAACCAGTGAAGGAATGTTATTAAGAATACACTGTGAGAAAGAACCAGATGTGGCTGGAGAGGGAGGCCATACAGAGGTGGGGCAGCACTTTTTTGGGACAAATGTCCTTGTTCTGCCTCCTGGAGTTTAGCACAAAACAGTGGAGTGAGTGAAACCACAGCAATGAAGTCAAGAAGCGGACACGGAATGCTGACCAAAGGCTGACCCAGTAATAGGGCATCAGACCACAAAAGTCTCCTGAATCCCTCCGGCCCATTTCCAGAAAGGCCTAGAAGATTGGATCGTGCATGACAACTAATTTGCGTAGAAAACAAGAAACTTATCTCCAGGGTGGGGAAAACTTGTCTGTAAAGAAGTACTCCCACAAAGCCCAAATACATGCCACTGAGACTGGAATAATATCAGCTGAATCAATGTTGAGTCAGGACTGGTGATCTTCCTTTCTGCTTTTCTCCCTCTCCATTCTTTCTCTGTCTGTAATATCACTGCTGTGTGTTTTTACCTGAAGATAAGGGGCTAGCTTATAGCAATTTCCATGCCAAGTACATAATTTTCCAATAAAACTCTGTAAGTTTCTGCAGACCATCTGACTTCTGTTGGTCCTTTTTGACCATGGGCATCTACAAATCTTGTATGCTCACTTCTCCTTAAAAGTGGGGCATCACAGGAACTTAAAGATCATCCAGTTTCACACACATACACACACACACACACCACTAGGTCAGATTATTCAGGGGCCCTTCAACCTGGCCTTGAACCGTGTTGAGTTAACATATATATTTATATTTAAATATAATGTATGGATAAAAGGTAGACAATCAAATTGTGCTTAAGGAAAAAAATCAGGTATCCATAGGTATACAGCATAAAATCTAAAAATGAAAAGTAAGAAGCAATGGAAAGGGTCAAATATTCTGAAAATACAAATAAACTCTAAAGATTATGGAGGAAGTTTAAACACAAAACAATAGAATATAATAAACATATTGCATGGAACCTAAGATAGAAGTGTTACTAATGGGGAAAGTTTTTTCTGAGTTTTGCATCCCTGCCTATTCTATCATAGGTTGTTTTTTTTTTTCCCTTATTTTTATGTCTAAAATAAAATGGGGCAATTCCATTTTGATACATATTTTGAAACAGCCTAGTCTTTTAAGGGAATAACAGGAGCACATCTACTTCCATTAATATAGTCCCTCTGAGATGTAATTAAGTAGTAGCTGTGTAGTTTAATGATTTAGGGGAAAGTTTATATACATTGAAATCCTTAAAAAAAATTAAACTAGAAAAATAGCACAAATAACCACCCAGAACTTGATAAGGTTAATAATCCATCAAAATCCAGGTCCAGAGTCGTCCATATTCTTTGAAAGAGAATCCTCTTGCTATCTCCATAGAATAATTGGTAGTTGGTCCAGCACATTTCTGAGTGGGAAGATCACAGCTCACAGAACCATTAATAACATGCTCTGCAGCTCATGAGTTTTCCCTAGAGGTCTTGCCTCAAAGTGCTGAGCAAGCTTAATGATACAAAGTTTGAGACTTGAAGAAATCACCGCTTCAGCTACTCTGGCTTCAGATTGTATCAGCAAGAATACATGTAAATAGAGACCAGTATGTCTCATATGGAAAAAAATGTATTAAATATATGTTCATTCATGTAACTTTGGCATTACAATAAAAGAAGATCAACATTTATATTTATAACATTTGCTTATCAACTCCACGTCATGCTCACTTGTATAACTTTCTAGACTATGTAGAATTTTCCAGGACTTAGATCAGATCCTTAATCTAGTAAACCCAGACAACTGTATTAAAGTAACTGTTACCCGTAATGCCAGCTCACTATCTGTTCTCCAACTCTTGGATGCATTACTTTAAACTATTAAAAAAATAACTTAGCTACGATGTTTAATAGGCATCCCTACTGTTTTCAAGTTTAATGGCAAAATATTGAGAAATATGAGTGTGAAAATTGGCAAGAAAAAAATCCAAAACCCAACAAGTAGGCTTGTCTTTTTTTTTGGCTGGGGAGAGGCTTGTGCTTGGTCTTTGTTGGTTTTGTTTTTTTTTTCAGAGGGAGATTTAAAAAAATTACAGATTGGATTAGTTTTTCAACAAATGTATGCCTGTTCCCACAATTTTTTTTTTTTTTTGTTCCACACACAATCTATTGTACTGCATTAGTTTAAATTGCAAAACATAAAAATAATAATTTTAGTAATTTTAAGGAAGCTGTGTTGTACATGTGTCTAATTACATATATTTAGAAGATCACTTAGCCAGTTTTCTGAGCCAGTGATAAATTACACAGTCAAATTATTATGCAGTCTGTCCCAAATTTAGGTACTGTAAGGCTTTGGGCTGTCTGAGAGCATGGGGAGAATAAGGATATACTTAGACATTGTTCATATAAGTTCACCTATATATATATATGTATTGAATTTGGCCCAATTCATATTTTAAGAATGCTTAGCTTGGAGGATTCATGTTGCCTAACCTTTGTAGCCTAAAATCTAACAGTTGTGTCAAAGCTCTTTATTTAGACCTTCAGTATAATCTATGTGATAGACAAAAATAAATACATGATCCAAATTTTGAGACAATGTTTTTTATGCAGATGAGAATCTTTGACATAGAAGTGAAGAAATTTGGCTGAGCTAAATAACGTACCTCATAAAACTCCCTGGAGGATGAAGGGATCATCCTGTGGCATATTCTGGTAACTGCTTCCTTTGAGGAGGCAACTGCTTTCTCATCTTACAGTTTGGCATGCCATTTGGATCAATCATAGATCTCATGTGCCTTATCACTCTAGTAGCAATTTTGCTAGGGGTGTAGCAGTCTATAGGGTTTTCTGCTCATGAAAAATATAAAGAATTGTGTCTAATTTTATATAGCTGGCAAAAATTTAGTTACCTTCTAAATGAAGGTCAGTAGAGAGATATAAAAATTCTACCACTTGAAGTATTTTCTACTTTGTATCTTGAAGTAGGAAATTAACAGTTGGAATTTCGAGAAAGGTCAACAATGCATGCATCTAAAACAATGCTTGAATTTTATTTTCAAAGCACAGAGCAATGTGGTCACATGAGACTTTTATCCTCTGGAAGCCGTGGGCTAAACGTTCAAGTTGAGTAACTTGAATTGTGTTGATATAAAGTTACATTTATTTTTAGGAACAACACTCTCTTCAGGGCATTAAAATCTTGGCTGTGAAGGCAAATGTGCCCTTATTTGATGTTGATAAAGACATACAAGTGCTTTTATTTTCCTAATGTATGGTGAAGGTTTTCTGGTTCATCCACAGTTCTGCTGTCCTAGGGGACACAGCCAGAAGCATGCTGATCTACTAGAGCAACACTGGGCTAAGAGCCTTGCTGCCTGCAATGCATGGTGAAGGCTAGTCCTTGTTCTTTCTTTAAAGAGTATTAGAAAAGCAAATTCCTTTTGGATTTGTATGGACAAAGAAAAATGTGGAACAAACCCCACATTATCTAATCTTTTAACAAAGAAAATAATGTGAAAAATAAAAACAACTTTTTCTGGATTTTTTTCTTGCTAAAAATTTTAATAAAGTCAATTTCAGAGTAGTTTAGTTTGAAAGATATGAAGTTAATTTCTAATAAAATGTCTAATTGTTTTTTTTAGACAAGTCATAAACACACTTATTTTGCTTCCAAAGCAAACAAAAGCAATTATAATGGAATTATAAATTAACTGATATTTGAAAGATATTGCTCTTGCTAGTTAATTCATTTTAGGCTATCTTTATAATTAAGAGCTTCCTTTCATAAAATTTAGAGTTGTGTTAGGATGCAATAATAATTTTAATTCACTTTTTATAATCACCTGAGGGTAATTTTGTTCTAGACTGTGGTATTTTTCAAACCAAGATAGAAACAAAAATCCAAAGCAGTTTCTCAACCCCATAAAATCAGAGCAGACAGCTGTCCTTGGTGATAGATGGCAACAGTGGCTGAATATTAGGTTGTTGCAATATGGTTTATTTGAGCTGTTTGGGAAGACAAGAAATGCTAGTGTTTTCCTTGAGTTCTGAAATATTCAAATGACAAACACATGAATTTTGAGGCCACAAAATAGATGGAAGCTGAAGAAAATCTCTATTGAGCATCTGTGACTGCAAAACCACAGTGCAGAGCTTTTGCAGAAGAACATAAAAGTAAAAAAAAAATCCTTCTATTTTAACACAGGTGACAGTGATAGAATGATACCACCTTTTGATTAATATCAGTATGCAGTACTGATCCTTTTCTTAAGACTTTCTTTAAGTATTTTCCTAATCTGTTCCAAGGGCTATTTATGCTTGTGTATATTAACCAGGATTCTCTGGAACTTAAATTAGTTTTTCAGAAATCTGTAGATTTAAATAGATAATTATGTCAGGATTCATTTGTGGGTAAAAAAAAAATAAAAATATCACCTTGAGCCATTTGGAAAAGCTTAGGTTATCCTAGTCATCTCAACAGTTCTGGAAGATCCAAGACACAATAGAAACTAGCAGAACCAGAGCCCTCTGTGAGCATCAGCTATAGGTCGTACAGTGACAAAATGACATTGCAAATCTATATTTAGGCAACTAAATCCATATCCAGATTTCACAGCTGCTGAATAGGGAGATTTTGTCATTTCCAGAAAGTGGTTTGGACGTCTATTTTATGATGACATACATTTCCGGACATGTCTATTTCGTTGTTAATGAAACTGGTTCACAATTTAAGACTAAGTTTTTGATTCAACCCAGCAATAGATATCTCAGCATAGTTTTCTACCTTCTTGCTGAAGCATAAGGTATTATTCTACACAGTCTCAACAAGATAGTACCGTGCCTTATGGTTGAGGCTATTAAGACCTACTAATGCGCTCAGTGCTTTGTCTCTTGTTGACAAACAGGAGCTTTACTGAGTTCTTTATAGGTTCCAAGAATGAAGAGTTGTTTAGTCCTGTTGATCACAATGAAATACAGAGGATAATTTATCTGGATGAACCTAGGAGTCTATTTAAGAATAGGACACCAAACTTTACTAACTATATTGATTGATTTTCATTTGTTACAATGGGTGTTTAGAGATGTGTTTCATGTGTAGATAGGTCTACTGTTTATACTGAAATAGAGATATATAAAGATATATCTGAACTGCACTGTAAATGTTGAGAAGATTATAGGTTTACTCATTCTACCACTCTGAAGTGGACTAGGAACTGCATCTAAGTTCTAGCTTTTGTAACTCTTAGGTGTTAAATGAGCTTCACATGAGCTTCATGTTTTTGACAGGAACTGCAAAACTCCAACTTTTGAATCAGATAACTGCAAGAAAAGTAAACCATTATGGTTTCTAATAGTGACACTTTTACATAAGGTGTAGATGCTGTGTGAACCTCTTTTCCATTCAACAGATTCTAAAATTCATCTGCAGGTTACAAAACCAAGGCCTTGCCAATGCATTAACAGTAAATTGAATCACCAGCTGCTTCAGAAGTACTCACATGATAGTGGCTTTGCCTGATATTTGGCAAGACAAATTCAAGTCAATATAATGTATTTAGAGTAAAAGGTCACAATCAAATCCAAACAGCATGCTACTTGTCATAAATTCACCAACACAACAATGGTCATTGGAAGAAACCACTGTCTCTCCTGACCTTATGATACCAGCTCACTTTCTGTGTCGTGTTCATAAGACAGTGAATCCCTCCAAGATGCTTAATACAGTGGAAAACATAGTGGAAAATAAAATATTTGTTAAGGTTTCTCAAAATTTACATATTTGTCAGCAAGTTGAGCAATGCTACAGTTTTGTCTGTTCATCTTAAATCCCACTTGATTGACACCAGAATAAGATTAAAATGCATTCAGAAACATTTGGTTGTAACATGAAAAATAAACAATTTATAAATCTAAATGATAATAACAGAAACAAACAAAATACCACACACATACACACAAACAAACAAAAAACACAAAAAAAAACCCCAAACACAAAAAAACCAACCCAAAGTGCCACAATTAAAGAATAAATGTGTGCAGCCATTTAAATTAATATTACATTAGGAAGATTTAATTCGTCTTATCTATTTCATTTACCATTGTTCTTCTGTTGATACTAAAGGCTTCATATTTTTCTGTATCTCTTATGAAAAGCTGGATCTGATCACCAGATTTCACATTTGATCTTGCCTGTGAAATCTACAGAATCCAACATGAAACATTTTGTGGAACACTTGTTGCACAAAAGATATGAATGAGATAGTCTTAAAAAGAGATAACTTTATCAATTTTCTAAATCCCAAATACTTCAAGCATCCAGAAAGCTTTAATATGTCTTTCAAAACTCATCCTATTCCTTCTTTTTCCAGGACTTGACAGGCTTGAGAGGTGGACCGGTGTGAACCTCATGAAGTTCAACAAACCAACTGCTAGGTCCCATGCCTGGATCAGGGCAATTAATCTCTGGTGTCAATACAGGCTGAGGGAGGGATGGATGAATGGATGGATGGGTGGGTGGATGGATGGATGGATGGATAAAGAGTAGCCCTGAGGAGAGGGACCTGGCAATACTGGTGGATGAAAAACTGGACATGAGACAGCACTGTGAGTTTGCAGAATATAAAGCCAACTGTATCCTGTGCTGAATCAAAAGAAACACGGTCATCAAGTCAAGGTAGGTAATTCTCTCCCTCTACTTGTTGGAGGAGATGACTACCAGAAATGGAGAAGCTCCCTCAGGGACACAGACCTGTGACGTGGACTGTTAATATGATTTTGTAATGTTACATGTTTTTTCCCTGTTTCACTGCTGTGTGACATTGTGTGCCCCTGCTGGAAGTTTCTATCCCTCATGCTGTATAACCCGTCCCTGACTGGTCCCTCTCTGCAGCACTGTGCCATTCGCTTATATGGTATCAGCTGCCTCTCTGTTGCAGTTTTGAAGAATCTTGCCTTGTATGGCTGGGTCTGCCCCAGACCCTTCCCAGAAACCTTCCCAGGGTGCTCCTGGGGTCAGGACCCAGCCCCCCGCCCCTATTTAAGTTGTAGCGTTTTGAATAAACTTCCTTCCTCGTGCTCACCTCGGCAGCACCAAGCCTGCTCCTGGGAATGTGTCCCTTTCTTTCTCTCCCTCCCCCACCTTCCCCTCAGGGCCGCATCTACTCTGCCCTAATGAGACCCTGCCTGGAGTACTGTGTGGAGCTCTGGCATTCGCAATTCAAGAAAGACATGAATCTGTTAAGGTAAATACAGAGGAGGGCCACGAAGATAACCAGAGGGCTGGAGGACCTTTCTTATGAAGATGGGCTGCAGGAGTTGGGGATGTTTAGCCTGGAAAAGAGAAGGCTTCATGGGAGATCTTGCTGCAGTCTTTCAATATATAGAGGGGGCTTATAAAAGAGAGACCAGGACCTGTTGTGACAGGACAAGGGTCAGCAGTTTTAAACTAAAAGGGAGAAGGGTTAGATTGCACAACTCAAACCATTCTCTATTTCTAGTGGTCCATGATAATCTTGTAAATTCCTTGATTGAAATTAAATCTATATCTCTCTTAGATATGAAAAAGTATTTTTGGTTTAGATTTATTAAACAATTTAAACATTGCCTAAGTATTCAATTGCGGCCCTGAGGGGAAG
>VXBX01006763.1:634156-713689 GCA_013400415.1 Scytalopus superciliaris | reverse complement strand
AGGCTGTATGAAAGTTTTACCCTTCACAAAATGCTGCCTTTGTGATTCCTTTCTACCAAACCTGGACATAGTATGAAAAATAACATATAGCCAGGCACATAGTTGTAATGAGGATGCTTGGTTTATCTTAGCTACAGAGGCAACAAATGCAGATGCTTCAAATCATGTGTGAATTCCCCTGCCCTTCTTCCCGCCAGCTGGAACAAACCCTTCTCATACCAAAACACATAAAAACCAAAACCCTGAAAAAACCACTACACTGTTAACATTGCCACAGAAGCTGAGGAGCAGGGTTTTGGTGGGTTTGAAGGGACAGCATGTAGCTGGTATTGCTAAAGCTTATCAGCTGTAAAGAAGAGCTTGCTGACTTTGCTGCTGCTGCTCTGTGTGAGCACTGGCACATCAGGGCCATGGGGGGGCCTTGAGGAAATCTTTAAATAAAGGTGGTGCTAGAAGAGAAAAATAGCTTTGTCCACAGTGACTGATGCAGCAAAGCTAAACAGAGAGGCAGCAAAAATGTTCAGTATGGAGACAAATAGCCCTGTTGTCTACTCTTCAAAAGCTGTTAACCAAGGCAGTGAGGGATGTAGTTTTTTCAAAAGTCCAAATGTCTGGGCTTGAACAGTTCCAGCAGATTGCAACTGTGCTCCTTTCACCTGACCAAGAAAAATTATTAGTCATCACAGAAATTACTTGAAATGTGAGCCAAATGTACTTAAAAGTCTCAAAATCAGAAGAAAACAAAACCACCCGGAACTGCTTGTTTTTTCTTGAACAATCTTTAATTTTTTACATATTCTCTTTGCCTTCTGGTAGCCTGACTTGTGACTTCTTTAATGCCTCAGGTGACTGCTTTGTTAACACAGAGCTGCACAGGGCTCATTTCAGACAACAGCACAGGGCACTTGTGGCCACCACCCCACATAGCTGGGCACACTCCCCTCACGCATTTGATCTCCCCGCTGCACTCTGGGACTGGACACTGCTTTGGCTGCTCCAGAAGACCTTCTGGACAGGCTGTAGAAATAAGCAAGTTGCTGCCATACTTGTGCTAGGGCTGCATTTCTTGTTGCAGGGGTCTCTTTTATGGTTTGGGTTTTATGGCTGGAAGATTCATGGATATGCTTTTACTCCTTCCCCCTGACCTGACCTCTGAGGTCTTCAGGCGTGGTGGATCCTACCTGCTGTTAAAGTCTTTGTCAGGCCTGCATGCCATTCAGGCCCTAGTATGTACAATGGGGAATTTTCTGTTGTTTTGATTTCTTTGTTCTGCAGTTACTTACATTCATTTTCAAGGTAGACTTCTTGTACAGATATTGTGATTGCAGAAATATCCAAGTCTTACGTCCTTTTAGGTCTTTACAGAGAGAGTGATCAGACATTGGAATGGGCTGCCCAGGGAGGTGATGGATTCACTGTCCCTGGAGGTGTTTAAGAAAAGACTGGATGTGGTCAAGACTGGTGTTTGGTCATAGGTTGGATTTGATGATCTCAGAGGTCTTTTCCGATCTAGTTGATTCTGTGATTCTTATAAATTTCTAAGCAAGTATTTTGGGGAAAAATCCAAAATCTTTACATGAAAGAAGCTGCTAATAAAGTTAAAGGTCTTTGCAGAACATGAAGGGGTAAAGAAACAGGTGAAGTGACCAGTTAGTGCTGGAGAGTTATGACTCTGTAGTGTAGTGGTGCTGAAAGGAGAGAAGGTGCAAGTAAAAACTCATATAAATTACATAAAATAAAATTTCATATCTTTGCTCAGTTGAAAATCAATTGTTTGAATCTTTGCAATTGATCTTCTGAAAGAACTAAGAGGTGTGATAACTATTTAAAAGGATTATTATTTATTTTAGAGAATCTGAGTGCATGAGTGCTCAAAGATGTACTCTGAACTTATCTGCAAATAATAATTACTGTGATTAACCAGTAAGAAATTACTCAGTCATTGCTCATTTTAATCTGAAACTTTAATTCAAAAAAGCAGCACCCTTATTTATCTAACACTGATTAAAATACAGGACTGAATGAAGATCACCAGAAATTGCTCTGATAACTGACTGCTGAAAAGTCAAAAACCCTCCTGTGATGTATACATTTAAACTCTACTTATATAAATGTAAAATTTAATATTTCATACATGAGGGATTATGTATAAGTAAGAAAAATGTAATTCACCGTGTGCATGAACACTTTCATAAAAGTATTTCAGGAATAATTGATAAAGGAATGTCTCCCTGAAGCTACAGAATTGCCCATCTATTATCATATTTATACAATGATATTTAAACATTTCACAAGCATTGATGTATTTATTTACCTAAAACCATTAAAAAGTAATGGTAATGCCCCTACTTCACAGACAGATTGGACAGCTTTTCTAAGGACATGCAATAATTTTTTTGGTAAAGTGCAGACTAAAAGCTAAGCCTCAAATATCAGAAATACATTTAATCTTTTGGATCATTCTCCTTTCCATGGATCTTTTTAGCAAAATATAAACATTATAAAGTTCTCCTAAAAAAAAAAAAAGTCAATAAATGCAAAAATCTCCAAAACCAAACCAAAACAACTCCAAAACTCAACAAACAAACCTCCCTAAGCACTGGAGCAGAATTCATTTGACCACCTAAAGATGTCTATATTGGTGCAAGTCAGCCTAAACTCATTCCATGATCAGTGGAGAGAAAAAAGGGAATTTTAAAGTTGTGATTCATCCACTCTAAGTATATAAAATAAGACATTATAGTTTCTATCCTCTTGTCCATCCTGCATGGATCATGGTGTAGATTACTCTTAAACCTCTCACAGAATCATGGCTACAAGGCCTAGTAAAATTGCAATCATGTTGTTTGTGGCATAAATACACAGTATGGTGATCTAATGTGACTTGTGGTTTATTCTTTTAATTAATAATTTGGCAATGGAGCAGTATCATGCTCTTCAAGTCTTAGACTAACACCTGCCTTTACCTACAACCTATCAGCCTGTGTAGGATGTAGTGACAGAATTTCCACATCTAGCATAGAAACTGACATTTCCTTTATCACACAGCTATCTTGTAAGGATTAATTATTTGTACAATTATTAGAAGATACAAGTGCCATAGAAATGTTATTATAAATGATGTGTGTCAAGTCTGGAGGCTTATTTAAAAGGGCAGTTAATTAATTTCTAGTAATTCCCAGATGAAACATAGATTGATATTTTAAAAATCTCAAATACCGACTGGATAATAAGATTTGGTTCTTTTTCACATCCTTCATTTCAAAATCAGCTCTTATTTTTCCAAATACCATGTGTTTGGAGTTTCTGTTTCTGAAATTTTTCCTGCAAGTTTGCTGTTTTGCTTGAAAATATTTACTCCCTCTACTCCAGCACACTGTGATCAGTAAATAGAAGATGATGGAGCTCATACAAATTTTGAAGTGTATTGCATATTTATTTTTCCATCATACTCATCAAATAAAAGGGTAGAGCTCACAGAAATTTAAACTTATTTGATCTACCTCTGTGTGAGTGTGTTGGTGTAGACATTTCAGGACAGCTGAACAACAATTTTTATTTGTAATAGGGGGAAAGACCTCAAGCAATTGTCCAGAAAACGGGTTGTTGCTTTTAATGGGGTTGCAGAGCAGTGTTGTAGACATTGATCCTGCGTATCTCTTCCCTTGTATTTCTTAGGTAAAAGTATTCTCTAGATTCATATGTTAGAGTTATAAATATATTGAATTGGTGTTAATGTGCTCAACTTTTGGCAGATGAAGATCTTCATGTTTCTATGTAAATCATCTTTAGATAATGAGTTAGCTCAATATACCAGCATATGCCTACAGAAAATGTGTTTAAACATCATTCACTGAAACTTTAAGTAACAGACTTATTGGCATATGAGCAAACTGTTCTCAGGCAAGGGAAGCTGACACACCCTGGGACATCTATCAGCACTGATCACCTGCACAATTTCTACCATCCACTGGGAGTTGACTCACTTTTTGGTTCCTACTGGTAATGTTAGGGAGCTTCTGAATGTAGTAGCCTGGTAGGTAAAGATGCCTCAAGTCTTGTGTCCCCAGGTCTAGGCAGTAGCCAAGTGGAGCAGATACTGCCAAAAGGCAACACAGGACACATGGTCTGACTGGTTGTTGATATTCAGACCACATACACACACATGCACACAGAACAGAGCCTCTCACAAAGAGGAATAGTTAGAAATTGAGTTTATTGAGAAGACAGGACAAACACAAGACATGGTCAGGCATCTGTATTGGCCAGCCTGCTTACATGCTTGTTCCTTTTTCCTAAACATTCCATAGTATGCCTTGGACAATGACAACATGTTCTTCTTGGCATCCCATAAGGAGTCCCACACCACTGCGGGCTGTAACCCCCTCAGCCTGCAGGGCCATCCAGAGGGCTGCTCCCATCAACTTATCCAATGGATGGCACTCCTGGCTGTCATGGCCAGGGGCTCACTCAGATGGCCCGGGGAGGAGCCAGGGCAGGGACCCCTTGGCATTGATCAAGTTGTTCGGGTTCATCCACCCTTCATTTTTCTCCGGGTATTTCATCCTTTATGGCTGGAAGATTCATGGATATGCTTTTACTCCTTCCCCCTGACCTGACCTCTGAGGTCTTCAGGCGTGGTGGATCCTACCTGCTGTTAAAGTCTTTGTCAGGCCTGCATGCCATTCAGGCCCTAGTATAACCTGGCCCTAACAAGCCAGGTTATCAGGTAATCTGATGTGTAATACTATCAATTTTTTGTTTACGATGGGCTAATGATGAATGCTGAGGAAAGACCACCCAGAACTCCTTCTACAGCAAAGCAAACTTTGTTTTGACCCATAGGACAGAGATGTGTCAGAAACAGAGAGAAAACCCAGCAGTTAGTTATGAAGACCAAAGATAGTGAGTTACTCAGCAGTAAAAGAAACATCAACTAAAGATAAAAATTGTCCATGCAGGAGAGTTTATCAGTTTGGCCTCTTAACCAGTTTCTGGCCTCAGAATTAGTCTTCCAGATTCCTGGGGTTTATGCATGGTATAATGTCATTATAGTGAAAAGGTCATTATCAGCAGGTAGAAAAGGCTTTTGCTCCAGTATTACTCAAAAATTGAATTCTTTCATTGGCTTTAGCTATTATTTTCATACAAACCTAACACTGAATTTGGTGCAGAGTGTGTAACATGTCCCCAGCACACAGAGGCTTGTAAAGCAGAGTTCCCCCCTTTCAGTCTGCTTGAACCTGGCTGGAAGCCTGCCAAGATATCCTGACAGGAGGGGACTGTATGGGAACAGCGGCTGACAGAATTAAGGCTTTGTTAGCATAGGACTTGCTACTTAAGCTGTGATGGTTTAAGGACAGAGCTGCACTCCTTACTTAACTCCATCCTAGGGTCTTTCACACTGTAATCCACTCCAAAACATTTGGCCCTCAGGTTTCATTGTTGGGTGGATTTCTTGCCATTTTCTCTCAATTTCTCTCTTAATGTAAAGGAAAATTGAGAGGTACAAATTCATAGCCTACACTTTGACTTAGCAATCAGGCAGTGCCACTTGTGCTGCTGTTTATTTTGGGGTTCACAGGAGTATATGCATCTCCCATGTAGTGAGTTTACATGAGGCAAGTGTGTGTGTGGGTCACAAAGTATCTAGACTGTGTCTTGTAAAAAAAGCTAAACTTTTTTCACTCCACACAGTGAGTTAAGGTATGAGATAATTTAATTTCTGGCAGTCTCTGGAAAATATTATTTTATCCCACCATGGGTGAATAAGGGTCTTCCACAGTTCGTTGTGGTTTTATTTTCTACTTTCAGAGACTACAGAGCCACTATGTCAAATAGGCAGAGTAAATTAAGGGTTGTAGGTGGAATCATGCTCCAACAACATTTAGGTGGTAGCAAACATTAATTAATATCTGAAAATGCATCAAACTGAAAAATGAAACTGAGGGTGGAAGATTACTTCTCTATGCATTTCCAAGGGATTTTCTTGTTAGCTCATATCCCTTCAAGATTTAGCAAATGTATCTGCAAGAAAGGAAGTATTTTGTCATAAACTCGATTCCATTTTTTCTGCACTTGTGCAAAATAGTCAAGTCAATCTACCCTTTAGTGGATAAATTGAACAGCACTGGTTGTATGGATCTAATCTTTTATTTTTTTTTAATAAAACCTGTAGTCCATAGACTTTTGCATAGTGCATCAGCACAGTGTAATTTAATGTGCCCTTCTGTGAACTTTCAGGCAGAAAATGTCAGCAACTTACATACCTAAACCATACAAGACATTGCCCTAACAATTCCATCTTCAGAAAGGTTAGTGTGTGGGGTTTTTTGATAATGTGTGAATTATTGAGATACCTTATTTGAAAGGTGGTGAAGGAGAGGAAAATCCTGTGCAGATGGAGAAATAAGATTTATTTTTTTTTTAACAGAGGGTTTTAGCAATTCAGAGTATTCTAAAAGATGTATCAGTGACATGAGATAATTAGTATTTTACCTATGAAAAGGTAAAATGTTCCTGGTAGTAATAGGGGCTTGTATTCTGACCCTACTCAGTATAAATCATCTATATCGTTACCTAGTGCATTCTTTTTTAGTTTTGCACATTTCACTTAATATTTTCTTGGGGTTTTTTATGTGCTGTTACTGGCAGCACTTCATATAAATCCAGTTTAATCAATCCAGAAACTCATTTTCTTTTAAAAATTTCCAGCTCCCTGTTTCCCTTTGCTTCTCCATAATGTTAGAAGATTATCCAAAGGCACCAACATGGGAATTTGCAAGCTCTTCATCCACTAACCATGGATTATGCCATTTAATTTTGACATAGGTCAAACTAGCAATGTACATGTTCAGGAGGTTAGCTTGCACAAAACACTTCAAATAAGATTATCACAGTGCTCTGCAATTGTTGGTAATAACTTCAGATGTAAATTGCTACTGGATTCTAAAATACATATAACTGATATTTTTTGCCTATATTTTTCTGTTAAGAGATAGATTTTTTTTTCCCTGTGCCACTTAGACAAACCCATAGTTTAGGATTGTGTTTATCTGTGTTGCAATTTTACTTGGATTTCACTTTGTATGTGTCAATTGACACATATACTTTTGGTGTTTTGTTGGAGATGGGGGCAGTGGGGAAGGGGATTTTTTTTCTCCTCCAGGTGGAGGATTGCCATACAGCTGTGAGACATCCTTAATTAAGTCAGAGTAAGCTACATCAGATGGGCTGGTATCTGAGTGCACTGTGAGGGCAACTGAGCTGTCAGTGCTTTACTTTAATTAGACATTTTATATTTCATCCCTTACTGCCCAAGGTGTGACCTGTCAAGCTTCTGAGAGGCTGCCCCTTCCTGACAGAGGTGCAGTTCTGAGCCCAGCACTGGCACACACTTCTATCCAATTTGTGTACAATCACTTGGTGGGTTTGTGGTTCTTATTTTCCTTGATGTGCATCTTGTCTGCAAGAACAGAAAATCACTGATGTGTTTATGTTAAAGGGTATTTCGACTTGTTAAAGAGCTCATCAAAAGCCTGCCCACATGTCCTGACCCTAATCTTTCACAGTGGTTTGACAGTGTCTGGAAGTTTTTTCCTCTCTAAACCACGATTTATTAGTAAAGCTAAAGAGGCAAAAGAGGCAGCTGGATGCAGAACAGAGATCCAAAGTAGGGTGCAGTTACCCAAACTGGGTGGAGCTGACTTCACGTCTTTCCGGATCTGCATGGAGAACAGTTTGTTACCCTCCCCTGTCATGAGTCCCCGTTTCCCAGCTCTCTGTTCTTCTTTCTGTTGTCCCCAGTAGGTCCTCCAAAAAGCAGCAAGGCAGAGAGTACAGGAGTGGGAAAGGCTGGGGGGGGCAGCTTGTGAGTTCTCGGTGAACCACTCGGTGTGTCTGGGGCTGCTTTGTGCCATCCTCCGCTGTTCCTTCCCGGGAGCCGGTACCATTAGAGAGCTAATTACCCCACGCAAAGCCCCCTTGGCACTGAGAGTTAAATACACACGATAGTAAGTTTTTCACAGCTCAGATTTACTATCCAGCCGGTAAACAGCGTGCAGGTAGCGTTTTTGCCGAGTGGCTGCCCCTCGGTGCCGATGCGAGCAGCGCGAACCCCGCAGCTGGAGCGCCTCACCCAGCGCTGCGCTGCTGCTCTTTGATACGGCTCCCAGCCGAAATGTGTCATACACGGCGCTGCTTCATCTCTAGCTCTGTCCTCTGACGCTGCCTTACTGTAGCCCAATTTCTTGGCTTTCACAAAGCACGTTTCTATGTTAAGGACCACCTGCACAAGCCAAAGTAGCCAAAAGTGACTTTTGTCTCTGTAATAAAGTCTGGTAAACCATAAACCTACAAATCATTATATGGAACCATGTAATGAACCTCTTCAATCATTTCTAAAGGGGAAAACCCTCTTGGAAAGCGGAGGATATGAATATTTATTATAAAATCTACTGGCTGTTATCAGAAGAAATAAAATTGTTCAGATGGAGAGCAAAACTATTGTCCAGGAATAAAGACACAGATAAAATCTAAAAGTTTTATTTAATCCCTGGAATAGCTTATCAACCTTACTTGTTTTGCTTTTACAAATCACATCAGGAAATACATAAATAATGATTTTTCTGTCTGAATCCTACTAATTGCTCTCCTCTAGGGTGCATATTCTCTTCACTCTCTCTGTATTTTGCAGCTTCTTCTCTCCTAAATTACACTGTCAGTGCACAGGGACATCAGTGATTCACTGTAATTTATAGCAGTGAGAGCTGGAGTAGTCCCTGTCCTCCGTTTACCGCATTGTGATGTAGTTTGTGTGGCACCAAGAATGCCCAGCTGAGAAGCAGAACCCATTCTTCAACACACATACTACTAGTACAGGGTGCAGCCTCAGCAAAGTGCCCTAAGGGAATTATAAACAAAGAATCTAATTGGAATAATTCTGAATATAAGTAAACCACTCAGTTCAAATTTGTATTTAGCAGGAAATTAAGGAAAATGATTTTTGAAATTATTTAGGTGGGTGGAACTGGTTTCTTAAAAAACAAAAAGTTCTGCCTTCAGGCAGTCATCATAGCAAAAATGTCTCTAGGATTAAATGATAGTAAATACACTTTCCATCTGGTGTGTCCATGAAAATTTGAAACAGAAAATAGAAAACTGTAGTGCAAGCCCACCTTTCCACCTTTTCCCCCACGCAAGCATTTCTTCAATAAAGATGTGGGTTTTAGCTAGATTGACGCATTTTTACATTCTTGTTTAATTTACCGTGTTGTTTTACCTGAAAATAATAAATTAATTAAAAACCAATTTATAGGTTGTTTTTACATTTTTTGTACTGTCAGAGAACAGATTGATTAGAGATTTAATTTAGTGGAAAAAATCATTTAAAATAGAACAAAGTATTTCATGTATGGTAAAGAACTGATTTATTTTCTTGGTGTTCTTTTAAAAATGACATTTCTAATTTGACATCCTAGGTTTTGGTAAGTAACCTGAAAAAGTAGTTATTCCCACAAGTTTGTCTGACTGAATACAAATAGTGTATCCATAGTTAACATCAGGTTTAAGTTGTATTATTCGCTCCCTAATCTCTTTCTCAGGCTTTTTAATAATTTAAGAAACTGTTTTATAAAATTTGCAGTGAAGCAATAGTGCTTCTTTGAAGCAAACTCAACAGTCTGAGGTTTGCAGAGGACATTCACATTACAGGTTCCAATTGTTGTTGTTCTGGCTGGTAAAGCACTAAGCATTATGCTTTAGATTCTGGCACAACAGTAACCAAACAATACTGACCCATTCCTTTTTTCCCACCTTGTCCTCTCTCCAGAGCTACATCTATAATGATCCTATCAGGTACTACACGAGGCAAAACCTCAAAGAGCGAGCACCTCCTTTGGCCCGTCCGTCAAAATCCCATCAACAGCTCCCTGAGACCCTCCGTGCGAGGACCTTCAGCCAGATCCAGCCAGACAAGTTCTCACCAGAGTCACAAATGGGGCTTGACCAAAAAGCCCTGCTGGCTGCACTGCATACCTACATCACCCAGAACCTGTCAGCTCAAAGCAGTGACAAAAGCTCTCACAGCAGGACTAAAGGGTCCCAGGTTTATGCTGACAGATTCTACTCCACGCAAGTCAGTCCTTTTGATGGAAGTTTTGCCAAAGGAAAAGCAGAAGATTTTAAAATGAAGAAGCTGTTCCAGCCAGGGCCTGCATCTGAAGTGCTGAGGCCAACCCCTGAGATGCTGAGTCATAAATCTGCTTCCCAGGATGATCCAAAGGACCCTCTGAGTGTTGTGGATGGTAAAGTAGATATTTACTTATTTTAGCTTACCTGAAGTTTCCCTCATGCTCCGTGAACATTTTTGAGAGAAAGAGAATAAAATTAGACATTTGATATATCTCCTACTATTGGCATATTTATATCTACCATAACACAGTAATAATGTTCACCATTCTAACTACTCTTTCCTTGCAAACATCTACCCACATTCTTCAACCCACCTTCCATATGCATGCAGAAATATATGGCACTTAGTAAGACAGAGCATTTATGTAACTTGTTATATTTTCAAAGCATTTTACAAACAACACGTAATTATGGATATATCTTTGCTATCAAATCTGGTTTCATCCCACACTACATAAAGGGAATATAGAAATGCCTGGTTTTGTTCCATATCTCTTTATTTAACCAGAAATTCAAGGACCATGGGTAAAATTTGAAGTTAAGCACAGAAATTAACAGTGAGATAAATTCTGATGCAGAACACAGAGATGGGAGGAGTCTGTCAGTTCCATGGGTAGGTGGACACAGAGTAAAGCAAGAAGAGGAGTTGCATCTAGTTTTGTCTGAACATTCTGTAACAAATAGGCCATTTGCTGGATTTTCATCTTTTTTTGCTAATGCTGTTTAACAGTGACTGGATCCTGGTTTTTGTTGTACATGATGGTTTGACAAATATTTAAATGAAGATGGAGGGTAACATCCCACAGGGTTCTGTGATACACTTTAAGCACTGCTTTGTAGGATGAATCTTGGGAATCAGAGAGACTTTATAATTCTGATTCATTTTGTTGTTTCTTTAAACTAATCTAAATATTGATGTGATTCCAGTAGTTTAGAATACCTGAAAAATGAAAGAATTGATCCCCAGCCATTCTCAAGCCCTTACATCTGTTACACTGCAGTCACCGCTATCCCAGTGGACTGTGATGATATGTAAGAGTGCTCCTTTACATCCCTTTTGTAGTTGTTATCATCCATAAAGTGTAATGTTCTTTGACTTGTTTTGTTTGTTAAAAACAAACAACCAAACAAAAAAAGCCGCACAACCCCCTCCCCTAAAAAAACAGAACACACACAAACACACAGAAATGTCAAAGTTGCAGCAGAGAAAAGATAATGCTTGCAATCTAAAGGATGCTCAGAAGTGAAAGCATTCTTGGTATGGTGCCCAGAGATAATAGGTTTCAAGGAACAAACTATAAAGTAAAATCAAATCCAGGTGGCACTGTAAGTCTCCTGCACAGGTTAGACAATTTTGTTGCTAGACTCAAAACAAACTAGGCACATGCTGGTTTCATTATCCTCCAACTGTTCCACTTCACCTTTCCTGGTAGGAGCCAAGTGGGAAAAAAATGCTTAACACTTACAGGGAATAACATGTTTCACAATTCATTGGGTTGTACTACTTTGACTTCTCATACATAATATGCCCTGTAGGAACTTCTGCCATTGCACTTGCTTTTAAATGTTGCATAGACATAACATTATGAATGGTTTGAGTAAGAAATAATATGGTTTCCTCTGTACTTTTGAGCCCCTTAATAGTCTCATAAGGAAGTGGTGAGGATAGACCTGGGCATATTCATTGCTCAAAATGCTGTCCATTGGAATGATGGTGGTTTGGATTCAGATTTCCCAGGCTGACTGAATCATCTCCTTCTGCTTTTAACCTTTCTCCAGTCTCTCTGGTGCTTCAGGGTTTTTTTACACTTACAGGTTGTTTCTCTCTTGCACCCTGTAAAACGCAGAACTGTTAAAAAGCTGGAAAGCATGGGGGGCTCAGTTCTCTGTTGCATCTGAAACAGGATTAGACAAAGGAACTGGACTGGTAGAACAATCTAGAAAGTACTGAGCAGATTAGTCCTGAGAATGCTGCAAAACAGTGGCAGGTAAATCTGCTAACAAGGCACCCTGAGGGAGAAATATAAGAGAAGGAAATGTGGAGCTATTTTTCTATCAGATTTGGAAGCTGTTACCTCTAGGAGTAGCATGATGTGCGTGGGTAGTGCCTTTGTAGTCACTGTGCAGTACTGGAATTGTTAATCTCTCTTCTGCACCAGCTGTATTTAGAATTTGGCTCGGTCTTATGTGGTTTGTTCTAGTCTACTAATTTTTGGTGTGTTAAATATTACACAATATGTCTCTCTGTTGCTTTGAAAAGGTAAAAAAATTAGTAATTCAGTTGTCTTTAAAAAATAAATAGCCAAGTTCCATGTTTATGGAGGAAAGATGTTTTTGTACATCCTCTATCTTGCAAAGCTGGGATCACCCTTCCGTGTGGCGCTCAGCTGCTGAGTACAGCTAACATGTGGTCAGTAGGGGAACGGGATTGGGGAAGACAGACCACCCTGTGGGACTTCTAACAAAGTTACTTCTGCCACACCACATGGTGGTCAGGCGAGCTGGTGTTGGTACTTGAGCCAGTGGAGTATGAGGCATGATTTATGTGCTGTACAATAAAAAACTGTTGTCACTTGATAAGGTGCTGTTGTTACATTAAAAATTACATCACCCAGGATATATATGCCTTTACTGTCATCACGGTTCCAAGGCAACTATAAAAGGCAACTTGCATTCTTCAGCTGGAAAGCTGGAGCTAAGGGAGAAATCTGGTTTGCAGTACAAACCCTGAGAAACATGGCTGAGCATTGCTGAGTCTGTTTAGAAGGGGTCAGTGGGAGAGGATAAAAGCTGTGCACAGGTACCTGCATGTTCAAGTACATTTGCTGCTTAAGTGCTGTGCCATCGCAGTATCCATCTGCTTTTTGGTCTTTCTCCAACAATATTTTCTGATTTTAATAAATTCATCATATTACCCAAAGGTGTTTGTAAACAGATGCACTGATATTTATTTGTGTATCTGCCTTATCCAATAATTTACAAATTATTGCAAACATGGACCGGTGCCATAACAAGAAGTGGAAACATCCATAATTAACATGGACATGGATTAACATCCTACCAGTAGCCTTGAGAAGTTAGAAAGACTCTTTATGTAGACCTACATTTCACCAAGCTGTTACAGACACTCTGCTAGTGTACTAAAACCGTGAAGTTCCTCGTGCTTACTGGCTTTGGTTGTTGCCTTTGGTCCTAAATTATATACTTAATAGAATTATGTGCTAAAAGTAGTCTACAATGCCAAAGTTTTACTCATGTCAACACACGTATTTAGGAGTTCATTAGATGAACTGTGCCCAGGTGGCAATGACCAGGGCAGGGACAACAGGAACAGGAGGCTCCTCTATTTAATATTGATGGGATTAGTGAACCAGGAGGACCTGCAGTGAGCCTGTCAGTGTTGTCTGGATTAGGGGATGTGGCCATTCTTTTTCTCGTGTTATTCCCTGCCCTGTTTCCTCACTCCTGTTTTGTCTGAGGTTGAGACTTTTTTTTATTGACTATGAACTTGGGGAAGTGGGTTGGAGAGATAAGACTTGGCTAAGATAATAGGTATGGAGAAAAGTGAGTTTGGAAAAATGAAATGGAATGGAAATGACAAAACTACATTGACTGCATGCTGTTGAGTAGCTCAGTAGTTGGTCTTGACAGCTGGCTGTGAATCAAAAGAAATAAACAAAACTCTAGTAGTGTTACATTAATATAACTATTTTAATTATATTTGCCCTGAAATATAATTCTCTTTTAAGATTTGTCTTCAAATGATGTTTTATTTGTAAAGTTTTAGTTTTGATTTCGATCTGACATATATTCTGTCTTTTCATTGCTGACTTTATTAGCTCTGCTTCAATTATTTAGGTTTTTCTGTGAAGTTATTGTCCAATAGTTCTATAAAACATAAGAACAGAAATGATACCTAAGCAGACACAAGGCAGTGCTGTTTTTTCCTACAGCTTCATGTGCTTCATTGCTGCCATATGTAAGTGGCCACCTGCCAGGTAGCTGCTGTGCTCCTTGGAAAAGTTTCTTGAACATAGGTTGATCAAGTCTATTGAAAACTTTGCAGTTTGGATCAATTTGGTCTTATAAATTACCTTCCTAAACTAAATTATTTGGTCATTGTATTTTTACTATATTATTAAATTCATAACAGGGATCAATACAATAAAATGAAATGTGGAAAGTGTTCAAAGTTTTCTCTGAAGAGTTGCTACGCTTCCATCAAACTTCCATATTAATTTTCCTGCCTCCAAATATCTTGGCAGAGAGAGTTTGGCACAGACTGTGAGTTTAAGTCTTTGACTCTTGTTACTGAGCACTTGCTTTCCTGTACAAAGCACTCTGCTATTTCATTACGGTACCAAAATCTTTGCTGGCTGTCACAGTTTGAAGTAACATCACAGATTGACCTGTCTTTTTTGTTGGTAGTTGCATGTAAGTGTGCTTGAAACTATTCTTTTTAAAGTAAATTTCAAAAGTTCACAGCTTACAACCTCAGTTGAATTTTGTAATTAAATTAGTAGAATTTTGTAATAACATCATAGTGGATTATTGGAAAGATGTTTCCTTTTCATCTGGAATAGAATGTACATCAGAATCACTTTCCCTGTGTGTCAACATGCTCTTTGACTCACAGTATACCTATTATTCAAGCTGCTTAAGAATTTTTGTTTTATGTGGACCAATTAGTTATGGTAAAATGGCATTAGTTGGGTTGTTGAATTATGGGTCAGGTTGGAGGAACGTAATTTTTGCCTTGAGTTGGCTTTGGGAAGCTGATGGTTAGCTGCAGGCCCTGACCTCTGCAATTAACACTGAGGGATCCAAAAAATGCCAGATGTGTCAAAGGTTTTGGCCTCTTTTTCCCAGTGAAAAATAACCCTTGATGCTTGTCTCCCTGCAAAATCAAAGCTGTTCTACTCCCTGTTCCCTGGAGCAGGAGTCTTTTAACTACTACTTCTTTCCTAGCCCTTCTTACATCTGCGTTTTTCCCTGTTTTCCTACTTTTTAATTCATGATTATGTAAGCCTGAAAGCTGACAGCATAGTCCCAAAGTCTCGATGATGAACATGTCCAGCCACAGGGGTTAACAGGGAGAATGCTGCTATTAAGAAAAAAGTAAAATCAGAAGAAAAAAATGTTGAATGTTGCCTTCAAACTGATCTATGTAAATTCATACATTCCACAGAGATTTAAAAGCAGTCCATATCTTCCTCTTCTTACACAATACTGCCTATGAGAAAGAGTTTATTGCTTGCATGCATATGCATGTGTATGCTAAATTCCTTACCAACATGAATAAGCAGAACAGAGGAATGACTGCACATGGTTCTGGTGTGCTACAGTAAGCCCTGCATTTAGTGTCTCATACTCCATGGGACGTTAGGCTGAGTAGTGCAGAGTTACACAGAGTGGTACTGAACTATAGATGCAATATATGCCTTCCCTGAAGAGCTGTTATGCTCCATCTTCTGACTCACCTTTAATATCCATTGTCCTTGAATTTCCTTATCTTCAAAACTTTTATCACATCAAGGTTGTTTTGTTGTTTTGTTTTGTTGTTGTTTTTTTGTAAGTGTAACTGTTAAAATATTTGTGTCTGACAAACCAAAACAAGTTATACACACACACACACATATTTGACAAAATACATATGTTCCAAGAGAAATCAGTACAATTTAGAAGGTTTGTCCTTTACATATATATGTAATGGACATATATCCATATCCCCTTCTAACTGAATAGGAGCTTTTTGATTGAAGGACAAAATACTTGACTCCTGTTTTTTTCCCAGAACTCTGTATAGCTATTTATCCTGCAAAAAGCAAACCAACAAAGAAACCCCATCTCTAAGAAACAGTAGTGTTGTTTGTGCTGTTTTGCAGCTAAAAAAATTTAAGCTACTTTAACACTTGTCTTCAGAATTTTGAGTTAGTTTAGACTAGGAAACAATGCTCTTCTTCTAAGGAAAAAGTGATCATTTCATGCCCTCTCTCTAGGACAACTTGCTGGGTTGTAGTGGCATATACTCCTCAGTCCTGAGACAGATTCACCTTGTCAGAAGCTTTAACACCCATTTAATGCAGCATGAATGTGTATGCCCTCCTTTAGAAAACAGATGCTCTCCAGGAAGGAAAAACTTATCTTTTAGGAAAAAATTATATAAGCACGTTTTTTTCATGTGTGCACCTAAATCATGTGCTTCTGTTGTTTTGTGATCCAGAGACACTTATTAAAGATGTATTGAAGGACCTAGAGAAACACCAAGTGAATGTGGAGAATCTCAGCTCACGAGAACTGGACGAGATCGCTGATACTATCGCCACTGCAATTCAAAGTGTGGACGTTCAGGAAGGAACAGAAAAGGATGCTGGAAAAACTAAAGAAGACAAAACAGAAGCACAAATGATGAAAGGAGATGCTCAAGGAATGGCAGAGGTTCCGACTGGATTAATGGAAAACAGTGTTAATATACCAGGTATTGATTGTAAGAATTAAGTACAACAAAAAATAGGTACCCTAATTTTCCTCTATTGTTTCACATTAGTGCCAGACTTTTAAAATCCATTTCAAAGAAGATGGGAGGAAAGTTTCTGTATCTCCCCAAAGGCTGCAGAATTTTAGCTTTATTCTTTTCTTTTTACTGCAAGTTCTTTATTTACCAAAACAAACAAAAAAACAAACCAAAACAAAAAAAAAATCTGAATGCTTGGTCTTCAAACTTCTCAAACAAGATAAACCTACACACCCAATTATACTGAAATATAAATTGCTTTATGCTGTTTGGTCTAATTTCCTATTCTTGAGAATGAGATGTTTAAACAAAATGATAATGAAACTTATATTACAAGATGTATTTCAAAATACGAGGAAAAAAATGTTTTACAGGTAATCATTCTTTAATGTGCCACTATTACTTGCAGGAGAAAATCTGAGGCAAGTACAGGTACAAAACCACTTGTTCCCTTTCCTGCTTAGGGAATAAGAAGTGTTATTATGGTTATTTGCTTCTGTCTGCACACATATTTTCCTGGTGATGCAGATTCAGGAGCTACAGTAATTGCCATTAATGAATAGATACCACAGTGGGACTTGTTACCAGTCATCCATTCTCTGTTTTAGGAATGTTATAATATCTAGGACACCAGAAATGTGTACTATAAATCATGAATAGTGATTTTAGCAGACTGTCTTTTTTCATGGAGATATACTGAAATTCTTACTAGTTAGGGATATTCCAGTTATTTTAATTGCCAAATCTTTTTGTAGATTAAAAGGAGCAAACAATCATGCTGAGAAAGATGAATAACACCCAGGTCACAAACCTAAAAGCCAACATTGTTTGACTGAGGTTAGGAATGTGACTGAATATCATCACTGCAGTTAAACTGTAACATGGTTTTGGTGAATGATATCTCTTGAAATAAGTCATCTTCTTCCACCAAAATTTATATGAGGGATGTATACGTTTCCTTTTTTTCACTCTAAATGTTCATTCAGCAAGCTAGAGCCATTTTATTGTGTTTTTTTTTCCTTAGATATCGATAAACTGATATGACAATTGGACACTTAATTAGCAAAACAACACTATTACTTTGGCTCTTGAAGTACCCTGTCTATTGATCTTGCATTAATTTGCTATTGAAGTGGGGTTAGAATAACAATAACAAATTATACAGTGCTCTTTACTGTGCCCTTTCAGCTTTGATGTCTTAATGTTTAAATTACATAAAAAGGCCACTGCTATAAAGCAGCCTATGAGAGTCTTTGTTTTGTATATAATGCTTGCCCTTCATAACTATATATTTTTGCTTTTCATATCCTACAGACAATGGAGTACATGAAGCCAGTGTAAGAACTGATAAAGAGGTAAAGTATCAGTATTTTAACAAAACAAGTATTTCATCTCAGAATATCAGGTTTATATGTAGTAAAGGTCAAAACCACAATTCTGAAATGTGAGACTTGTTCTGTGCTTTCTATGGCTATGATTCAATATCACAAATAGGCAAGTTGTTGTTGATGCATTGAAATATCGAATAAACTTTTATTTAAGTCTAAAGCAGAATTAGTTTTGCTGTCCAAAAATATCGAAATCAAGTCCTTTTTTTGCCTTTCTTTAATTTGTAAACAGCGAGAATTCATAATGGATTTCCAAAGTTCAGACAAATTCAGGTTTTTCCTCAAGTTAATAATTTTTGAGTATTGAGGTGTTCTTGAAAACACTCTTCCCTGTCCTTTGCTTCTTAGTTCTGAGGAATGTAATCATCCTTGCTCAGAAAATCTCCTGGTTTTCAGAAGTAAACATACTCCCTCTGAAGGCATGTGTTGGGACGGGGGAGGGCTGTATTTCAAAATTCCCTCTCCTTTCATGGGATCTGCCATTCAGTTTTATGTGCTGCCATTAATTCATTGAATGTCAGAGGTGGTTCAAAAGCTCTAGGCATTACATCTTGTGCCCTAGCTGGTAACATCAAATTTAGAATTTTAATCCAGATTACTTTCACAATATTCATCATAAGCTTTAAATCATATCTTATGGACTTTTGTCCAATATTCAGCCATTTTTGAGGTATATTCATCCTTCCTTTTCTGTGTTTCACACAGACACATGAAAATCTGTGTGAAAATATAGTGGTATAATTTAATGCTTTTTTAGTAGTAATGAATAACAATTATGTTCTTAACATAGTCTGGAAACATAGGATTTAAGAAAATGACCATGCAACAGTTGTATGAGTAGACTCTACCATATCAACTAGAGTTTGGAAGATCAAATCCAGGTTTGGTTCAATATAAGATTCCTGTGTTTAGTTTTAAAAATAATATTATTCTTTTGATTTAGGAGAACACTGCAAAACTAATTAAATTCTTGAATGAGAATGCATTACCTGAAAATATGCCTGAAGACCTTATCCCTGAAGAATCTACTAAGACAGAAACCAAGAAATCTCCAGAAACTGACTCTTCTTCCTCAGAAGAAATAAATGCTGGAGTGGAAAATGTAAAAAGTGAGACCTTCTCAAGGGAGCTGACAAGTGCAGAGAACAGTGAAGCTGACTCCAAAGACCCAAGCAAGACCAGCTACTGGATTAAGAATGCTTTAATGCAGGATGCAAACTCCTATGAAAAGCCTCAGAAAAATAGGGGACAAGGCTTACAACTTGAAGTGAAGTCGTCTGAGGATGCAGAATATGGCTACATTGTGACAGTGAAAGAGTAAGTACAGCAGCCAATTTGAATGGCATTTTTAACTGGAGAAAAGATAAAGTGAATGCACCTAATGAAATATGAATGTATAGGAGGAAAATGCCACAGGCCTGATTTTTAATACATCTGAAACCGTTTGGAACCTGTTCGGCACTTTGATGAAAATACAAGAAAACAGTTCCGTTTTCTTACGGTTGCCTTTCCTCCCTTGCGGAAGGTATTAAGTTTGTAGGTCTTTTGCTTAGACCTCTCTCTATCTTCCCATGTTCCAGTGACCTTCCAATATGTCAGTAAGTGTGCTTATGGTTAGGATGCAGGCTTTAAATACTTGACTTGAAAGTAGTCTAAATATCAATGCCTGAGTCATTCTTTCAAAGAATGACACAAAAAAATAAAGCATAGTGTTTTCTCTGTGGATTCATTTTGATCTGAAAATAACACAGGAATCCAAACATTGCATATGCAGCTAGTTTAGAAAGAAAGACCTAATGATTTCAGGTCATGTCAGTAATGAATGTGACATTTAATACTACCCTTTCAAAAGACAACTTTAGCCCCCTAGTGATACATGGTTCATTATGGGAACATTTGGGATTTTAGAACTATGTAGGCACTTTCACATCCTATGAGAACAACGTTATACTTGATTACTGCTCCTGTGAGAAATTAGGAATTTCTAGGATGAGCTTGCAAATCACTGCCCAGCATCGTAGAGAAGATGAGATAGGAAATTTAGCATGGATTGATTCGTTTGACTCTTAAACTTTTTAATAGGATTGAAGGCAATAGGCTCATGGAGGATGCATGTTTTTACTGTACTGTGTTGCTTTGAAATGCATGTGGCTGCATATCAGAAACAGAGCAGAAATTGATGGAATACCCTAGATAAACCACACGTCTTGGTTCCTGCCTATGAATGTTGTGTGAAGGAGTATAAGCCAGTTTTCCCCCAGCTCAGCTTTACTTCCCCCAGTTCTTTTAATTCACATCAATCTGGAAGGCTCCTTTGTACCCAAGAGTGCCTTAATGACATCATCTCCTTTGACCATCCAGACTTTATTTGGCTCATAAATCCTGTAAAGCTTAGAGCTTTCAGAGCTCTGTGTAGTGGGAAATGTTCTGAATTTCAGTGTTCACAACCTGGAGATTCTTCACTGTGTCATCTTACCTGGTTTTCTTCCTAACTAGTCTCCCACTGATGGGTTTTTCCTGAATTATGTCTGTTATTATTCAATGAAACTTGCTGAAGAAGGTAATTTGTCCAAATGTTCTTGGTTCTAGAGGACTAAATATTAAAAAAATATAATTTAGCACAGTTTTATTCAGGCTCTTTACCATTTTCAGTAGGCGAAAGACTAAAAGTACTTTTTTATATACTAGATTATTATAATTTTAGTAACTTTTGGAAAAGATGCTTTTAGATAGCTAAGGTGAAATAAGTCCATCTTTGACTGGATACTGGGGGGAAACACAGTTACAAAGGATGAGGAAAAGGCTGAGAGGTACTTAATACCTTCTTTGCCTCAGCCTTTAGTAGTAAGAGCAGTTGTTCTTCAGGTACCCAACCCCCTGAGCTGGATAACAGGAAGGGAGTATAATGGAGCCTCCATAATTCAGGAGGAAATGGTCAGCAACCTGCTACACCACTTAGACACAGATAATCCTCTGTGGCTGGGTGGGATTCACCCAAAGGTACTGAAGGAGCTGGGCAAAGTGCTCACTGAGCCATTTGCCATCATTTACCAGCAGTCCTGGCTAAGTGGGGAGGTCCCAGTTGACTGGAAGTCCACAAATGTAACCCCCATCTACAAGGGCTGGAAGGAGATCTTCACAGCAAGGGTTGTCAAGCATTGAAACAGGATGCCCAGGGAAGTGAGGGAGTCACCATCCCTGAAAGTATTCAAAAGGTGTGTACTTGTGTAATTTAGGGACATGGTTTAGTGATGGATTTGGTAGTGCTGGGTCAGTAGTTGGACTCAACGATGCTAGAGGTCTTTTCCAACCTAAAAGTGTTTCTAATTGGTGGCATAGTTGACATTTCAGGGGCAATCCATTCACTATTATCTTCCAAGGCTTTGCAAGTATGATCCAGAGGAGATACTAAGATTGCTTCCTGAACTGCTAAGATGCCACCATTTAATTGTGCCCCAAACTGAAGACAAGCATTTCCACCTAATACTTGAAGAAAAGACTTGTGGTACTTTAAAGACTTGCCAAAATGGCAGTCTGATTGTCAATGGCAAGAACAATAGGTCACTCCTGCTGTGTTTGTCAAGTGACCTTTCAGATGGTTGGAGCAGTGCAATCCATACCAATCCATAATATCCATCAGTGCTAAGCTTTGGAATGAATTGACAGTTTCAGTGTAGAAAATTGTCCAGCAAATTCTCCACTGTGCTGCTTCAGCACTTTATTATGCTGAGAAACCAATCAAATTGGTGATTTACTTTGTTTACTCTTTTCTCCTTCAAAAAATTGCTATTCTACCACTGCAGGATTTGTGTGAGAGAGGTTTTTTCTTTTTCAGTGTAATTGCTTTGAACTGTTTTATTAATTTTAACTCTGACATTCTAAAGTAATCTTATTTTTAAAGAAAGTTGGCTGCAGGATGTTATTTTCATTTGTATTCTACTTCAACCATAGTTATGAAATGCCTCTCTGTCACAGTGGGGATGCATCAGTGTGAGCTCTGAAATAAGAGAAGTTTTTGCCTTTGGACAAAAGAGCTCTTCCTATTGCCTGAAATTCTAGTTCTTCAAGTTTGGCAAACTTTTTTTGTGTGTGTTTAGAAAAATGCCAACAGTCCCATTTGTTTGGCAATATTTGCTCCAAAATGAGGGCCTAGATTCCACAATCCAAACATTTACATAGTGTTCAGTCTCCTGAGTGTCTCATGAGGAAACCCAAAGCTTGACTTTCCAGAACATGCAGTGCTTACCACCTCCAGTAAAACTAAATGTAAGCTGCTGCATGCTCAGCAGTTTAAATAGCCAAGCTGACATGCAATTTCCCAAATATGAGAATGAGTAGCTAGACTTAAATGCACTGAGAAAAAATCTAGTTTGAAAGTTCATTTCTTTTCACTGCTTATCAAAGTCTTTCAAGCTTCAAAATTAAGTCATGCTTGCCTGAAGCCATGCTTGGACACCAAATGCAGAGGAACCTGTCCTGTCCTGTGATTTATCATAATGCATGTGCTTGAAATTTAGGGTATACATACTAGGTCACAGACTAGATCACAGACAGCTCATGGCAGCTCTCTTAGCTTGTGAGCCAACTTCTGGCATTGTTGTATTAGGCAATTCCTGGATATTTCATGTTTTGTCATATGTTAACTCTCAATTCCTGACTGTCTGTGTAAAATTATATGGGCTCTAGTTCTGTTCACAGCTTGTTAACCGAATTGGATCCTACATGCATGTCTATACATTTCATTTGAGAGAGCTGCTTTTCTGCTCAGGTGCTGTGAAAATGCTGAAAATGGGTCTTGTGTTTATAGTCTAAAATTGCTATGGAATATGATTAGGCTGACCTGTTTAGCGTGCTGAAGGGTTAGGTTAATTCCAAATGCTTGATATTGCTTCTCCACCTTTACCAATGTGATAAATGATTCTGCTTTGCATATAATGATTACTTTCCTCAGGATGGCATTCGGGTTAGGACCCTGAAGCTGGGTTGTACAGAACTCTTGGTTTATTCCCCAAGTTTTGTTTTCCTAGGCATTAAAGAATTGTCTTCTCATGATCTTCATTATTTGTTTCCCCTTCCAGGTGGAAACATTTTAATTACATTACCAAATTTAATTTAAAATAAATAGGAAAAATGAATCGCAAGATCTACAGCAATGAAACAAGTCTGATGTTTTATTAAGATCAGTTTCTGTAAGGTCTTCATCTTTCTTAGAAGCTGAGCATTTTTATTCCATGAGGTTTTTCAGCTGCTTTTAGAAAATAATAACAAAATGTTCTTGTCCTTTGATACATATATTTACAAAAAGAAGCACTCATTTGACCTTCTCTGTATATCTCACTGTCCTTTTTAAAGTTGTTATTCTACCTACAAGTGCCCTTTGTCAAGGGAAAGAGATTTGTGCGTATTCTTCAATTAACTTCTACAACTAGCTTGAAAAACTAAAAAAGATTATAAAAATACATAAAAGAGAAAATCTGTAGCTACTGAAATCTGTTAAAATCAGCAAGGGACATCATCACTGACGTTAAAAAAGAAGTTAAATGTAAAATTTTTATCTCTCACTTTGTCACTTTCCTTGTATAAATAAGTTCCATAAATGCCTATCATTTATTTTAAAGCCCAAGGTTTTGCTTCTGACAACACAGCTTGATCCGTATCTGAATGATGCACATGGAAAATCCTTGCCTATGAAATTTGGTTATTGTGTCTTAGCATCAGAACTGGTAGAGACATAGTTCTAGAATCCTCTGTTGTTAACTCTTCACATGTAATTATTCATGATCCCTAGAGTTTTCTAGACATAAAATCTTCTTTCCATCCTTAATTCTCCAGTTTTCTTGTGGTACTTAGAAAGTGGCAGAGATCACATCCCCCACATTACTTCTTCACTGCCTTAATTTTGATATTATATATTCCCATAGGAAAATGATACTTCATGCTTCTTATTAGTCCCCAAGAAAATAACAGAAAAGTGGTAGTTAGTGTGGCTTTGCTAGAGAGCAATAAACACTGGTTTTTGTTTGTTTGGGGTTCTTTAGTGCAAGAGTTCAGCTTTGTATATTTGGAATTTATTATCTGTTACGTGTGCAGAGATAATATGATAATCTGTTCTACTTCAGTTGCCCTTAGCTTTTGAACTTTCAAAATCGGTTGAAATACATTGTGATGGAACATGATTCTCACCTGCTGTTGTGGATCACTTTACAAGGGAAGAGTCCATATAAGTGTCTGTCTTTTCCTCCTCAAAGGGCTTCACTTTCCCAGATATTTTCGTCTTCTTTCCCTTGGGACCAGCTCTGCTTTTTTACTTCTAGAGGAACACAGAGAGAAAAATTTTACTTGTGTAGCTGGTGACCAGCCCATGTGTTGCACTGATGACAGTAATGACAAGGAGTCACTCTGGTCTCCTGAGCTGATGAAAGGCAATGGACAATTGTGGGAGTGGTCTGGAGTCCCCAGTAGTGCCACAAGGACTTGCTCTCATTTGGATCTCTCCATTTAGCTGAAAAGAAGTGGCTCTTGGTGTAGTTTCCCAGACCAGACATTCCCAGGCACTCCCATTCCTGTCTCTCCATGCCTCCTGTGTCACTTTAGCGCACCCTTTTTTGGGGTCTCACAGTCCAGGTCTTTGGGAAAGCAGGTACTCCACAACCACCCTGTAAGCAGGTTATGGTGACTCTGCTGACTCCAAGCTATAGAATTGCACATTACATAACCCCAGATTAGGGGTGGGGCTGGAGTCTGTGCTTTGTTTTTATAAACAGTGGTAGTTGTTAAAACCCTCAGATGCTGCAATATCTCACAATACCATATGGTCAATACTTCTAGTATATCATAGTGTTTTTTGGTTAATTACCATCCAGGTCATTATGAAACAGTGATGAATTTTAAACTTTTGAAATGAATGAGAAGAAAAAAGCCAAAGATCAGGATTCCTGGGAATGCAGCATACTGAATTATAGTGCAGTCTATTATCTGATAGTACCTCTTCATCGGTGCTGTTGTGCCCAGTCCTGGGAAGCTCAAATATAAAAATGCCGTCATTTCATTTTCATGCCTGAAATTTTTTTGGGCTGGGAGACCTTCCATTAGACCAAGTTACTAAAAGTCTCATCCATCCTGACCTTGAACACTCCCAGGAATGGGGCAGCCACAGCTTCTTTGGGCAACCCATTCCAGTGCCTCACACTCCTCACAGTAAAGAATTTCTTCCTAACATCTAAGATAAAGCTTATCTCAGTTTGAAGCTGGTCCCCCTTGTCCTGTCCCTACAGTACCTGATGAAGAGCCCCTTTGATTTCTGTGTAGGCTCCCTTCAGACACTGGAAGGCTGCTATGAGGTCTCCACAAAACATTCTTTTCTCCAGTGTGAGCATGCCCGACTTCCTCAGCCCCTTCATAGGGGGGTGCTCTAGTTCCCTTATCAGTTAATATTTGTGTTTCTTTAACTTCTTTCTTTTAACACTGTGATGTCAGATATTTGTAGTTTTTAATTTAAACTACTTGCATTATAAATTGGTCTGGGCTTTACACTGCCTTCAAGGAAGATGGATAATTTTAAAGAAGGGAAAGAATGAAAAGTCAGAAGTGCATTAAAATGTGTATCATCAGTTGTCCTCAATCTCATTTATTAATTACTTTTATGAAGAAGTAATTTGATATGAAAGAACAGTTTAGCATTTTCAAGGCTTTTATGCATCAGAGATTCAGGGTGCACGACAAGTGAACTCCATAGCTGTTTCCAGCATTCAACATAAAATGCATTAGGGAGTACTTTGGTGGGGTCCATTTCAGCCTCAGAAGGGAGGGCATCACAATTATGGCACGGATTATTGCCATTATTTCTGTGCTTCTGCTGGCGACAAACCATCTGTATGAATTTGTTACTATTAACACAGCTGGAGGTAGGGCATGTTTGAAGTAATGCAAGTACAGGCTGGCACAGTGTCACGCTTCCATTAGAACTCCAGAGAGCTGATCCTTCTCAACTTCTCTCTCACTCTCGTGTTTCCATGATGCTGTTATCTCCTCTGACCTTCATAGCCTGACCACTGCCATTGATTTTTAGCAAGTGTCATTTGTGTTACAAATTGGTCTGGACTTGAATCTGTCTGTATTAAGAGGTTTAAATTCACACTTACTGGTGGTGGGAAAAGAGGGAAAAAATTACAGAAAGTGGGAATTTGCTGAGCTGTCAAAACAGAAGTGAGCTTAAAAAGGTTTTGTGGCTAATAAAGCCTTTGAGGAAACAAGCATAGAAAAATGAAAGTGCAGCCCAATGCAATAAAATTGCAGTGTCCTTAAAATGATTACTATAACAGTGCTGTGAAGGCAGGCAATCTGGTGAATAGTTCTGTGCTCAAAAGTTATTTGGTTGCTCTCATGAATTCTGGATGAATGTGAACCATTTACAAAACTGATAATTTTTTAACTTAATGTAAGACACAGACCATGTTCAAACTAGAATAAATCCATGAAATACCTTCCTCTCTAAGTCGTTACTGGGGATGTGTGCTTCAAGATGTGTGAAACTACACTGAAGCACGGACAGAAGAACTCAGACAGACAAGGCAGGCTGCTGTAACATCACAGGCTTGAAGCATCAGTGCCCAAGGACTTTCATTATAGATTATCAGATGAGTTACTCTCAGGGGCACTTCCAGACAAGAGAGATAAATACAATTTCAGTGTCTAAACGTTTTTTTTAGACTTGGTAGGCTCAGAAAGAATTTAATGGCAAAACTATAAATTACTTTGATGCTAAAATGTTCCCAGTAGTCCTTTCTATGGCACCTACCTCCTCTATGACCTGGAGCAAACCCCTCTAATGTCTCAGTTCCTTCTCCATTGTATGGATAATATGCATCTTTCATGTGACGACTGAGACTTCCTTTGTGTCTAGAAAAAGAGAAGTAGGAGTTGGAAAAGGCTGGATTCAATAGCTTTTTACTGGTGGTTGCCAACCTGCTGAGAATGGTAGTCATGTCACTGTGTTGCTGTGTCTTCTCTGACATGCTCCTACCTAAGGCAGGAGCACTCACTCCATCCATGGGGCAGGCATGGATGACAACATACCCCATATATTCCCTCCTCAGGCAAATGCAAGATCTTTCCTTTGGATTGCAGTCTGTGTGGCTCGCTTGTTGGCAGTAGCAGTTAAAAGAGTCAGTTTTGGTAAATGACCTTTCAGGTCAGAGAACAGCCATGCTGTGTGGTAAAAAGTGCCATGAAGCCAATTCCCAGGAGAAGGAATCAGTGGAAAGATGGGAATGAAAATCTCTTGTGAAACTTCGGTAAAGCTACATCTGTTTATTGCAACAGCATCAGCAGCTCTCCCATAGCTCAACTACTACTGAAATTTGCACACAAAATGTTTCACATCAATCTATTTCATACTTCAGTAGCTGATTTTCTCCATTATGTTGCTTGTTAAAATATTTGCTAATCTTAGCAGAAAAAAAATAGAAAAAAAGAAATCCAAAAGAGTTATACTGTATCCTTAAAATAAAACCTTTCCTAGTATTGTTTACAGCTTCTCTGAGATGGAGACGTGGTGTGATCACCGACTCTGAGGCCACATCAATGATTAGCTATTATTTTAAGCTACACATTTTACATCTTGGCTATTTATATCTGAGGGCCACTGAGCCTGTGCCTCCAGGAGGCAGTGCCGGGGACCCTCTTTTCTCCATCTTGGTAACACAACACATGGAAGACCCTCGGGCCCGAAGCACCTTCTGTTGAGACACATCAGACTCTCCCAGGAGAAAAGCTGCTGATGCAGCAAAACCACAAGTTGTACCTACCCTTCAAATCAACAGGAGATAAATGGGATGCTCTTCATACTGACTTTAAGGAGACTGAGTCACAGAGCAAGGGCCAGGGTGTCACTGCAGATTAAGAACTGGTTATGAGATAGGAGAGAAAGATTCGTCATGAACTGCTGCTTCGCAGCGTGTAGAGAGATTAGTGGTACCCCATCGGCAAATTGTCTCTGTTAGGAAGAACTATGGAGGATTTAGAAAAATTCCAGATGGATTTAAATACATTGAAGGATTAAGGAACACAATGGTAGATGAAATTCAGCTGGAATAAGTGTGACAGAATAATAGACATTAACAAAAATAGTACTTTTGGGGGGGGGTGTAGGGGAAGAAAAATAGAAAAGGTATTCTTAAAACTCCTTGTAGTCTGTACACTGAGGCTGTAGAAAATTTGATGAAAAGATTTGCTGTATTTATATATATGAATCCTGCTCTTGGTATGGTGGCACATATTTTCAGACTTGAGCATTTAAAACAAGGCTTAGTCTAATACATATCACTGAGGTCAAGAGTTCATCAGGAGATTTTTTTAAGAAGAGAGATTTTAATAAGTATTGAGCATATACATTATCACATTAACTAATTGTTTGTGGAATTATACCATAATCTTACTTATTTTCAGAAGGAGTACTCTAGCTGCAGGGTATAAGGCAGAGGAACTCCTGATCTCTGTCTGTTCTTGGCCTGGGCTGCCGTGCATGTGGTGCACAGGGAAAGGGCATGGCTAAGGTTTTATTGAACATGAAGTTCATGTGTTTCATGAGGTTATGTAAGGATGAAATGGCACTGTTCCTGACCTGTGCAGTCAGATAATGAATCAGTTGGACTCTAGTTTTCTCATGTATAATATTCTCATTTATTTGGTTGGGTGTTCCAAGCTAGGATGGATGGATAGATAGAGAGATAGACAGATAGATAGAAAATGGGTGTTTTGTTACTTTTTGGCTGGACTTTGGGCAACTGCCTGAACATTGGCAATTTCATAGTAACCCTCACAGCTTTTAAGTTTTCACTCAGGGAATTAAGGAAATCCTGTTTTTTTGAATACTGTTACTGAACAACTTTTTTAACATCTTAACATCCTTCGTTCTTGGTTGTTAGCAGTGTGAACACAACAGTGCCCAAGACAAAAAAGATAAAAATAAAATTAAAGAACTAATGAGTTTTGTCTGTCAAAACATTGTTTTTCCCAGGATAGACTGCTGCTTAGGTTGTCCTTACAGAGGCATATCTCTGCTGACTACTTTTCTCACCCTCCTCCAGAACTTTTCCAGGATTTTCTTGGACTTTATTTCTTAGCCCTTATCTTTGGGCTGTCCTGTATTTATTGCTGGTTTCAGAAAATCAGGCAGTAGCATGTCTGAGGTGGTTTAAAATAACCTCCAGTCTTGTGCTGGTGGCTGTTGCTGAGAAGTGACTCAGAGTCTGGGGTTAGTGTGTACTGCTGGGAATGTGCTTCCTTCAGCACCGCTCTTCTCACCCCTTCTTTATCCCAGCAGCAGGAACTTGAAATTGCTTTCCCCACTCTTTTCCCTTTTCTCTTGACTGCTTTTAGCTGGCAAAGCAGTCATAGCTGGTAGGCACTAGCCCCTTGCCCATGGAGAGGCAGTGCCCAAGTCCTGGCATTCTGGCTTCTCTGCTTCACCTTGCCAAGCAGTGCACTGAGAGTGGAGATATCGTGGGAATGGAGATACACAGGGAAAGAAATCAAGCCTGACACTGGCCCATGAAGGTGGATGGTTAAAAATGATGAAGGTGCTTTCACCTGTTACAACAGACCCCCTCTACTGGATTTATTACTTTGTATTCATTAGAGCAAGTAATAAGCAAATAGACAGTTCCTAGTAAGTCTCCTAAGTCATTTTAAAGAAGCTGCTTCAGACATCTCAGAGTCTTGTTGCTCAGCCTGAGCCCTGTGACAAACATACCTGCTCTTTTCCAGGCATGGAGGGAGGATGACAGCTGGTGCTGGAGCTGGCCAGGCTTCTCTCCCCAGCTTCCCATCAGCAGGGAGTTTGCCTGCACCTAGTCAATGTCCATACTGCTGCCAAATGGTTTTAGCAGCCAGAGAAAACTAGTCCTGAAGATTATTAATCCTAAAGGCAGACTCTTTATTTGACTCTCTAAAGCATTCCATATGGTACTCCAGACCCCTGTTTTTGAACTTTGCTTGGTTTTTTTAAGTTTAGCTTTTTATCTTCAGTACTAAGGAGACTGTGCTGCACATTAAGAAAATGGTACTATTATAGACTGTTTTCCTGTAAATGAGAGGGCACTGAACTGATGTCAATCAAAACAGAGACAGTATTCGGAAATCGCCAGGTGGAACATCCTTCAACAATTATTTAAACTATGGAATGCATATTTCTTAAAATTCAGTATTTAAAAAGACTAGAGGGAAAAGTTACTCTCAGATCAGTACTAAAAAACAGTCCTTGGCACTAAAGAAGTTCTTATTTGTGTCCACTAAGTGAATGACTGTTAAAAAATCTTAAACACTGAAAATAAATATAGAGGTCAGCAGGACCAAAAAAATGATGTTTTTCAGATCAAACCTCCGATTAGGTAAATACCACCACCAGAAGTCACTGATCTGTGGTGAGCCCATCCAGGCAATTGTCAGACTAGGTCTTCTGGTAGATTGTTTTTTTTTTTTATTGGTAACATGAATAGGGATTAAAGAATCAAATTACGAAGAATCTTACAATTCTAACCCAACAGTTTGACTTGTGTATAACTCTCATTGTTCAATAAAAACTGGTTGCTGAAATTAAATTCTTCAACAGATTTAGTCCATTCAGCTTCCATTTTCAAGAGCTTTGGGTGTGTGTCTTGTTATCCATGTGTTTAGTACCTTTTCCCTTTAAGGCACCTCTTGAGGTTTAAAGCTGAAATGTAGTTGTTTCAGAATTCAGAGTGAAAGCCAGACTGCCTCATTTAGGTACCAAACTTACAGCTGCTGGATGCTGCACATATTCCCCAAGAATGTCATCCACTTCATTTCACATCACTGAGCTCCCTGAGAGACAGGTGAAGACATACCCACACAGAGAGGTTAGGCACCTTCTTTCTTCCACTGATTAGAAGGGACTTTTGAAGACTCCAGAAGACAGCCCAGACTGCAAAGCATCTCCCTGTTTCATTGAGACATGCCAACCTACCAGGATACTCTGGCATCCAGTGTGTCTAGCGCTCCTCTGCTGACAAGCACTATTGTCTAGTGTCTTCTGCCTGTCTTCTGCTTATTACTGCAGGGTTAGAAAGTGAAGCAGGAGATGGAAGAGGTCTTACCAAAGCTGGTCTGAACAGTTTGAAATCCCACAGATGAGGAGAGTATTCTCTGTACCAGACCTGAGAGATAGCACTGTCCATCACCCTCTTGATGGTCCAGTGGTTTATCTTCAGGCCTAAAAGCAATGGAAAAGATGGATAACATGCAAGACAGAACCTGACTCATGCAGCACTCAGGAGTAAGGAAAATTGCTGGTCTAAACAGGTTTTGAGCATGTGTGTACTTGGCATTAGTAAATATTGAAAGTGTATTTAAAGTAAACATCAGTCTAAATAAAATGTCTCCTTCCCAAAAGTTCAAGGTTCAAGCTGGGTTCAAGCTCTACTTCATCCTCTGATTTAGATGTGTATGCAATACTATTCAAGTTGAACTCTAGTGTAGCCAAACTTTTGAACATTCTCCAGGGTGAGTAAGTAGAGCAGAGACGAGACTGCTGAGTTTGGATAGCAAAAGATAGTCTGGGTGTGAGTGGCATTTACCTCCTGAGAAAACACACTTACTGATGCTGCTGGGAGGGCTGTAGTTAAGCACTCAGGCAACTTTCAGGCTGCAGAGAAATGCCTTGTGATTTTAGTGTGGTGCTCAGCACTCTTGAAAATGGACAAACTAGCCTTAACTGCCTGTGTTCTGATTTAAGCAAATTTTAGGTGGATTGAACCCTACCTTACTTAAGATTTTACTGGGGATTAGACTGACATTTAGGTTTAAAGAGTGCAATTCCCAGTGTCAGGCCTATTTCTGTACTGTAGATTATTCTTCATTTTTGCAGAAAATGATTCAATTGAACTAATCTGACAGGGCTGACTGGATGTCCATTATAGTGGTGCATTACAATTGCTAAACAGAGTATTGGAAGGGCACTAGGTACAGTCTGGTAAAGACAATACATAATTTGAATGATGGCACTAAGGGAGCATTTCGGAGTTCGGTAAGTGGGTTTCCAAAGACACTTGGCAATTGGGAGGAGGAAAAGCAAATGAGAGCAACTGCTTGTGAGACTGACATAACCTCAGAATAACATTGAACTACATGTTGCTCTCCTCAGGCTGAGAGCAGGCTTGGCAAACACCAGCAATCAAGCCATCTGTATAACTGCATCAGATTTTTTGCTACCAAAATGGATCAATTTATGGGATTGTTTTGACAGGCATGTGGGGAAATACAGAACATATAGTTTTCATCATTGTTTACTTCTGGTTTTCCTCTCGTTCCCTTTGACATTGCCCACTGGCTTATATTAGAGTTTGAGCTCCATTTAGCTCAGCATGCAGAGCTGGCCATGCTGCCAATGTCTCTCCCTGCAGAACTCCTCCTGTGCCTTCATTTACATGTTTTCTTGTTGTTCTTTAACCAGAAGGGGAAACTTTGAGCCTTGAATACATAAATCATTAAGTCCAGGTCAAAAATAGTCCATTATTCAAAGTGACTGTTCTCACTCATCAGATTTGTTGTTTATCTCGGGAATTTCTTGGAAACGTGGAATCCATTTGTAATACTGTTCAGATAATTGTAGCATGAAGCTGAACTGGTCTTGAAGTCAACATCCAACCTTCAGCACTACTTTTGTGCTGAAGTGGTCTAATTGGCCACTCATGAAGCACATCTGGTCCATACGACTCTTTCATCCTACTCTATTTGCCCACAGCAGGCCGTCAGCAAGAAAACTCACCCATGAGGCAGAAGTTATCTCCACCTTGATTAGGGTGCTCTAAGTATGCTCTAAAATCAGCAAAATGCACTCTAAAATCAGTCAGATCACCTTGGAACAAAATCTTTGGTAGGAGAACGAGCAAAGTTTTTATTGTAACTGAAAGTTAATTTTCATGTTGGGTAGTGTTCACTATTATGACATCTGCTCTCTATTTGGTATGGAGTGATAGGTACAGGCAATAGTGCTGGTCTTTCTATTTTCAGATCCAGAAAGGAGCAAGTCTAATGATAATATTTATATATATATTTATATAACAATACCAGGAACCTGACAGGGAAAGTTGGTATAATTGCCTAAACTTTATGAATAGTGGAACTGAGGGTCAGAAAGATGTCTTGACTGGGGTAACTTGATAGACCTCTTCCAGTTGAATACATTTTCTGTTCCTCATTCGTAATTTGTTCAGCTACAGATATTCTCTCACTTATGTATGAAACCACTGAAAAAGGTGAGATTGTATAAACAGATTTAAAAAAAAGGCTAACTAACTAAGTCTATACATTTTGTAACAGGAACTAAGGAGAAAATCACTTAACGGGATTGTTCTCTAAGTTGTGCCAGCTTTATGAGACCAGGTTTTAGAAATTACCCTTCATCACTGCATTTTTCTTGTAAATTGAAGTGTAATCTTTAATAGTCAATAGCAGAGGAAGATTATCATTCAGTGTTCTATTATTTAAATTACCTCTGTAAGTGGATTGTTCCTTAAAATATTTTTGTTTTCAGCTTCCTCAGTGGGAGGGATTTAGACACTGGAAGATACAGAATCTTATTTTCACCAGACAATCTAATTTTCCTGTATTCAATGTCCAGTACACTTTGTGGACACACTTTGACAATTACATAAAGTTGGCTTCCAAATCCACTCCTGAACATTTAAATGGATTACACTAATTTTCAGAAGTGCTCAGCAGCTCACATTAAAGTTAAGAGATATTTATTCCTATACTTACATTCCAGATTCATCTCTAAATAAAATAGCTTTATAGCCTAGATCCTGCCTTTTTGTTTGTTTGTTTTGTTGTGCTGGGCAAAGCTCCTGATGAAGTTATAGGGAGCTGATGGGCTCAGTGTTGTTTTAGGTGAACCAGGCAGGTCTAAATTGGAGGATTTATTTTTCACTTGGTTAAAATGGATATGGAAGTTTTCATGGTTATGCTGTGATGTTAAATCATGACATCATAGTCTTGCAGTGAGCTGGGGAGTCATTTCGTCTGAGGGGATAATGTAGTACTATCATATAACATTGGCTATTTTTAGCAGAGATATAGGACATATTCTCCAGGAGGTATAACTAGTTTTGTGCAAGAGTCATGAACTTGAAAAGTGAGATTAAACAAAAGCAGGAGTAAAATATTTTGAAGGTAATACTCTCTGCCAGACTTTAATACTATATATATCTGCATAAACCTCAAAGGAAATACTTATATTTCATTCCCCATATATTTCTTCACGTGTGTCAAAGTATATTCTATCAATAATATGAGATAGAGATTGGCATCTGAGTGAGACAAAGTTCTTTTACTGTTTCAGGAGGGTCTGATAATAATAATTAGGGTAACACTCACAAATAGAGATGGCATTAGAAGAAGAAAGATGGCATGGAAGAAAGTTAGTTACACATGAATTTTATATACTTTCTGATTCTCTTATATACTTTCTGATTCTCTTTTCATCTTCCAAGCTGTAGAGAACTGGAGACAGAAGGGATCTCAGAAGAATTATTTTAAGCTGTGAGATGTGTCACATTTTGGTTTAGCTGCTATTATTGTATTTTAGCACAGTTAACTCGAAAGAAGACTCAAAAGAGAAATGGACAACAAGTAGAATGAGAGCAAAGACAGGAAACCCAAAGTAAGAACTATCTCAAGATCTCAGCTGGCAATATCTCTATCATCTGCAAAAAGGTGCTATGCCATCCAACAGTTGACTCTTCCTAATGCCAAACTCTAGATCAAAAGTGGTCAGAAATCTTTAAGCTCATCAAAAAACAGTATTGGTACAATCAAATCATAGAATCATAGAATATCCTGAGTTGGAAGGGACCCACAAGGATCATCAATATCCAACTCTTGGTCCTGCACAGGACAATCCAAAACATCATACGATGTGCCTGAGAGCCTTGTCCAAACACTTCTTGAACTCTGTCAGGCTTGGTGCTGTGAGCACTGCCCTGAGGAGCCTGTTCTGTGCCCATCAAGCAGAACTGTTAAACACACAGCAGAAACCATTAGTTTTCTGTGACATAGAAAGGATTAACCAGTCTCAAGAGAATCTGAAAACATAAATAGCATCCATGGGAGGGCCTTTTGCTGCTTTTGGTTGTTCCAGCTCATGATTTGTATCTCTGGGGCCTATGTAAGCTGTGATTTCTCTTTCAAGGATTCACTGTACTGAAATGCCTTATCACAGTCTCCCAAAAGAAAATGCATATGAGTGGGACCTGAGTTGGACTTGGAGCCTGAGGGCCCACAGCCCAGATACCCCCTCTGTGCTGTGCTGCTCCAAGTGCCAGCAAGGCCCATCACGAACAGGAGCTTTCCCTCCCTCCTCCTCCCCTGGGTGCTGAAGTGACCATGTGGTCAGTTCAGACAAAGTGGTGGGAACCCTGCCCCCACCCATAACTTCTCCAAGTCTTTGGCCTTGATAAAGTAGTTCAGTTGTCAGGGTTGTCTAAAGAGTCTTCTTTCTACTGTTATAACTTCTTTCTAGAATATCTCACTATTTGTTCCTTACCTGAAGAATTATTTTTTGTCTTTCTTTCTTGGTTTATGTAACACCTCCTCTTAAATTAATTCCATAGTTGTTGCATCCTCACAATCGGTAGAGGAAACATATTCCTATGAGAAACCCCACTCCCTAATACAGAAACTGAATCAAGCAGGTTGAAAACTAAGCATAGCATGTGAAACATCCCAAATATTATCTATTCCACAAGGACTGTCTGCTTGTGCTGGGCCATGTGTGGGAGGGCCATGAGTGGGAGGATAGGTGATGTTTGCAAAATTCTCTTCTGCCTTCTCCTTACATAAGCCTGAAATCAGATGGGTGATGGTGGTGTAAGGTGCTGTTGCAAGGTAGTTTAATTTGTTTAACATTTTGCAGGTAGAAATGGTGCTATTCTGTCCATGTAAACTAAGTTAATCGCTGTGCAAACAATGCAACACTGAGCAAAATGCAACACTAAACAAAAGCAAAACATAAATTTAGTGTGAAAAATTATGGTCTGGAAGGTTTAGAGAAAAGTTTTGCATATTCTGCTCTCCTACAATACAACCGTCATAGAACAGTAATAAAGAGTACTGGAATGTATCAGCATTGAGAATTTGGAAAAATTGCATTGGAAAATAGAGTGAATGTAATCATTCTCAATGGAAATCCTCAAGTATGACACTGGCATCAGTAACAGTACTGGTCCCAAACAGTATTGGTCTTGTATCTTTCCTGTGTGTGACAATTTCTTAGCCTATCAAACTGCATCTGAGTTTGTGAACAGATGTGTTTAAGTTTGGTGTTGCCTGAAACTTACTAATTAGTGACTACTCCTGGATGCTCAGGCTTGCAAAAGAATGGCCTTCCAGCACCATTTTCTTTACCATTTTCCCTCCAGCCTTATTTCTGGTTTGTAGCATTCAAATGCTCTGATTACATCCCCCATTTACAGCTGCTGCATTGGCTTGTTGCAGCATATCTTGTTTTTGAAGCTGGGGAATGCTTTTTCAGGGGAGGAGGGGTAAGCAGGGAGTAGGAGATTGAGCTTTTACAAGTGAGGCTGCCTTGGTAAAAACCCCACACCAATGTACACAGCAGTATGTGCCTGCATCAGGCTTGCTATTACAGTAAAAGCCCACTTGCTGACACCAATCATTCCTGTAAAATTTAAGCCAACATCTTTGGGAGAAAAGATTTAATTAACACATACCCAGAGTCACTATGACAATCTGCTTTCATAGTGATAGGAATAATCACATTTTTACCCACTGTCAGTCCTTAAAATATAAGGAGTTTATGAATAATCTATAGTACATTTTTTTCCTTACAGAATCAATCAGATTCTTTTGTTACTTTCACACGAGAACATTTCTGTCTTAGACATCTAGAAAAACTCTAAATTTATCTGGTGCCTTGAGGGGCTACCTCTGCTTGTGTGACAGGAGGTCTCTTGAGCATTTTGGGTTAGGAGCATGAAGGGAGGCCGAGCAATTCCATCCTAACCAAGATCCGCATGAGATATCCCATTATTTAAATAGAGGTGCCCTTAGGGCAGTGTATGCAGAACTCAGTGCAAAAAAAAAAAAAATTAAAAAACAAAAACCCACCAAAAAAAAAAAAGACAAACACCAAAAAACCAATCAAACAACCCCCTCCCAAAACCCCCAGTGTTCATTGCAGACAATAAATAAAATGGTGGCAATGATTACCGTGGCGTAAAATCCACAATTGTCCCCTTAGTCCAGTTGAAAAGATTGTGTCTAATGCTATAGACTTTTTTTGACACCTTCTTCTCCTACTTGCTATAAATCCTTAAAAGAAAAATTACAGAACCCTTTTTCCCCTGGGTTAATCTCATCCAAGTTGTTTCTGCTTTACCATGGCATAAGTTAGATTAGCTTGTAAGGTTTAATTTTATGGTCTTTGGGGCTTTAACATTGTTGAGAATAAATCTGTGATCACAACTTAGACAGAGAGTCTTGTACCTATTGTTTTCACTGGACACTTATATAATTTCTGTACCTTTTTACTTTCTCAATACTTTTTTATTTGGTTCCACAGTACTGAACTACATGCAAGGTATGACCTGTATATTAAGGATGGAGTGTCCTTAATGCATCTTTAGAGCTGTAACAACTCTAATAACCTGAAATTTTTGCAAATATAAATTTTGCATCTAGATAAGTGCTTTTTTAAAATGATAGCAGTCTTCTTGTGTTAGGCTTGATTGCAACCTGTTTTCTAAATTAAAAAATGTAAATGTGGCATTGACAAAGGTTAGAAAGATTTAAAGGGGGTTTTGTCAGCAGCGTATGCACACACCAAGCTAAATCTGATGTATCTAATCAGTGTCCTCTGGACTGTGTGCCTTGTTCCATTGTTTACTTTCAAATCCATAATAATTTTGTATCCTTTCACTGGGCAAAGATTCATTTTAAAAACTAATGAATTTAAAAATACACTTTTCCCTTGTCCATTTGATACCAAGCCTGCAATTTGACTTTCATTGTTTGTTTCCCTCCTTGTCTCGTCAATCCTTTTCTTTCTTTCTGTCCTTTTACTTTATTACATTTTTTATTGAGGACTGAGATGAACTGGTTGCTGCATCATGGGCCCATTACACTTCCTAACAATTCCATTTACACCTTATTGTTTGTCTTATTGCTGGAAAATTCAGGTGATTCATCATGCCTGAAGAAGCACCTGATCCCAATTCCCTTGATATCATGATCACTATGTGACAGGAATACAGTTAGTGGTGGCTTTCAGACTCAAAGAGGCCAAGGTGATAACTCTTTTGGGACCTTTAGCCTCTCAAGTATTGATGAGTTCCATTTTTGTAATGCTCTGTTTTCTTGCTCTCTTTCAACAGCCCCCTGAGTGTGGAAAAGGGCTTGGAGTTAATAAAGGAAGTGGCAGATCTCCTGAAGCTGCAGATGAGTGTCTTCGATGATGTCAAGTATGTACATGGAATTTGTTCCTTTTTATTTTATTGGATTTCTCATTATTTTTGAATAGTTTGTCTTACAAGGAAATATCCACTCTTTAATGCCAAAATTAATAAGAATGTGCAAGAGGCAAAAGAGAGTATTGTGATGATCTTTGTAACGTTCCCTACACATAGGAACAAATTATTTGGAAAAAAAAATTGTAAAGACTGAAACTTTCCTGTGCTTCTATAGTGAAAAATAATCCGTTCAAAGTGCTGTAAAAATATCACCAACCTTATGCAACATTTTCTAGGTAAGGAAAGTCTTGTGAAGGGTCATTATACCCACCATTGCCAAGGGGAAAAATTACATCACAGCTGGATAAGAATTCAGGTCCCTGGCTTTGAGTCTGGCATATGGCACACTGGGTCATGCTGCTTGGTCAGCTATGGATTTAAAAAGTCACAGGGAGTTCAACTATGTTGAGCAGTAGCTTTTCCTCCTGTGATTCATACTGATGAATGCTCTGCATGTTAATGTCATGAACTAGGAGGTTATGATTTGCTGTGCCCAGTAAAGGGGTTTAGAGTGGGGATTTTCTGAAAGCATTTTGGTAGGAACATTTACTTCACAAAACTTCACTCTGTCTGTATAAAACAGGAAATCAAAGTAGTTTGATATAAAAGTAATGGAAAAGAAGGGTCAGTTGTGGGAGGGTTTCAACAGCTTGATGGAAGGAGCCACATCTTTGGGTGCACAGAAAATGACTGCTGTTGGGCAGCATCCAGCTCCTGCCTCTGTTTCAGAGGATTTGGGGCTACTTGCTTTGCCCCATGAGTTGAGTTGAAATGCAGAACCTTTCTGAGCCTCACCTGAGCTGCCATCAGCTTTTGTTTAACTTTCAGTACCAGACTGTAATTCATCATTTAATGCTCTGGTTTAATTCATAGTCTGATGATGTTTCATCTTTAGTGGAAGTGTTTACTCTTAATTGGTAAAAAAAATTTACCCCTTCTATTACTGTATATGTAATATAAATAGACTACTGGTGAGAAAATAATTTTAGAAACCTATAAAATACCAGATACATTGGCTTTAATTATTGAGAAGGAAAGTATTCCAGTATTTTGTTTGCTTTGTTTTGATGAATGTCTTTTGGTAGTATTTCATGAAATACATTTTACCAAAACTGAGGTTTTTAAATTACAAAAACTTATGATATTCTATTATCTTCCCTATAAAGAGATTTTGCATTCTTGACTTTGAGTACTAGCAGATAAACTCTATTGCACATTTAAAGGAGTAATCCCATGGAACAATTTCTCTGCTGGAATCAGCAGGTTCTGCTTCATTAACTTCATTCATTTACAGTACAAGAGCACTTTCACCTGCCTTTCTAATTGTTAGTATAAAGCCTTTCGGTTATTTTTTATCATTTGATAAATCACAACAACATTGGAATTGGCAGACTGTGGATTCATTCTCTAATGAAAAATATCCCTCCAGAGATAGAGATAGCTATGATCAACATTTCCTTTATTTTAATGAGCAGAATTAGGGAAGCTGGTTATTTTGCACCTATTAATATGCAGTCATATGACTGTACTGAAAGTACTTGTATGGTCAGTACCTTAAAAGTATACTGTGAGTTACAGGAACTCCAAAGAGGACTGATCATTCTGTCTATCCATACCATGTTTTTGTCAGTCTTTGCCTCTTTAAAAGATCTATATATCTGTGAAAGGTTATCCTAAATCTCTAATTAGTGAAGAATTCATCCATAACAAATTTTCTTTGTCCAAGAGAATGAGATGCTTTGACTCAGGTTAAACCTATGAAATACTAAAGAAATGTGGAGCTGACCAGTAGATACAGCAGTAGTAGAATCTTTAGAAAAAGGCCTTGCCAAGAAAAGAGTTAACACTTTTTGGATTTGTTATTTTCTTATCACTGCACCACTATCAGTGGAAAACAGTGTGACTTTGAGGACTCTGGTTAGTTACCAAGTGGCCTCATGGAGAGGAGTTTCAGGAAAAACTTGATGTCCTGTCATATCCATCACTGATATATCAAAGTGTGAGAAGGAGGCCTCTCAGGAAATATGCTATTTGGGCTGTGGAATCATGGGTGATTTACATTAATTTATTTCACTGGCAACTAAAAGCATTCCTTTTCCTAGAGATTCATTTGGGGGAAAAAAAAAAAAAGAAAAAAAAAGAGAGAGTGTTATGTAGAAAAAATTACCAATAAGTCTGAATATGGAAGATTTATAAAAGGGGTGGGAATTTGTCATACCAGCCTAATTTGAACTCAGACCTGAATCTTTGCTTGATTGAAAAGTCTCAATTCTCTCTTTTCCATCTAAGAATTCTGAATGGTTATAGAGTAACAGTGTCGATTTGAATTTTTTAGATCCTTGCAATGGTTTCAGAGTAAAGATATGTTAATGAGAATCATGGGGTTAATTTGAGAGTATAGACAAAGTCATTACATCAAATAGGAATAGTGTAAGAAGAACTGAGGAGAGAGGTTGAGTGGTGAGGTCTTTTAAAGCTCTTTAAATTCTCAATTAAGAGTTTCTGGTCCTCTTTTCTGACAAAAAAATAAAAATAAAGGTTCGCTGGTAAGTTATTACCTTTAGTTAGTTTTGTTTTCACTCTTCCCTATATTTTTGGTTTTCTCCTGTGCTTTGGAGTTAGGCAAGTGAACAATTCTTTTGCCATGGATTCCTACAGATTCCCTGTTTTAGCTCCTGATTAGTTGATGCATGGTAGTAATCAGCTTATCTTATCTTCTGTCTTTCACAATCCTGCCAGCTCTAAGCCATAGCCTTCAATTCACAGTATAGCCTCAGGCTTGGCTTCCAGAGCCTTCAGTCCCACTTCCACAGCTGATTTGTTGTCAAGTTTGCAGTGACATAAACTTTGCTCACCCTGTGAAGCAGATGAGTGGGAATAGATTTAGGGAATTCATAATTAGAAATATTTCAGCGCTAAAAAAAAATCCAACATGTTAGTTGTCACTTTTGGATACAGCCTGAATCTTTATGGAAGTAATAGTTATGCTTAATATGTTTTGTTAATGGTTATGTAGCTGTCAAATAAATTCCATTATTTCTTATTACATCATTAGAGACCATTAAAAGGATATTAGCATGCTGATGTAATTATGCAAGCAGACGTAAAATGACTATAGTTATGATTTTATAATCTAATTACGGGTGTCCAATGCCCCTGGTGATTGATTGTTGGACTGGTATCATGGATTGAAGTCAGATGGGTAGTAATGTTAGCAGGGTTTGTAGCTATTCAAAAAAGAAAAAAAAAAAAAGACTTTGCAATCTGCAGTATTGGCCTTCTTCACACATTATAGAATAGACTTACAAACACCCAACTGTATCAAGAAACACCCAAGTATAATAAAAATAGCAAAATCTGTAAGTTCACCTTTGAAGGTAGCAGAAAGGACACTTAGAATTAACAGTCAAATCCATTGATTAGAATGTAGATTATTTATTTGGTTTCTAATGAGAATACAAATTATTTCCAGGCTTTTATTTGATGTTCTCATACTCGGGATATTTACTGAGAACATTGCTAAGGGGAATTTTCAGCCCTGATCTTGGCTGAATACCTTTGTATGGAAAGCAAACAGATTATTCTGATTTCATAGTATTTCAGACTGTATATCCTATCATTCTCAGCTTCCAGTTACGAGTGAGATTTTCAGCTGAATATTACATTCTCTCTAGACTGATACGATTTTCCCAATTGCCATTGAAGATCTTTCCCTCTAGGTGTCCCTTTTCCCCATTTTGTTCTGCTTTATCTTCCTCCACTCATTCATCTTAATAGCAGCTTTGTCATTTTTGCCTTCTAATATACCCAAACTCACTACTCAAAGAGCTGTCTGTTCAGGAGATGTGACAATTTGACCAACATGTCCATTTCCTTATGCAATGTTTCAGTGGAAAACCTGTAACAGTGCACTCTGTATTCATCCCATAGAATTACATTAATCTCTGCTGTTGTTGTTTTAAGTGTAACAATTGACTCTATATAAGCATATAATCTATATATATAATGTTGGGAATGAACAGGGTACTTAGGCTACATTTCAAATGCTAATATAAATAGATTTTTCAAGTTGAAAAAGCTGACTGTGATTATCTAATGTAATGTCCTGGATTGCAAAGCTGTAACATTTAGCCAGTCTTCCCCTGTCATCAGTGGTTGGGTTCATCTATATTGTATATCCAAAGATAAGTCAAAAGACCAAATTGCTCATCTTTTGGAGCCCAAAGCTCCAACATCCAGGATTCAGGTTGGTTGTTCAGCTTTCACCTGGCAGTGCTTCCTACCCACACTGAGACTACAGATGAGTTCAGTGTTTTACTTGAATAGCTTATTATACAAAATATGAAAATCCAGGTTAACTGAAGGTATGTAAGGAAACTCTATGAAGATCTCAGCTGCATAGTATCTTCCAAGCTTTGTAGCAGACACAGCAGTGTGTTTTGGTGTTTTGAAAAGAAAATACTATAAATTCAAAGTAATGACTAATTCCAAAATGTAACTGTTTTGGCTTGTAAGCAAAACACTTTCATTTTGGTGATAAGAATGAACAAGAAATTGACTTTGGACTGAACTCAAGCCATTTTTCTTTTTACTTTTTTTTTTACTTTTGTGAGCAGTTTTTTGAATAACATTAATTATGATAGGGTCCCGAAATCTTTAGTCATATTTATATATTTTTCTACAGCTATCTGTGCTATCTGCAGCAGAAAAAAAGTTCTCGGTTCATGAGTAGCTCTTCAATGTTTCATTTTATTTTCATTGTTCAATGTATGACTTCAGGTTTTATTTATTGCACATTATTCAAATTCTGCTTTGAGGTCAGAAACCCTATTTCCTTCTGTTTTGGTTTAGTTTTTTTTCCTATGGTGCTCTTCAGTACACTATCAAAATGCTTGGCAAACATGAATCAATATATTTAACTCATATGAGATACGGGGTTTTATTAGGACCATGCAGAGCTGGAGTTATTCATGAAAAGATCAGTGTCAAAGCATTTGCCAGTATGAGGTGTCCAGTGATGTCTCATAGTATAGCTTATTCAGCCTCTGCTGAAAAGAACTTCACTGACTGACACAGAGATCCCATTAGCTTCAATTACCACCCTGAGCATTCAGCAGTCCCAGAAGTTAGCTCTCAGTTTAGACAGTGCTATTTGGTCTATAAAATAAATGAATAAATTCATGAAATGATTTGGCTTCAAATGAACTGAATCTGAGTCTGAATCTGGTACCAGCAGAATTCAAAGTAACAGTAGGGCCTTTACATCTTCATCATTCTATACCTTATTTGCAAAATACTTCCTGAAGTCTGATAAAATTGAACTTAATATTGGTCTTCTCTACTTGATCACCATTCATCCTTGGATGTCAGGGATCCTACTCAAAAAGTATTTTGAAAAGAAAGACCGCATTTCTCTATATGAACTCAAGAATGACTTTTCCTATTATACTGTAGTATGTCCTTAGTGTCAACTATGTTTTTGTAATATGTGATTCTAACAAAAGCTTTAATTTGGAAGGCTTGTCATGAGGAAAGTTACAAGCACATTCTTGTCATACTTGAGTTTTCTGTTTCCAAGTATTGGGGTTAAAGACACTTTGCACCTCCTTTTCAAAGACAAGGCCTTACACAACCAAACATTACTTGCCATTATACTTGTTCTTAGGAAGAACTGAAACGGTTGGGCTGGAATAAATACAATTTGAAAAGCCAGCCAACCATCCCAGTGAAAACAACTTGAACTGAGGAAGATGCCTGAAAATCAAACCAAGTGGTGGAAGTTTGGAGAAGCTTTAAATATGTTCAAATTGGAAGTGTTGGGCAGGCATGATGAGTGGAGCTCCCAGCCTCGCCTATTATGAACGTGGGCATTGGCTATAGTGTGCTAGTCATGCCATATAGGCTTTGTTCATTGTTTGTCATGTTACTTTTATAACACCTGAAAAATTCAATCACCCAGTTAATCACGTTCAGTCATCCAGAACTTAAACACTGGAACAATACTTGGTATTTTCACTTCATTGTGCTGATGTATTATGACATCTGGTGTATGTATGCTTTAAATGTGAACATCTCAGGAAATTACTGAGAGGCAGGATGGTGTGAGGGAGGATTATTTAACCACTGAGCAGCAGTGGGATGGGTATCACAGTGTCTTGTTAGTTTTGTGTCTGCAAACTTCCCAGTACTGTGCAGGTTATCCATGACTTCTTTCTTCTTGATTTGGTGTGATTATAGCTCATGTTGTATGTTGAACATCTGTGGATTAATATTCTTGTGAAGTTTCTTTTCTAGATTGGCAGACTCTGGATTCTGCCCTCTGTCATTTGGATTTGCTGAGAGGAATGTTCTAATATTGTGCATATGGAAAAACATATAGTTCATCTTGCTCTCCTTAAGATGCTGTACTAAAAACTAGCAATAAATTTAATTTTTATTTTCATTCCATTTATTTTCCAAAAAATTAAGTACGATTTTTATTCCAATTTGAACTGTGCTATGCTTAGTCTTAGTAAAAAGATGTACCTTTCAAAAAAGTTGAGCAGTATTTGTCATCTACTCTCTGATTTTAAATAGCAAACCAACAGTCTATGGCTATTTGACATAATCTTGTTTAAAATGTTATAAAAGCATGACTCAGAAGTAATGGAACCCCTTTTATTCAAACTTAACTTCTTCCACAGATTTAATGAGTTTGGGAAATGAATTATGTGAAAAATGTACTGCTGTAGCTCATTGCATGCAGACATTTATAAGAAATTGCCTTGTGTTTTCTGGTACATATTGTCTTATTTGACAACTAATTTATAATATAAAGACACATCAGTTTTTAAAGGAATGATAAGGAAACAAAAATAAGGTGAAAGCTTCAACTATGCATTTCCTTACTTAAAAATGAGTGATTTCACAACCTTAGCATTACATTAGTCTTGTGGCTTTTCCCCCTGAGGTGCAACATATTTTGTGTGCTTTTCTTTAATGAATGTGCATATAACCAAGATCATTTTGCCTTCTTCACTGTAACTTTCTTGCTAGACAAATATAAGAATCATTAAAATAACAGGAAGGATTTTGGCCTGCAGCATTTTATGAATTTTAGGTGACAAAACAGAGACACCATAACAATGTAAGGAGATTCTTACAAATAATATGTATGATGTTTGACTTTGCATTACAGTATTTCATCTCATTAAAACAGAGGAATTGCACTTTTGTAAGCAAAAGCAGAATGAACCTGGTGTTAGAGATCCATTTTCATGAGCTCATAGGTCCCTACTCAAGAGAAGGTTTTTACAGATAAGTGACCTTCTGAAGTTTGTCTTTTTTTTAATCTTCATATTTCTCTTCTATTCATCCCTCTGTGTGATTGAGAATGCAGTCATATTCCTTTTTTAATAAAACTAAAGTTCATAACATTACAGGGTAGGCAGGATATATTCCTTTCCTTCAAGTAAGTCACTGAATATGTGCCATTGCATTTAATTTATATAACATTTCACATATTATTAACAGGTAATCATTTCCATTCTGCAGATGAGTAAATTGAAACTCAAGGCAGTTTGCTTCATTTTCCCTAAAATGGTACAGAATTTGGTGACAGATATGAGAATAGAAACAGAACTGTGATTCTCACTCTTGAACTAAAGCTTGGTTCACAAATAGAATTGCTAATATTAGAAATGAAAAAAGATTATAATTTAGAGATTTATTTAAAAGAATAATCCCTTAGAAGAAATATAAAAGAAGTATCTTATATCTATGTGTTTCTTGATCCTCCTGCCCTTGACTACCTGATTCTCATATATGTTCAAACACACATTTTTTTCTTTTTTTTTGTGACTTGGATGGTTGGATGGAATGAGTATTACAGACCTGCTGACCCAGCTGAGAAAGATAAATACTTCTTTTGCCTTTCTTTTTTCACCCCAGCCTGTAAATATTGCATTTCTGGGTCAATGAGTTGCACCATGGCCTGCTTGTGGAAAGGTTTGTGTTCCTTAAGAGCCATAAAGACAGTCAAAGCAAATACATCTGTAGGTAAGACTGAAATAGCCCCATAAATTGCTCTTGCAGTGCCTCCTTTACAAAGCAAATACCTCTTCCTCACAGCTGGTGGGGGAACCTCAAGAACAAATGGTCTAGTTGGTCCCCTCAGAGTTAAAGGAGAAGCCAAGAGGTTCTTAAGAGGGCAAGCAGGAGAGCTCTGGTTGTAGGACTCGGAGTTTTGCAGCTTTTTGAACTCAGACTGTAGCAAAGTTTGGTTTTTTTTTTTTTTTTTTTTGGTTTTGGTTGCGCTGCCTAATCCTCATCGAAGAAATGTGTCCCTTACATGGCTCCTATCAAAGCTCTGAGCCTGCTGAGCCTGTACCTCTGCAACCATCCTGACATCTGAGCCATGCCCTTTATTCAGGGTGAAAAGTCACCTGTGCAAGGGGAGCAGGAGGTGACTGTCATCCCAGTAGGCAAAGTTTACATTGACTGAACTGACTCCATTAACAACACGGGTGTGCAGAGGGTAAGTATACCTGAAGTCAGTAAAATGCATTGAAGGCTTACTGGGTGCAAATCAAAAAATGTCTGCTGTTTGTAGGTATAAAGGTAAAAAACAGGGAGAATGGAAATATAAGTAGAATACAATCTTTATTTTTTAAATGGCAGAAATTCTATCCTTTAGCTTAATCCTTGGGGAGTAAAACTAAAATCACTGTACATTTAAGCAGCTTTTTGAGACCATTTTCCCACTCTCTCAGGGTCCAAGCACTTTTTTTACCATGAGAAATTATAGCACTTGTATGGTTTGTTCTTTTAAATACTGTAATTAAGAACCTTATTTGCATGGCAGGCAAAGCTGGCAACTTTCATGTACTCAGCGTGGTGAAAATGTCAAGTTTCATGGCTTGTGACAGATTAATAGAAAAATTATTTTAAAACTCTGCAAATTATTCATAGATATTGAGTAATCATCAAAAGTTGCATTTTGTGAAGAATAAAAATAGGACAAACTGAGTGTAGCATCAATCTCTAAATTGAGTGTTGTCTCTTAAATCATTTAAATTGTAGGCTTAGCAAAATAATCTTCACCTCAGATGAAGCAAGTTGTAAAATCTTTAAAATACTCTTTCATCATCTTCTACAGTGTAAATTAGGATCAGTGTACTTAGCACGATCTTGATGCATATAGATTAAATGATTAATATAAAATTAATGATTAATGTAAAAATAATTAAAACTCCATGGTATTGGTGTCAGAGACCCACCCGACATGGACTGCTGTTGTTGGAAAGCATCTCTTCCTGAACCAGCCATCCTTTTTCTGTGACTTCACTCTTGAAATTCCTCTAATGGCAGTAGTGTGTCAGCCTTACACCACATTACTTGAACACCTTGTCGTGCCCTCCTCTCTCCCCCTGCAATGCTGTTCCGTGCAGTCCCTCCGCAGGCCTTATCACTGCAGGGGAGAGAAGAGGGCATGACAAGGTGTCCAAGTCCCTACCTCATTTAGGAAGACTGCAGCTTGCAGAAGTAAACCTGAGCTGCAACCATTAAATCAAGCCTAAGTTTTGTTTCCCTGTAGTTACCTTTGCAGAACACCATTGCTCTGAAACTGTCAGTCTGTCTCATCTGTGTGGTCTATCTGCTACAACTCCCAGCTGGGTGGTGAAAAACCCTCTAATAAATGCAAGATACAAAATCAACCACTGTCTGGTGAGCACTGCGGCTCATGACCTTCCCTTAGCAGGGATTTTGCTTTAGTTCCTGGTCATCAGACACCAAGTATGATGGGAATACAACAAGTCTTTAACTTTCTCTATGCCACGTGTTTAGTGCAGGACCACATTTCTCTAGACAATGTTGTAAACAAACAGTTCATGCTTAGTTTATATAGGATAAAAATATGAATAGATAATATATTATTGGCTGTATTGCCATGTGTTGTGGAACACTGTGTGTCATTTTGCAGTTTAAGGATCATGTTGAGTTGCCAGAGAAGGGCTCAAAAAGTTCAATTTGCTAAAACAAGAAAAGATTTTTTAATTGATCACTGGCTCTGAGTACATACCTGTCAATAGGAATGTGAGAATACATACAACTGTACATTGACATTTGTGCAGTTCAGGTGCAAATTGAAGCAAATCTTTGAACAGTAAAGATATTAAAGAGTGAGAGATGTGTGCCTTTTTAGTATTAAGTCTGAGTGATGATCAATAATTCTCTATTCAACAGTTCAGGGATGTTATTTTGTAGCGGGTCAGCACAACACCTCCTTTTCAGCTTTCCTGAATCTTTGAAGCTTAGTCAGGCACCTGCTAATATAGTATAAATAAAGTATGATGAAATGCTTCACTAAAATATTCTGGTCAACAGTTCTGGCCCAAAATGTTGGCAGAACCTGAATCAGGTGGTAAATTTATTTACAGCTTATGCATCTGAGTATCAGAAGGAGAACGAAGTAGCCACTGTACACTTCTTAATCCATTCATGTATTATATGTCAGTGTCCAACTGCAATTTTCTGCCTTTGCTTTTCTCTGTAAATCATGTTGTATAAATATACTATAGGAGAAAAGTGCCTCTTTTAATTATGTGCTTTTCTTCATTAATTTGATGTAAGTATATTTATATACATCTATATGTAATATATAACACATTTACAGCAGCATGAGCATTTTAAAATTTCCAAAATTGAGAAGGTGAAAAGAAGGCTTCAGTGCAATATAAACAATGGACATAAGCTTCAAATTCCTAAACACAGAAAGAACAGAAATGTGTACACATTGCAAGTCATTAGTTCAAGCCCACCAAACATTTCCTGAGACAATTACCTTCACTGCTATAAAATTTGCTTTGCACAGTCCTCTGGAGCGTTACTAATTGCTTTTCTTAACCTCCAGAGATTAAAGGATTTTGAAATGAACATATAGACAAGTAGAGACTTTAATTTCAAATCTAAGCTTTATTAAGGCAAGCTCTGTTTTATGAAATAGGGTCATTAAGAGAATGTTTCATGTTGGAAATATCCAGTCCTAATCTCCTCATCTTCCTCCAGTCTTGAGAAATTGCTCTCTGTCTGTATCTCAAAAATGCAGTGCCACCCCAACTCATTTCCATCTGGCATCAGCTCTATGTCTCATCTTCAAGAGTACACAGAACCATGTTGGCACTTGTTTCTCAAATCCTTTTCCACTAGGGGGTATGATAGACTGTGACTGTATCTCACAGTAAACCTTCAGTGTGATATTGTAATGCTGAAGTACACACACACGAGGGAGAGGAATAGGCATGCAAAGCTTGGTACATAATTTATGGAGATTCAAATCCTGTCATTCATAAATATAATTATAACCTACGGCTTGAAAGTGATATGGACCTTGCCATATTGATCACGCTCCAGCTCTGTTTATTCAGATCTTTCATTTGTTGACAGGAAAAATATAAGAGGAATGTTGTTAGTCGTAAAACAATTAATGAAAGGAAATACTTCTATTTTACACAAAGAATATGCTTTGTTTCTGTGTGTGTTGTGCACCCTCCCACCTTCAGATGGAAAATATAAACCCAAGGGGAGGGGATATTATTAAATCAGCAATCAACCTTCAAGTCATTTTGGTATAAACACTGTAATTATTTCATCTCTAGTAAACAGAATAAAAGACAACAGCACATAAGGGTGACAATTTGCAATATGCTTTGAATGTCTTCGTTAAAAAAAAACCCTATATGACTGAAATAAAAAAAATTTAAAAAAGAAAAACAAAGTTGTGACAGCCAACAGAGGGGGTAATTAGTAAATTTTGAGTAATAAATTTAGCAGGTCATTGCAACAGACTTTACATTTTTTGTGGGGAGAAGTCACCGTTTATTAGCCTTGAAGCTGCTTACCTTTATTCAAAAAAATAACAAATCATAACAAAGTATAAGAAAAGAGTACTAAATATGATGATGACTGCATAGTCCAGATGCTTCCTAAAACTCACAATCTTCTCTTACTTAAAGTGGGTGTAAGTTCATTTATATCAGAAGAGTCAGCTGCAAATTTACATAGGTGTAATTGTAGTAGCATACAGTTTGGGGGAGGGATAGACGAAAAATATTGGTTTTAATCACGCTTATGTAATGTTTTCGATCTCAGTTGCAGCAGCTGTGTGTCTCAGCTGTAGGCTGGGTTAGGCTGGACATTTCCGTGTCCGAGCGCTGTCCCCTCCTCAGCTGGCTGAGCGCTGGCTGGTGTGAGCTGCCAGCCAGGAGCGATGTCTCTGCTCCCCCAGCACCTCCCTCCGCTGCGGGAACGGCTTCTCTGCAATTCATCGGCTCACAAACAAACTGGGCACTTCGGAGAGCCTCTGTACTTGGAGCGATGTAACAACAATTGCCATCAATATTAGCCAGGCTTTGCAGGGCTGGGCAGCCACACAGAAAAGCGGTCTGACCCACCCGACTTAAAGTTCCTGGTTAGGAGCTGTCAGGGGTGCTTTTTATACATCTTGGAACCTTTTCTCAGGCTGGTTGACCTCTTGTTAAAAAGTCTTTTAAAAATATTTTGCGGTCAAATAATTACTGGTTTTGTTTAAATGTTCTCATCCAACACATAATGAACAGTGAGGAATTCCCCAAAGGGTGTCTTTTGTTATTGAAATGTTTATTTATTGAGTGCTTTTGCCAGAAGCCCCCCATGAGAAAAATCTGATTTTATGAGCTCCTGAAGCAGTCGGTTCCCAAAACATCAAGCAGAAATGCAATTTTGACCAAGTAATCTCAAGGTCTTTTGTTTGCTTTTAAATAAACAGAATGCCATTGTGCAAAACGTTGTGACAAGAGCTACTTTAAATTTTGTATTTTGTGAACATTCCTAGTGAAGGTGCACTGATGTGGTGCTCAGGTGATTCCTTACGTACAAGAATTCAAGCAGAGGAAAACAGTATCCCACAGACCAACGTATGAGTGGGTGTTTTAAATGATTCTGAGATTTAATTCCTGGAAAAGGATGGTGTTAACCGAGTAGCATCCCACTTGCATAAGGAATTTTTTCCCCCACCTTGTTTTTAGCTCCTTATTTCCCTGGGCAATGAGGAGAAATGACAGTGCTTGTGGCAGTGCAGATGCGGGGCTGACTCGGATTCCTGGATTCTCCAGGTGGAGTCACTAGAGAATAGTGCGGTGGTTCTGACAGGCTTCGCTCCTCGGGAATCCCTGTCTCTCCCTGCCTGGGCTGGGTCTCTGAAATGATCCAGTTTTAATCTATGTGATTTTAAAGCTGCCAAGAAGTGCAGGGCTGCAGGGAGTGTGGAGGGGAGAACTAGGGGAGGAAGTGGGGAGTGGCTGAGAAATGGAAGCAAAACATTCAGGTAAGGGAAGGAGGGCAGGAAACTTTTTAGGTCTTTGCTGATAGAGCCACATTGTGCTTGACATTTTGTATTGGCTCCAGGTTTTCAGCTATAATGGACTGTGCAGGGAAGATTTTGGGGAAATATCTGAAGTTTCCCTCCCCATCTTTGTCATGCCACACCTCTATGCTGGGGTGATGCCTGCTTGTATTTAAACCACTGCAAATACCTGAGCAGAAGAGAATATCATCATTTCTCTTAGGCAGGCAATGCAGAAAGAACGGTGGTTATTTTCAGTGTTTGGGATCCTGAAATTCCCAGGTGCCTTTTATGACTGATTATCCCAGCATTAGTGACAGAATCAGGGAATACCCTGGATTTTTGTAAAGCCGTTATCTCAAATAAAAAGTACTTTGCAATTGTTGAGTATTATAATGTACAATATTAATATGATGTTGACAAAAGTTTTATATATAATTGCCTAATGTTATGAAGTGTTTCTTGGCCGTTAGTGACTGGTGTCCTTTAGAAAAAATAATCTCTGTTTTCTTTTTCTTTCCTTTCCTTCCCCATAGAGTATTTAGAGAAAAATGATTGATTAGTGGCAGTTCCTGTTAACTCCAGAATAAAATGTGCACAGTGCATGCTTTGCTAGTAAAAAATTAAAAGGATCTTTCTTACTCATTCTCTGAGTCCCTCTGTGAGCTCAAAGCAAAGTCTTATGGTTAATAATATTTTTCTTCTGCCTGAAATGGAAAAAGTTTAGAGGTATTTCTGTCTAGGATATATGTGACGCAATTAAGCACACTTCATTAAGTGCTCTCTATTCTATGGACACAAAAGATGAAGATGTTACTAAAAAGTAATTTAATACTTCATTTCAAGACCTGCAACAAAAATATTTTTCAAGTTATTTCTTTTATGCAGCAATTTTTCAGATTTCATTCTTTCATAAGCTACAGCTACGGAAGGTCAAAAGATGTTACATGTATGGGTCCAGCCAATGTGCTTCACTTTTTCAGTAAGAGTGTTCTTCACAATATAAATGTAATCTTTTTTCACTGATAATATGAATAATAAAAACTAAGGAACATGCATAATACAAACATATTATGTAAATAAACTTCTATAAAATAGGGCCAATTTTTTTTTTCTTGAGCCCCTGTGCTCTTCTCTTCTGTGAATTCTTACATTAATATTTCTAGAGTCTCTCATTACCCAGAAATTTTTTCAGAAATCTATTTTCCATATATTTATATGTATTTTTTTATGTTTTTCACGGATAAGTATTTTAGTGTAGTTTTAAGGATATCACACTTGAAATTTCTTCATTCCTTTCATGGATGTGCATGTAAATTGGGTATTTATTGGGATGAATGCAACATTACATATATGGATTTACTTTTCCTTAAAAATGCACAATGACCTTTTTTTTGCCAAACCCTGAGTACTTTACTCTGCCACTCTACATCTGACTAATCAGTACCTCCCTCTGTAAAGGTCTGATAGATTTTAGTGCCATAAAGGACCATCAGGCTACACCCAGAAATGTCCCCAGAGCATCAAATCCTTTGTCATCAGAAGTTATTCAAAGAGGTTAAAATATAAATACTTTGTGGTATCTTTCTGGCCAAAACCAGCTTTTGGATCAGACATGTTCAAAATCTTTTCCCCACATGTGTTCTTGCAGGATATGATCAAGACAAATATTCTGAGTTTTACTGTCCCTCTAACTTGCAGTTGTGACAACAGGACTAAGTTTGTGCATATAAAATGTGAAACTACATGTAATCTTCTTTGGCTGCTGAATTCCAGTGCTGGTCTTGGGTGAATGGCAATTTCAGTGCCTCCGTTTTGCCATCTTCTTAATAAGAACAGTATTTACAGCAGTGCTCTGAAGTTTAGTTAATGTTGTTGAAATTCTTTCAGACAGGCACAAGATACACACAAGAAACCACAAGAGGTATAAAAATGTATGCAAATGTAGCTAATGAAGCAAAAGGAAGAGGGCTAAATGGTGTCTTAATAGGTTCTCTTTAAAAACCTATTTTGATAAGGAATATTATGCCATGTCTCTTGATTATAAATCTTACATTTTTTTAATAATCTCTTTCAGTGTGCTGGGACCAGCTGTGACCTTCAGAGTGCACTCAAACCTCCAAAACATTTCAACTGCAGATGTTGCCAAAGAAGCAGGTAAGTCCTTGCCCTCCATTCCCAAACTGTGACCCCCCACATCTGTTTAGCACTCAGTGGTGCTGCAAACAGCGCAACACATCCTACTCTCCCAGAAGACTGACATTTAAAGAGAGGGACAGTTGAGAGGTGAGTGGCACATGGAAAATTGAAGCTTAACATCTCTGACTCAATTAAAACTGTTTGAGACTTCTTGTTTGTCAAGAAAATGGATTAAAGAGAGGCTCATAGTCAAGTTCCAGAATGGTGTAAAACTCTTCAGTGTTGTCACAAACTCAAAAAACCTTAGTTATTTGTAAAAGAGGATGTAATAGATTCACTTGCCTGATACTTTTTTTTTTTTAGGGAACAAAAATGTTATTACATCTTCGCCTTAATTTCTGGTTCAAAAAATGGTAGAAATAGAGTTTTGTTGGTGTGCTGTTTAGACAGTTTCAAGGACAAGTTAATCTTGGGAGCAAAGGTTGTATTTCTAGAATTAAGCTGTTCCTGATGGCTCTTGTCAGCTTGGCTATTAATTGTATTATAGAGTTGTTGACTGCAAGAAATAATTTCTGCAAAGTGACTGAATTGATAACTTATTTGCTTCCAAATTACTCTGTTGATAGGTTTTAAAAATCAGGAGCAAACAAGTTGCAATATTGCTTGATAACAGAAACAGAAAAAGGTCATTTAAATAAACACCGAGAACCACACACTGTCCATTAACTTCTCCTTTCGCTTCACCATGGATGAATTTAGTTATAGAAAGAACTGAGGTAGTTCCCATGCCAGAACTTTCCTTTGAAGGAAGGGTCTTCTTAACTGCTGGTTAGGAAATAGCAGTGGAATAACACTTTTCTTAAATGGGTTTAACATGTCAAAAAGCCCTAGATGTGTAATCTCAAAACCAGGAATTACAATGTAGTATTGAATTATGTGATTCCAGAATGTCTATAGTCTTACTGGGAAAAATTAATATGGCTTTTTTGGGAGCAGCACCCTCTCTGTCTTGCAAACCTGTTGAATTTCTCTGAAAGGATCAACAAATATAATGCTGTTGATAGTGCCTGCCTAGCTTGCCAAGGGCTTTTGACAAGGTCTTCCAGAAGTTTCTAAGGCCACTAATAATTCCTTAGAATGTGGAATATGAAACACAGAAATGGTGAATCAGTAATTGGTTAAGAAACAAGAAAGAGAGATTAGAAATAAAGTATTAGTTTTCTGAAAGCCTAGAGACAGCAAGAAGTGGAAGGATCTCTACTGGGACCATGGCATTCAACATATTATACATGAGCTGGAAAAGAGAGTGAGCAGGATGATGAGAAATCCTGCTAATAATACTGAATTATTCACAGTATTAAAGGTGAAAGTTGATCTTAGAAATGTATAAACCCCTTACCAGACTGAGTGAATGGACTCAAAGTGGCAGATGAATTTAATTGTGAATTAGTGTTAAAAAATTTCATATGGAGAAAAAATAGCTTTTCATACAAAGCTATAGGTGTGAACAGTTATGCAGTTAGTGTAGTAATAGGCAATTTGATGAAAATGACAATTCAGTCTCCACTATCAATTGAACAAGGAAAGTGTTTCTAAGAATTATTTGGAAAGGAAAACACAGTAATATTGTTTGTTCTTCCATAAGTTTGTCTTTTGTCTGTATTTAATTACGCCATGTAGTTTCACTCTTCATACCTCAGAGAGATTGGAAATTCTGGTTAAAATGGAAAGATTCAGAGAAAGGCAGAAGGCACCACTGATGCAGTAAGGCAGGAATCTCTATTTTGGAGGGGGGGGGGGGGGAAAGAAAAAAAAAAAAAAAAATGATGACTAAGGTATGGGAAAGATCTGTCAATTCCAGAGTGGCACAGTGAATGTGGACAGGGCTGTGCAATTGCTCTTGCAATGCAAGAAAGATGAAACTGGCAGAAGGCAGGTTCAAAATAAATCAGAATGCAGTTTATAACTTTGCAAGTTGTAGGTAACGAAGCTTATATGTGTTCTAAAATTTACACATAAGCAAGGAGATGGAACAGACGTCCACTGAAATTTAGCAAGTCTGTGGAAACCTTGTCAAGTCCAGAAGGTTCCTGATGTGCCTTGGCTTGTTCCTAACAAGCTACTCTGAAATGTATAGATGTTGTGACTTGTTTATTTCAGCAAAGTGCAAGGAGTAACATTTCTTTGCTTACTGCTGGGATCAAAATAGTTGTTTTCAACTTCCTTAAGTGCTGCTGACAAAGTTAGGAAGGTTGTGGGGACAAAAAAATACCACCCCAGAGAAAGGGCAGCAAAGCTGGTGAAGGATCTGGAAAGTAAATCCTATGAGGAGAGCCTGAGGGTTGTTTAGCCTGGAAAAAAGGAGGCTCAGGGGGGACCTTCTGACTCTGAAAGGAATTTGTGGCAATGGGGGTATCAGCCTCTTCTTCCAGGTAAACAGTTACAGGACAAGGGGAAATGGCCTCAAGTTGCATCTCAAAGGAGGTTCAGGCTGGATATTAGGAAAAATGTCACTGAAAGGCTGGTTAAGGTTTGGTGGCAGAGTCACCATCCCTGGAAGGGTTCAAAAATGAGTCAATGTGGCACTTTGGAATATAGTTTAGTGGGTATGATGATGCTTGTTGAAGATTGGACTTAATGATCCTGTAGGTCTTTTTAATGAAAATTGTTCTGTGATTCCATGATTTTCTACAGATTTAACAATTTACATCAGTCTTTTTATATTGTAATTTTATCTGCTCTATCTATTCATATCCCAGGTATTTTCTAACTTCTATTTGCTTAGTAAATTAAAATTTTTAGGTTTTGATGACTGCAGGAAGAGGTTTGTAGGAGTCTTACATAAGCTCCTCTTGGTATGTCAGCATGGCCACAGTATTTTTATAACTAAACCTGGTGTTGTAAACCTTTTACAAAACAAGTTTAAGCAAACTTTTTACTTGCAGATCTCTAAAACCAAAAATAAATTCACTTAAAAAATCAACAGCAATATGTACTTACATAAGAAGTTTTTTCAGGCTCTGGTTGTAATTATAGTTTTTTTAAAGTCAATAGTGTCTTGAAAAAAAATCATTCCAAATACTTAATTTGCCAAGGGAAATGAAAGCACAGTAAATCAATGCATACTTCCAAGGTAGGCACAGGTAAATACATTTCTCCACGCTGTACTGCAATTAGGTAACTTGACATCCATCCAGGAGCTCTGAAAGCAGATCTTGTTTACAGAAAATGAATAGACCAAATGGACAGAAGAATTTCACTGTCTGTTACATCCTTAGAAATGAAAGGATTTCCAAGTTGAGGAAATCAGATGCCATAATAATTATAGGAATGTAAATTATCCAGATTTGCAAAAAAGAATCTCTTTGTGCAGATGTTATGTACATGTAAGTCTCACTGATAGCCACAGGAACAGTTTCTGTGCATCACTTTGGTCTTATTATTCACATAGCATATATTTTTGTAACCAAAAGGAAGAAACTTCATATTTTCCTTGCACTGTTTAGGTTTAAATATAGGAAACTGCATTTAAACTTTTCCATCCTCATCTGTGGAGTTTGACAAACGTGCAGGTTAGGGAAAACATGGGACTCTTTAGCAACTATGCAAACAGATGAATTACTTAAAACATTTACTAAATAACAGAGATACAGAGCTTCAGGCTGCTTTTCTTAGTGTACACAAGACCTGACTTGAGGTGAAATAAACTCTCAAAAATCCTTTAGCCACATCCTTGCTGATAAAACTTTTTTTTTTCCCAGTAATCCACAGTTCCAATTCTGTGTAAATGTTTTGACTACTTTTTCTTTACAGTTTCTAGGACTACATAATTATATGGGGAAGCTGACAACAGAGTAATTTAAAATTGTGAATAGCTTGCTTTCTCACATTAACAATACCTTTATTTGCTGTTTGACAACAGAGCAGGACAGCCAACATTTTGCCAGGTTCACACACTTTGACGTTCAAAAGATGGAACACGTCTTGCAGCAGGCAGCTGTCCTCTGGCCTATTTCTGTTTAATAAGTCAGGTTCAGTGGTGCAGTGTGAAATTTCATCTCAACATTTTGAAGCAACAAACTTTCTTGAGACACAGATGACCCGCTCTAGAAGTAATTACACTTGGCACATGACAACATTTAGACAAACAAATATGTATTTCTTTTCTCTTCAGTTTAAGGGTCAGGAGAAATACAGCAGAGAACAATTACCAGTAAGATAAATCTATATAAAATTGTAATATATTAGGTATACAAATAAGCAATGAAGCTGCTTTATAAGTACTCTAGATACCCACCATTTATGCAAGGACATGTAGAGTAACAGTGATAACTAGAAAACTGGAAACTTCTGAAGTGTCCAAGCAGAGAATTTTGGCATCAGATGCCTGAAATGATTGTATATATTGTACACGTGAAACAGAGATGTAGGAGAGGAGTTTTGGGCACAGATGCTTAGCACTGCTGAAATTAAATAGAAGCATTTGCTTATATGTAGCTGCAGCCTTTTACTGTTAGTCATGCTTAGTTTTGTTTATTGTATTAAAATGCAACATTTTAAGTGTTATAAATGGAGACTGAAAAACAAAGGGCTGTAGGCACAGTGTAGGCACATTAGTGATGAGAACAGACAGCACAGAAAAAGGCAGTGCATAACCAGATATTAGGGAATTAACAGGTCTTGTGCACAGGTTCTCATGTCTAAGGCATACTGTGATATACACCAGTATGGAAAGTCAGAAATTTTGATTTAGGTTTTTATGTGTGTGTGTGTGTGTGTGTGTGTATGTGTGAATATCAAGAAAAACTTTCAATTTTTTTTTTTTAATTTCCCTAGCTTTTAACTAAGCTATTGGTTGGTTTTGGTTTGGCTTTGGGGTTTTTGTTTGTTGGGATTTTTCTGTTGCCCTGCTGGTGAAACTCACATTTCATGCCATGTGTGATAGGGGCTATTATCCTGACTTAGAGAGTAGGGTGTTGAATCATGCAACCTTCTTGTATAAAAATCATTTCTCTGCCAGCTGTTTAATTCTGAAAAAACCCACATTGCGAAATTAATTTTGCCAAAACACACAAATGCAAAAATACTACATTGTTATTCAAATTTTATTCACACTTTACTGTATATCAAGCTAATTTGAATAAAGATACTGCCTCAAAGTTATTGGAACAGATGAAAAAAAACACATATAGAATTCCCCAGCAGTTTTAAATTACTGCAAATGATTAAATTTGTAAACTTACAGATTTTGAGATTTAACATCAAAAAATTTTGGTCATGTCCCAGCTGAGGTGAAATATCCACAGCAGCAAATACGTAGTAGAACTTTTTGACATTGAAGCTGAATATTTTTGCTAAAATTGGAAGCTCTAAATAGACAACACATCATCCTTGGCTTTTAGCATTAAATAGTCCTTTTGGGATGAAAAGAGTACTTCAAAACCCTTAAAGTTAACTTACCCTGTGTAGTAATTTAAGCTGATGGTGCCTTATTGGGTTGGAGTGGCCCAAAATGTCATCATTCTGGTCTTAATTAAGATGACTAAATGGCTTGTTTATTCATGACCCTGGATTAAACTGGTGTGGAAGGGTATTTATGCCTTATTTTGCCGCCCATATTAAGTGTCTAAATAAGTGGTTTAATTTCAAAGGCTCTTACTTCCCATGACAGCCAACACACCATTTATGACCTTAGCTTGATTGAATCCAGAATTTTCTGATGAGCATGAAATTTAACTTCAAAGCCTTGTCAGACAGTGAAACAATTCACCTGCATTAAAAAATATGATTCCAGGTTCTTCTTCAGCTTGAAAATACCGGTGAGGATACTTACACAGTCACTGCAGAAATCTGTTAATTGCTCCCATTTCTTGAGCACAGTTGGCAAAATTGCAGTTCTGACACACATCCAGTCAAAAAGAACCTGTTAAAAAGGGCTGAGGCTCTGACATGAACACTTTTTGATTTTCTTCTAAATTCAGTGCTACAAATATGCATTCTAAATATATTTCAAAGGACTTAAGTATGAAAGTACAGATAATTGGTTAAAGCCATAATGCTTAAATGCATTTTGTAGCTGTTTGCAGCAATTATTTTATGAGCCTTCAGTATAATGGAAATATGCATTTAAACTTTTAATGACTGAGATGTAAGTCTGAAATACTGCAAATTGTTTTCATGACTGTTCTTTTGTATTCATTCTATTCATGCAATGCAATCCTCTTCTTACTGGTCAGAGGGGGTTATCTTTCCAGTATGCTGCATAATAGAAGCATAATGAAAAGCACATTTATGGAATACCTCTGTAAGTCTTGCACACCTCTAAATTTCATGGTCTGAAATCTGACAGGACAAGGCACAGAGGGAAGATCATTTACTCATCATCAGAGAGTCAACAGAGGAGCATCTAGTTGGCAACTTAAATTCACTGTTCATTTCTAGGACTCTGCTCTCTGCCAATGGGTATTGACCATAACATTATTGTTGACAGAAACATGATAACTCAATATGATTATCCATTATTAGCAAGAAAACTTTTCTAGGAGGTTCTCAGGAGAACAAGAGAGAGAATTTTCTTCATATTTGTCTTCATATAATACAACTTAGGATCTGTCTATAATAAAGCCATGTGTAATATCTCTGTGTAAAGAGTGTATAAAGGTAGAGAAGGGAGACTGGGAGAAGGGACTACAGTACAATGAGGAATGAATCATCAACCACAAGAGTAAGACTATGCAAAGTTTTAGGTAGTTATACATGTATTTAGTTGAAAGCATATTTAGAATAGATATTACTAACTCATGTCTGAAAAACATCACAGTTTCACAGAGGAATTTGAACAAAAGCTGGGAAACATAATTTAATGCAGTGAGTTCAGAATACTCTGATTCTCTCTCTCTCTGATTATTTCAGCTTGTGATTAAACACTGTCTGTCTTTTGATCCTTTTTTTAGACCAGTGTTGGTTAATTCTTAAAAATTCATTGCATTATGTATTCCACTTAAAGAAATGTAATTTCCTATTATTTTTACTGCTTCTCTTGCTGACATAATGAAATTTGACAATTATTGTTGGTGTTATCTGGTAATAGCAACATCCACCTTCTTTTTCATGGTGACCATCAGTGTGGGAGATATAACTTCTATATCAGGAAATTTCAATTTCTGGATAAAAGGTCTTCCTCTTCTCTTAAAAGTTCTTTCTAAATCATTATAAGGAGCTTTGGTTGTCTTGTCGACTTCTGAAATAGCTTTGCAAGTTTGTGAGAAGTGTTTGCAAGATGAACTCTGTTGCTTCAGCCTTGGTTTCCTTTTTCTGCCCCACAACTGTGAGCAATGATGGTTGTTTTGAAAGTCTTCATTGACCAGTCACTGTCAGATCATAATTCATCTGTAATGAAGTGAACAAGATTAAAGTCTTCAGCTGAATACCTTCCCTCTACCTACATTTTTGTAGACCATGCAATTAGATGTTTGCTCTCTGAGTTGTAACAAAGAATGTGTCTATGAATAATCTGAAGTTCATCTTTGAAGAGAACTGACAGCTTCTGTGTCAGAAACCTTGAACAATGTAGCCAGGAGGCTGTGAGGCTCATCTGATTTCACTTGCCATGGCCCTGGTTTAAGTAGGATTACATTTCTTTAGTCTATAATATGACATATAAAGGTTTGACAGCTCTTTTTCTATTGCTGCCTCTCTTAAGTCTTTTGGTGCCAATCCTGATTTCTTCTACTCAAGCCTCCTTAGTTCACATTGTCCTTTTTCACCTCTTGACCCCTCTGTAGTGGATCAATTTCCTTTCACCTATTGTATCATCAAATCTATCTGAATTATTTTCCTCAAATCCTTCCATTGCTGAATAAAGGATGTCATTATATTTTTAAAGATTATTCAGAATCTGAACTGTCTCTGCAGTACCAAAAAGTCTGATACAATGATTAATGAGTTTTCAAGATGGCATTTCTTTCCCACCTTGTTCTTCTGCTGAAAAATAGAATAAATGATGGCTGCTGCCATTCAGTAAATGTCCCTCAATCTGAAGAATAACAAGAATCTTTGGCTATTCTTCAATGACTTCCTTCTAATTATCATATTCATTGCTGTGATTAGTAAGGATGGATTTTGTTAACATTCACCCCTTTCCTCTAAGAATAACTGTGAGGCATCTAATTTTAGAGAGAAACATTTTTTTCTTTATAACCACTTTCTGTTTTAACAAAAAACTTCAGAACTTCTTCTGTTCAAATTATAAAGTGATGTCATTTATTCCAGCATAAACTTTTATATCCAGCTGCTTAACTCTTGGGAATTGTAAAGCTAGTTAAGAATTTTATAGAACTGGGAAGAAAAAGAAGAGTTCAGTACACTATGTAGTTAATGCTCTTTAATTTAAAGCAATGATGATGTATGTAATTGCATTCTGATGCCTCTTATTAACACCCATTCATAGAAAACCATCAGATTGGTATTAAACTAAAATAAAGAGAAACACACCATTGGTGTAGTATAGATATTAGAATACTTTGGAATACAACACTTGAAAGCTGAACCAGACAGTTATGCCAAAGGTTCAATGGAAATACAGAACTGAAGCTTGAATTGAAACACATGTATTTCTGTGAGATGTTTTTTCTGTAATCTACAAGCAGGCCTATGGAGGCTGTTAAAAATAAATTCTCTATTAGAGTAATTTATGTCATGGTTTTAGAGGTTAATAGAGATTTTAAAGTTGAATTTTCTAAAGAGCCCTCTGGTAATATAACTAAATGCATTTTAATAGTGAGGGTAGGACTCATCTAAACCAGTTGCCACTGCCTAAATGTTAGGCATTTATTCCAAATCAGTTGTCTAGATTGCCTCTACAGTCAAAGAAAATAGATTGTATGAACTGGCACTTATCATAGTTGGGTAGAGGTTTGGCAGAGAAGTCATCACTGGCATCTGCAGAATCATATAGACATTGTTGATGACAAAATGCCATACGTAGGTATGTAAATCCAGGGGGATTGGCTGAGGGCAGGACTGTAGAATTTAGTAGAGTGGAAAGCTTCCAGGATCTTCCTGTAGCTGCTGCTTGGTAACATGTTCAGAAATGTTTTTAAGGGTTGGACTCGATGATCCTTGTAGGTCCCTTCCAGCTCAGCATATTTTGTGATCCTGTGATTCTATCGATAGATCTCTCTTAAAATCTTCTGGTGCAAATCCTGATTTCTTCTACTTCAGTTTCCTTCATTCACATTGTCCTTTGCTAACATATTCACAGCCCTTTCATTAATTAATTTGAGTAAAAATACAAAGGTTTCAATTTTGATAAATATTACCTGTGTAATACTATTAAACAGTCAGATTGTTCACATCTACAGCTTGTAGTGCAGGATGAAGCTACCATGTGTTTGAAGTGCAAAGCGGTTTTCTTCCAAGTCAAAGAAATCTCCCAATACATTTTTGACTATGAAAGTGAAAAGTCTTTTTCCATATTAACCTTGCTACGTATTTACTTACACAGATGTCTCAAATTGAGCCGCACACTTTACGTGTAAGATGGTTTTCAGCTGGTGTAAATCAACAAATAGCTGCATTGAAGTCCATGGCACTGAGAATGTGTGACTGAAACAAATAACTCTTCCTTTTTGTACAGCAGCAGTACTGTGGGGTCCCACTGTGGACATGGTATTAAAAAGTCCCTACACTAAAATATTGGAGAACTAATTTTCTTTCTAATTTAAAGCAAAGCAAACAGAAATACCCAAACCCAAGACAACTGCCTAATGTTGTATTTCACTGTATTATTTACCAAAATTGCTTCTATTTAGCATTTTTATAATAAGCAACAGATTTTCCAGTAAAATTGACATATATATGTAATATGGCATACACAACAATAATACTTACAATTCCAGAGATCTTTAAACATTTTAGTCCTTTAATTAAGTTTTATACATTTTTGTGCAGTACTCGTAAGGGACTATCTCTGTTTACAGCGATCCTAAGCATATTGAACCAAATTATTTAGGAATGCTACAGTTAGAAGAAATCTGGTAAGGCAAATGCATAAAAAGCAGCTTTTATGTAAATAATAGTTTGGCTGGTCTAATATTTTTTGGTGATTATGTAACTGTTTAGGTAAGCATAAACAAAGAATTTAAAGAAACGCTAGGTCAGATAGTGTTGTAACCTAATCTTTACATAGAAAAGAACAGCCAGTACATTTTTCCCACCTATTAGACAGCTTATGATAACTTTTCAAAATGTGGAACAGGATTAACCTAGCAATTTTAAACTGTGCATGCAAATAAACACTAGGCACCCTGTGAAATAGGGATAACGTGGAACAGATAATGTTCTATTTTAGTTGGTACAAACAGGAAAATATTCTTTATCTGATGTAACTAAATATCCTATTTTTAATATAAGAAATTGGATGATTATCAATCTTGTGATTTTAGCTGATGGCTTTCATATCAGCCAAGTAATAAAATTGGTAAGCAAGAGCAGTGCTACTTCAAGACTCTATGAAAAACAGCTTTTATTTAAAGCACAAGGAAAAAAAACACAAAATCAATACACTCAAAGTCATCTTAGAATCAGGCTGTCATCCCTTTTAGCTGGAGGAAAGTAATAACATGAAAAGGCCTTTCTCCAGAACGGTGGTGTTTTGGTAACAGTGTGTAAGGACAGCTGACCTGAACGGGGGAGCAATTTGTTCTCTCGGTAGAACACGATTTACAGGTTGGCGTCTTGGGAGGGAGGCACAAATAGTGACCTGGGATGAAAGGGCAGGTGGAGGGTTTCTGGCTGAAAAAAGCTTAGTTAGGAGGTCCAGGGGACTCACGTATCATCCGTCTCGGAAATAGCCACTTGCGTGACCTTCTGCTGCTGATAGCTCGTGGAGGAACGTATCTGAGAGGGAAAGTAATGAGCTCCTGACAGTGGGACAAGGAATTACTTGAGAGCTTTGGGCGAGTTTTTGAAGATAAGAGAAGTTTGTTGGCAGTGCTCACAAGGGCTCACTTGTCAGCAGTATTCAGACCTGCATGTTAACATTGCCTTCGTTTTGAGCAGTCTTTCTCCTATGATTGAAGGCTATTTCAGCAGCTGCTGCTGCTACCTGATACCCTGCACAATTGTTAGGGAATGTTGTGACTACATGGCAAGGGATGTGACTTTCATGAATTGTTTGTTTTCTGGACTATCTATGGTCAAAGAAGGTTTGTCTCCCTTGAGTTTTCCTGAACTCCACATATCCATTATGACATGTAAGATAAGATAGAGTCAGATTTATAGACGTTTGATCTTGTTCTTATTTGGAGATGATGTTTTCTATTGTCTGACAAAAATTGTTTGCAGGATTTAGAGATTAATGACCATTGTAATAATATGAAAATACTTAATCTTTCTAGCATTATCTAGTCTTCAGGAAAACATGTTAAATCCCTTTGTTATGTTTAAAAATTATTTTCTATAAATGTGAACTTTCAAATTAAGAGCAATTGCATGACTATGTTGGCTGAAGTCAAAAGACATCCTAGATTTAATCTAGCCATAGATTTTCAAGTAGTGCCTGTAAATACTCTGTGCCTCTGTTTTCTTAATTGTAAATCTGAAATATGATCAGGAAAAGGGCTTTTATGAGAAATAAAAAATTAAGCTATAACATAATGATTTTTAAGTTAAGTCAGAGGATAGGCAGCAAGATTGTCTATAGGATAATTATGATCATTTGTTTCTGTGCTGCTTCTGCTGCTTTTTAATAGGTGTTTTTCTGGTTGCATCAGTGCAACAAAATCAGGATGACAGCAATCATAAAATCGTTTTGTTGAAAGATCCATCTAGTGGGTTATTTAGGCTGTTCCACAGCACTGTGATGGGATTGGCTGGCAGGAGATCATATCAGTAATATTTGATAGTCTGTTAAAAAAATAAAAAGGCAGATGAAAAAAAAAATGTATATGCCAAAATCCAGAGGGAGCCTCTTGGCAAAATTTTATAGACATTTTAGATCAGTAACAAGAAAAGGTAGGTAGCTACACCCCATTACTCCTTCCTAAACAGCCAGGTAATTACTTTTGGCATTTTGACAAGTGTTTGCTGGAGTGAAGGTCAAAGCTGTCAGCAGAGAAGATCTATGCTAATCTGCTCAGCTGGAGAAGACTCAGGTAGCTAATGTTTTGTAATTAGAAGTTGTGGAAACCAGTTTTCATTGTAGTTTTATTCTGAGGACAAGTGAAATAATAATACAGTGATTTCATTTATCATAGTTTACAAAATTAGCTAAATGGGCACTTAGGAATAAACATTCAGTGTGAAATTAGAGAAATGTGGAAAAACTGATATTGTGGTAGAAGTTAAATATATATTTATATGCATATATATGTATGTGTCATATATACATGCATATACTTTATATGTGTGTATTATGTATGTGTGTATTTGGTTATACATATAGACAGGGACAAATAATGCTAATACTTCTCATTTACATTGACAAAATATTAAAAATAAAATAGAAAAAAATACTTAGTGTACTCTATAAGGCTTCAAAATTTTGCTGGAAATTTCACATACAAAAATTCAGTGCATGCAAAATACTCCTGTTTTTCTTGTTGGAGTTATCAGCATCACTTCATCCAGCACTACTCTGTGGATGGATTTCTATAATGGATTTTAAACTGCTAAAGTACTTTAACAAGATATAAGAAAATAAGAAACAAAACCCTCAAAACAAATAAGTGTATTAAAACAATTATGAAAACAATGGAAGTTTTTATAAAATGTGTCATTTGTTTTATGTTGACTGCCTCTTCATGGTGTTGCACTCATGTTTATATCAGGCTAAACTAAAAAATTATTCTTCTCCCTTATGGTGCTGTTTGTGCTAGAGATAGTGTGTGCATGTGTATAAATGTATAGAAGACAGGAAGAGATAAACAGGGAGTTTTTTCAGAGGAGCTCAAGGTGTTCAGCTGTACTCCTGAAACCAACACAGCACTTCAAGTCTGCAGTGATTTCACACATAATTGAATGTTCATTCCCTCTGACTTTTCTTCTTGGACTGAAATGCCTAATATAGGTATGAAATGACCATGGAATTCTTACTGTGCATGGAGAAAGAATGCAGAGCTTCCAAAAGGAATGGTTTGGGACTGACTGGTATGTACTGTGGAAATGCAGGTCAGGATTTGATGGCCAAAGTCTGGACCTAAGCCTAATAACATGAAGTTGTGGTGTTTCAATGGTCACAGTTGAAGCTGGACTAGAATCTCATAGTCGCAGCAGTTAAAAAGGATGATTTTTTTTTTTGCTGAGTCTTTTTAAGCTTGATCAGCTCTGCCAGACAAACTGCTGTCACCAACAAAAAGCCAAGGGCTGCAGTACTGAGAAAAGTATTCCTCTGATTCTTTTTGACTTTACGTGTAGATAAATATACATTTAAAAATAAACACAAACCCTACGCACCAAAAATTAAAAAAAAAATAAAAATCCCAAGAGGTCTAAAGGGTAGTAGGTCCATCTGAAACAAGGGCTTTAACTGAGAAAAAGATGGGGTGTTTCTTCTGTATTTCATGATTGAGCTTTAATAGGAGACAGTTAAGGCTTTTTCAGTTGTTATATCATTGCAGGGAACCCAGAGCACAACTTATTTTGAAAAGAGATCAGAAAGTGCTTCCTTTTTTCCTTCCCATCTTTTTTTTCCTTCCATCCATCCTTCTTTGAATGGATGTTGTGTATCATATTGTTCTTTCTGACATTTCTTTGCTTGGCATTTTTCCTCTTCAGGGGAATCACCATGTATTCATTCTCTTCATTCATTTGACAACTTGAGGGTATATTCTCTACCCATGTGCAGCAATATAGCTGTGAAACTCACATTAGCATTAATGGGAAATGTGCAGCTAAAATCAACCACACTGGGTGTAGTTACTACCCTTGGCTGTAAAAATGGATTTGCACGTTCAAACAGGAATTATTTCCACTTAAGATCTGGGAAGTCAGACAAGTTTTTACATTATTTTATATTAAATTAAGAGTATTTTAACATTAATTTTTGAATGTGTTTCAAATTGAGAAACCCACCTGCTGTAGAACCTGTTATTTTATGTAGCAACATAGTGTTTTCAGAGTTAGGTGACATTTTAAGCAAGCAAGCTATCTTTCTCTTGGCAGCTCCCAGTACTCTGCTTTCTATAAACCTTATGAAAATATGTTAATAATTATTATTTGGTGGTAAATTAATATCTTTTTAACTTAACAGTGAAGAATCACATGCCCCTTTCAGGTTTTCTGATTGAACCATGGACAGATGCAAATGTTTACAATGGTTTTCTCAGCCCTCTTAAGATTCTCCTTTTCTGTTCTAGTCCCCTTTCCACTCACATTCTATCTGTGGCAGAAGAGCTCTCATAGAATAACTAAATATCTGAAATCAGCAGAGTGGACAAAAAAGAGCTGAAAGCTGTGAGATGTGGGAAGCCTAGAGTATCATGTACAAATAGGTGTTTCCAGAAGTGACAGTGGGGACAAGGAAACTGGTTCTCTTCTGTGGTTATTAGACTGGTGATGAGGCAGAGTTTGCATATTTATCACACCTTTTTTTCCTACATATTGCATCTGTTTTTCTGATACTCTTTGCAGTGTGACGAAGTGCATGGTTGTCTCACATACTGGCTTCTTGCTGTGTTGCTTGTAGGTAAAGAGCATCAGAGAGCTTAAGAACTGTAACTTGGTGTCTTGTGTTAAACTGTTAAAGTGATATCCATGGCATACTGGTATCTGTTATACTGCAAGCCATAATAAATGTTAGAATTGGCATATATTTATGTGTAGAGGCATATGTATAAAAAGGAATTATAACTTGCCCTTAAGAGTTTTAAACAAATTTAGTGGAATATTGCCATACAGTTAAATAAATCTTGGCTTTAGACAGAAGGCAATAAGTATATAAGACTCCTCGTTCCAAAAGATGCTACACCTTGGATTTCTTCACTGAGGAAAAGCGTAAATGGAAGCTCTTGAGGCAAAGTGGTTAGTGAGTAACACAGCAGACAGTTCACAGCGTGTTTTCCCTCTCACATGTGTGCTTTCAAGTTCTGGTAGCCCTAGGAGTAAGTTCAGTTTGGCTTTGCATGTGTAATGCCATCTAGTAATGGCAGTTAGCTTTTCACAGAACGTACTGCTGGTGAGCACCCTCCATGCTCCTGGTTCTGACTCTGTATAAATACGTGCAGTTCACACATGGTCATTGAACCACTGTTAGTGGTTGATATAATAAGAGGTAAAACTGAGTTTGGGGTAGATTCCTGAAGGATTGTGAAAGCTATTGGTGGTCTAGTCCTCTCCTCATCCAAGCAGTTATGTGTGAGAGATTGTCTGTGTTGATATTTATATGTGCTAAAGTTAGATGGTACAGTTATACCTTTTATATTTATAGACAATTTGCATTCTTGTAACACCTCTATCACATTACAGAGGTAATTCCCAGAAGTACATATTTTTTAAAAAAAGCTGAGACCAGTTGTATTTGATTTCCATACTTTTCTTTTTGAGTGCTGCTGGAGGTACAATATATGGCTAAAGGAACCAGATATGGCCATTTCTGTAGAAACCAATCCCAGGGTAACATCACTTTTTACAGATTTTAAATGTACTGTGGCTTTCTCTTTACAGTTCTTGAATTCCTTTTTTCATGTCTGAAACTTCAGTCATAAGAAAGCACAAGTGATTCTATTATATTTCCATTCTTTCACCATTTTATTCAGAAACTGTTGTAGCCGATGGTTACAACACATTGTATGTTCAATTAATTTTCTGTTCATGGAGGTCTTCCAGAGTTCTTGAACATGTTCCAAAATGCACAGACAGGTTCTGCCCCAGTGCCAAGGGAGATGGAAGCCACAGGTCTCCAGCAGAGTGACACAGCCTAAGCTGCTGTAGTGACTTTCTCAGAATCGCTTTTTAGAGGCTGGTATTTATCATGGTAAATCAAAAGGCTTATGATTTATGGTGAAATAGTTATTTTTAATTCTGAAAGATGTCCAAATTCTCAAAATACTGTCATACAGAACCTCTAGCAGTAAACGTGGTGGCACACAGAGGTAGATCATGCCTGCTCAAGAAACCTTCCATGTTTTATTTCCAAGGATGAATAAACTTTATAAAAGCTATGTATCTGTGGGGCTGACAATTCTCTTTTCTCTAGGAAGATTTCTGAAGAGTAGAATAACAAAAATTCCCTCCAATATTTTAGATTTCTGATGAATCTTGAGTGAGGATTACCAAATTTAGACATGACATTTATTTTGATTGTTAGCTAAATTCATCTGACAGGATTTTTTTATACAGAAATGAAAGAGTTCCTCTACACTTTATATGTCATAAACCAGTCAAACTTTTCATAAGTATGCTTGGCTAGTTCATCTTTTATCCTAACCCTGGCATATTTCTTTTGAAAACACTACAAGTAAAAACATGACATTCTAATTTCCTTTCTTATTAATATTATTATTTTAATTTATGAACATTCTCTGCTGCTTTCCAAAATCTGCTCCATTTTTAATTTTTTTAGGACATAATTTTCCACATTTTAATAGAATATATTTCTTTTTATCTGTAATTAAATCCATAACTTGTTATTCTCAGAAGGTTATTATGGATTGTGACTTGACTGTTACAAAAAATAATGACTTAAAGAGGCTCCTAATATCAATTTAGTGTAAGGATTTAATTTATTATTCATTAATTTTGTATTCATTGTAACAGCAGTAATCATTATGAAGTCATTGGGTAGGTATGAGAATGTCAGGCACACTCTATTTCCATAGGAATTCAGTTCATTAGTCATCTTTAGCAAAACATAAAATACTATTCATGCATTATTGCTGTCACTTCTTTCTCTTTATAATTTTATGCCTGTTATTTTACATAAATATCTTCATATGTATAAGCTGTGTTGGAATTTAAAAGTTTCTGTACATGCATAAACTCCCTTGTCTGTCTTTATGGCAACATAAATGTTGCTGTTTTAAATGAAGATAGCTTCACTCAACTTGTGACAGTATACAGGCTAATCTCACATTTTATTTTAAAGAAAACACTTTCAAATATTGTCAGTTTATATTGGCAAAGTGTGTTGATTTTTTTCATTTATCCAGTTTTTTTTTTTTTAAAGCTTTCAGTTTAGTAATGTAGAATTATAATTTTTATTTGAAACTAATTCATAGGTTCATCAGAACATAGTAATTTCCTATTTTAAATCTGGAATTAATATTTTCTCTTCATTAATGGTATATATTTTAAAGTGTTCAAAATAGAATTGCAATTTTTCCCCCATAAATACCTCAGGTGCATCATTCTTTACTGTCCTGTATTTCTGAGACTGCATTCTTTGATTGGTAAAGGGTTCTGCTCATGTTAAAAATGAGTTGACTGAATGCCTTAGAAAAAAAACTAGTAGTGTTTAGCATCATGCCAACTAATTACAGTGGCTGCCTTGCAGCTCGGTGTTGAATTGGAGTTGTCCTTCTGAGCACGGACCCAATCAGTCATGGTCAGTATTGTGTCAGCTAACTCAATTCTTTGTAATCAAATTTAAATGTAAGAGTGGATTTCATCTCCTCTAACTCAGATGTCTGTCTTTTTAGGTACTTTAAGTATAAGCTAGTCAACCTTGGCTCCCGTTACAATCAGTGGAATGTAATAAGTGCTTCCAGAGGGTAATACGTTTCATCCCATGAGAGGTGTCTGTCTCATCTGTATCTCCTATATCTCATCTATCTCATGCATGTCTATCACACTTATGATTGGTGTCTAAGATAGGTCAAGTATATATCATCCCCTGGAGGATTCTGTTATTCTCCATTAACTACAACAGGAGTCCTGCCTAAATTTTGGACTAAACAAGATCTTCCAATGAGAGCAAATCCCTTAAATCTCTTTCAAGCACCTTCAGAGCACATTTCAGAATTAATGTTGGCATAGAAATCTTCTGCTGAGGGAAGGGCAGCATTTTTGGAGCAAGGTGTTTCTGCCTTCCTTTGTGCAAAGAACATGGGTTGTACCTCACTAAAAGCAGCATGGCCTGGTAGCTGTTTGGGCACTGCTTGAGGCTGCCAAAAGAGCTTTCAGAAAGGTGGTAGTTTCTCATGGCCATCGGTCACCTCTGCCCAACCCCTATTGATATCTTAGGTGGTTGGATCATCTCAAAGGGCATGTGCTGCTGTGTTTAGTCAATAGAATACATAAGTGGGGGGAAAAGTGCAAAGCATAATATTTTGTTGTCTGTGACTTTTTAAAGTCATTTTGAAATGGTTTCTTCTACTTCAGTGAACATCTAGATTCTGCTAAGAGGAAATGCCACTCACTTTAAAAAAATTAAGTGGTACACTTAATAGCCCTCATCCCTTCAAATTCCAAGAAAAGCCCAAACAAAACCTGCACTATCCTTACAGAAATGATTGTTGCAGTTTCAGTGCTTCTGTAACAGCCATTGACTTTGACTCCCCTCCAAGCAGGCTGCCATTTTTTGCAAAGTGGGAGTATGGGATGGGAGTAAACTCAGTGCGTGGGAACAGCAGGTCTTCTTGAAAGATTTTTTTCTAGGAAGTTGCAATTGATATTTAAATCAGTTTCTTTTAAAGGCTAGCTTGGTTCTAATATAAACTGTCACTTATTTTTACTTTTCTCCCCCAACCTGTTTTTCTTCCACCTCTGGAGAATCACTTTACATTATTGTGGCCTGGAGCATCTCTGTTCTTCTGGAAGCTACTGGTTTTATAAAATTATCTAATAGAGATAAATAATTCTGTTTCCTCCACAAGCTGCACATGTATAAGCAAATCTCTGTCTAAATTTCTCACAAGAACAGTGAAACACAACAGTGAAATTTGACATCCAAAATTCATACGTTCTAAAATTCTCTCAACTTGCTCCTGATTGTTGGCAAATGTAAATAATCCTTATTTTGCCCTTTTCTGACAATAGTTGTAGCAATAAAGGCAAGGAGATCCTTTCAGGGATTAACTAGACTATAACTTGAGCCTCTGTTCATCACTACACCACAGCCTTCCCATCATGTTTGCTTGTCCTTTTAGGAGAAACTTAGGTTAGTCTCTTACCTTTCATGAACATTGAAGAAAATTTGGGCACAAGGCATGCTGCTGAGGAAAATTGTTCTTACTTCATTACAAACCTGCTGGAGGACTGTGTTTAGGTCAGCCTCTGTTAGGGAGACTTTCTGAAGGTCAAATGTGGCCACAGCTTCCTTTTGGTTAAAATACCCCAGAACATCACAGCATTAAATTTGGAGAATGGGGGAAAGTGATTTTCTTTTTGGAAGACAATGAGTATTGCAGCATACATAGTTCTATCAGCTGTTAAACTTGCACCATTAGCTTTATCAAGCATGCAAAGTCTTCTTTTTATTTGTGCTACTTCTTGAATAAATATCTATTATCATTATTTTGAGAATAATTTTAATTTTATTTGTGTTGTGAATAAAAATTTCAGGTAATCCCGTTTTGGACATATCTTAGTTACCAGCTTTAAATGTCATTGCCTTTAAAAAATAAGGAAAAAGCTATATGCTACTAAATCACAGATGTGATTTTTGTCACTTTTACTCAAGGTGATTTTCAGTTTTTCAGTATTTTCTTGTGATTTGTCTCAGCTTTAATGGAAACAATATCAGATGCATTGTTGGTTGAATTGTGACTGAATCATTTCCCTATTACAGGCAAATGGAGTCTGAAACTCACCAGCTGAAAAATGTACACATTCCCTGAAAAGTACGCAGTATGACTTTTGTGGCATTGATAGTTAAAGGAAACAAATTATACAGCTTTGTTAACAAGTGAAAGATGTTTATCACTGTTAGGTTTTTTTATTTTTATTTGTCTTTTACATAATGTAAGCTAAATCTTGATTGTAGATGTAGTGACGTATTTTTTAACCACATGATATGCCACATGATTTTTCACTGCTGTGAAAGAAGTCCCCTCTAGAAAATTGTCTTTTTCAGGTCTTATATGGGTTTTCTTTTAGTTTGTGTAATAGTGTTTAATTTCTCTCAATAAACAAAGGCAAAATCTTTTCTCATTAAGTATATTTACTGATATATTCCACCATTTTTACAGTACCTGATACCAGCTTGCTCTCAAATACCTTTCCTGGGACAAGTTCCCTTATTTTTTCAGAATTTTCCACATAATGACATCAGCTGTGTTTTATAATGTACATGAGTGGTCTCTGGAGCACTCTTTGGCTAACATTAGATGAAAGAAGTCTTTAGATGTAAATATTCTTTTTTAGTTCTGAATAACTACTTGTACTTAAAGAAACTGCCAACCAAAACACTAATGATTTAAAAATGTTCTCCTGTCTTTGGGCTTGTCTCTTCATTCCATGGCCTTGGTCCTGAAGTATTTTGTGGGATGTTCCATGCAGTACTTGGCTCAGAGGTATACGTGCTGAGATGTGGATGTAAATATACACAGAACTAAATGTGTAAATATTTAAAATAAATATGTGCAAATATATTTAATACAAAAATAGTTTCTGTCAATCAATATTAATAAATATGCAAATATACATATAAATGCCTACATCTGACCTACATGTTTAAGCATTTATTCTGCTGGTGGCGGGATTCATTTGCCTGAGGGAGACATCTGGGGCTGCTGGAGGTGCTGGAGCTGCCTGAGACACTTGCTTGGGACTTCACTTATGGTGGGTCCCCGTGTTTCTGGAGGCTTGGTGGGATAACCAAGGCATTTATGGGGGCATTAGACACTTCAGTATCTAAGCCTTGTTCCAGTTTCTTGTCAGTCTGCAGTTGGTGGAGCTGAGGGAACTGTTCAGATGGCTTTGGCCTTTGTTACCTACATTGGGAGCTTATGTGACCAACTGATATGTAGGCAGGCACTGAGGCTTAGATGTCTTAATTTGAGAGCTGAATTCCACTCATGGCTTCTACTGAATTTGTTGCCCTGGCACTTTAATTCTTCTCATTTATAAGTGCCTAAAAAGCTGGCAATGTTTATTAAGTGTAGGTCTTCTTTGACTTTTCTGCAGAAACTATGTGAGACGCGTTTCAGATTGCAAGTTAGTCTTAAACAAAACTTAGGGAATGAAAATAACTATCTTTGTTAAAATAAGAGCTTGTCTCTAGCTTTCTGTTAATAAGTAAAACATCAATAGTTGCTTGATGTTAAATAGTGATAAATTTTCATAAAGGAATATCCATAAATTTTAGGAAGTAAAAAGATGTAAAAAAATTTCTACAAGTGATTTTTTTCCCCTGTGATTTTCCAGTAACATTTTTTGGTACTTTTATTAAGCATCTGTATCTGGTTTCCAGCAAAGATAAATTAAATGGATAGGCAGTTGATTTTAATTCACTAAAATAACAGTTTTCTCCTTGCTGTAGTATCTGAAAATTTTACCTCACTTATCACTTTACTCTTTAATGTCATCCTTTTGACAGCAGTTAGAGCTATAACAATAAATTTCTGTTTTCAATTATTTTAGCACATTCGCAATTCAGATTGCTATTAATGTAGACTGGAGATTTTGATGTAGATTGAAACTTGTTAAAAACATTTCTTCACATTTGGGATAAAAATTAAACTGAATTTAATTCTGTCAATATTAAATCTGGCAAAGAAACATTCTTAATTGCTGATTTTAGATACTGGAAAATGCAGAAATCTGTTCTAATATTTTTTGTATATTAGATGACGTAACAGAAACAGCGTAAGGAACCACAGACCTATCAATTATTTTATACTGTATGAGACTTGTGCTTTCTGTAATTTCGACATTAAGATGTTGTTTCATTGTCCCAGTATTTTTATTATTTCTCTATTTTGACATAATTTTATTTTGAAATGCCCTTCAATCGCATTTCATATTTCAGACTCTCAGGTGATTTATGTAGTTCTTCTTTCTATACCACAACACACATAAGAGGAAGGCACGGTGACGGTAATAAGCAAATGCAATTGGGTAGATTATCTCACCCTTAGGAGACAAACCATTGCTCTGCAGAAAATATCTCCATGCTTTGTATTGTTTCTCCCTTCACTCTTCTGGTTTGTGAGAAATCAGAAGGAGATTATATGGATCAAATTAACCACATTTTATTTACATGTGAGACATCATTAAAGTCATGGCTAAGGTGTCCTTTTTTTTTCTGCCGTGCTCAGGGGTAGTGTAATCTAATTTCCATTGAAGTCTTTGAAAGCACTAGACTTCACCTTGAATTGTTTGTTGAATATATCTAGTCATATACACATACTTTTGCTCTACAATTGCTTGATAGTTTTTCTGATGTGTTTATTCCACCTGGCCTGCACTACAAACCACAATGCAAATCTACATAATCCGTCTTCCTGGTTCGTTTCTATAGATGCAATCTCAGTCTCCTCTCAGAAATGGGCAGGATGAAGATAAGAATTCACTGTTTCCCTCTGCATTAGTGAGTTTGAACTCACACCTTTAATCACAGTGCTAGTAAAGTATGGGAAGGAGATTCTCAACCTTTCCTCCAGAAACTGCTAGGCTTTGCATGGAATAATGAAATGTTCACCAATCCAGAGTAGCCAAGAATGGGACACAGCAATGTAGCCTGATATGTAGGCACTACTCAGCACTTTGACGACTCATCTCTAAGTCCTTCTTTTGTTTCGTATTTAATGTGAATTAGTGAACTACTCATTGAAAAAAAAAAATGAAAATGAAGTCTTCTATTTGCTGGTTAAGAAGAGATGCTGCAATGTCCACTTGTGAGCCGAAACCTTTTTTATTGACCACACTAATTTTTCCATTTTGGGGGAATTAATTTGTTCTACCTGACAACAACTGCTTCATAAAGTGTACTAGCATAAGTGAGTCTTTAGAGGTCTTGGGTCCGTGCTTCAGAGGGGGTGCACTTACTTGTTTGTTTTTCAGTTGCAAGGAAGGTCAAAAAGTAATGAATAAATGTCAAGAAAGATCACTTATGAGAAGTGGATGCTCTGCATAATAAACATTAGCACATGTTTAACAAAAAATTTCCTCCAGTAGAAGTCATTCCCATATTAATTTAATCCTGCTGTCTAAGATAATGCAATCTCTTTGAAACAGTCTTGATTCTTAGTGCATAGGGACCTTTTCTGGATCAGAGGCCAAATTTCCATTACCTGATGAGCTAATCTGACGTGACAGCCTCATATGCAGATGGGGAATCTCTTGTCAATAGTTTTCTTCAGAGACAAAGAGAAACAAATGTCTATATTCATTCTCTCACTTCATGCATGAGTAACATTACCTTTCTGTCTCCCTTTCACTCTATTCAGGTAGTCATTGAGAATTTAAATATAAGCTTTTGTGTTTCTGAGTTAGCTTATGCATGCAAAGCTGTTTACAGAAGACTGGCATCCTTGTCTGTTTGTTTAAGTACAGTATGTATTTTGACATGTAAATTTACGTGAGGCATATTTAATCAGTCACAATGATATGCTAATTGGATTCCTGTATGAACTGCATAAAAACAGCATTTGGAAAAAAAAAAAATTATGAGGGGAACTTATTACCAGCTGAGACACTTCCTAATCAGAATTATGCATCATCAAAATGCACAAGGATAAAAGTGATAGATTTCCAGGACTTTTGTAACCAATAATAATAATAAAAAGAACAAAAGAAAAAAGCCTGTTCTTTTCTGAGCAGCCTGAAAGTTTGAAAACAGCAACTGAAATCCATGAATTAGAATGCCAAAAATCTCTCAAATGCCTCTGCAGGTTTTGGATGTTGTTCACTGACATAATTTGTGTTCTGATAAGGTTATAGGTTGATCTTGTCTCCAAAAGAGCAGTGACATTTAGACTTCAGCTCTGTCTGCCCTAGGGATTTGCTCAAGCATTTTGAATATAGTTTTTTTTAATATATATTTTTATAAGCAACTCTGACTTTTTCAGGTGCCAGTGGTTCACTTTCAAGCAAAAGCAAGCCATACCAGTGTAAACCAGCTACTATATATTCACATGTTTAAGCCTACAGTACTTTCACATTTGTCTTCTGTTTATTTACCACTGAAGTCTGAATTTCTCTGGTAATTTAAGTCTTAAAGCTGATAGTCTTAATCAATTTTTAAAAAACTGTGCTCTGGGATAAGAAGTTTAGCACAATTGGGTTCCTTGACCAGTTTGCTATTCATTTCAGCCCTTTACTGAAAATAATCTTAGTTTCTAATATTTTATTTAAATGTGACTGTACAAGAAACAGACAATTGCAAACATAAATAAGGCCATAGAATCAACAAGTTAAAGGGTTTACTTTGGAATGAAAAGGAAGCCTTTTCCCTGAATTTAGTGCAGGAAGGGAGTGGGGAAGCTGAAAATTATGTGAAACATTTAAATACTGAGCTGGAAGCCACCTATTGCTAGCCAATGGGAGAATATGGACAAATATGTTCTTTCGGTTTTTCTGCCTCAATAGAAGTTAGCTACCTGGATAAGAATAAAAATTAGGTTAGCAAAAAGTCCTGGAAACTGAACTCTTTCTGAAGATAAATGGGCAGAAGGAAGAAAACATAGGAGTTCTTCCCCAAGAAGTGGGTAACTCAAGAATCCACACATGCCATACCTCAGGACAACTGGAAACCACAGTTTTCCCAGCTTTGAAGTTACCTCTGAAGAGCAGACTGCTGGGCATTTACAGGTGAAAAGATGGGAAGGGGAAATGTGTTTCATGTCCCTGCTGTGGAAACCTGCACCACAAGTCTGGGAGCTGAGCAGCACCAGCTCCAGAAGTGACCACCCTGACACAGCCAGACACTGGCCTGGTGGTTGGGGCTCTCAGGGTGGAGTAGGAAACAATTCAGAAATTTGATTATTGTATGTACTATTTTTGCACCTTTCAGCGGTGATGGAGCATAACAAAGCACAGACACTCTTGGAGAAAGGAATCTTTTCTCTTGACTGTTGGGTATCCCAACTGCCAAACATTTGAATATACTTGTGGTTCCTCCCATACCCAGTCTCAGGTTCATGTTGCAAGTAATGTATTTATGTGTATGTTGGATCAGACTTTCAGACTTTAGTATAGATACAGTTCAGGTGAATGCATGTGCAGCCTTTGTATTAAAGACCCAGTTATAATTAGAGGGACGGTAGAAAGAGCTTTTCCTCATATAAGACTGAGATAGTAGGAGAAAGAGAATTAGTACATCTGTGCTTTTGTCATTCAGGGAACTGACTACATGCGTTAGGAAAGTAAAAGCGTATTTAAAATATAAAGTAGGGAAGTTATCGGTTTAATTGGTTAAGATGAAGTATTTTAAAAGTTACCTAGTTAAGCTGATGTGGATTTTGCTGTAGATGCTACTATTTTGTTTACAGTTGCTCACATATTTGCTTTTTTTTT
>VXBX01006763.1:620545-634121 GCA_013400415.1 Scytalopus superciliaris | reverse complement strand
TTTTTTTTTTTTTTGGCTGAGGACAGAGTAGCTGAGAGGACAATAAGTGTTTGATAGTCTCCTCACAGTCTTCCACACATTAGACTCAATCATTTTGTCACACGCAACTTTAATTTAAGCAGGGCCGTTTGTGTGACCTTAGTGAAGTCCCTTTGTATCTTCTTCGAAGTGGCAAAAATAACAGGAGGCCTAACAGAGAGAAACTTTTCTGGCTGGTAATAAAGTTTGTGAAGAGTTGTGCAGTCCTCAGAGGAGAGGAGTTCTGAAGCAGAAACTCTCTAACATGTGGGGTGATGAAAAACACATCTCTGGCTGCACAGATACTTAATATATCCACCAATAATTGCCCTTTATTTCCTATTCCTGGCTGTCTGGGAGCAGTATTAGGACATAGTTACATTTCTTTACTCACAGTGGTCTATATGATGCTCCTGAGCTCCATGTATTCTTAGGTGGCAGCAAAGTGTGCGTTTCCTCTGCATGCCACAAAGCGTGGGGAAGGCTTGTGATGAACATTCTGCGTCTCCTTCACCATAGGTGAAGCCAGAACATGTGTACATGTTTTTTCCCCTGAAAAGTAAGGAATCTTATGTTACAGAAACTTGCACATTGTGTGTGCATGTGTAATGTATGGAAAATATATTTTAATGTTTGGATCTTACCGAGATTTCCACAGCGTGGTAACAGCAGAGAATTGCTCAGGCTTCTTTGTATTCAACACCCCTGCTTCAGCTTCTGCATATTTGTTGCCTGACTGCAATCTTATTAAGATCTCTGTGAGTCATGCTATAGTTTTCTGAACTGTAAATAGCATTTTAAATGTTTCCGTTGGTGAGTTGTGTCTAAATAAATGGCATTGATCACTGGCATGATCAGAGGGCTGGGGCGTCTCTCATGTGAAGACAGGCTGAGAGAGATGGAGTTGTTCACCTGGGGACTAATACAAATGAGGGAGCGGGACTTCTTGTACAGGCAGATAGTGGCAGGTCAAGGGGCAATGGTTTTAAACAGAGAGAGCAGGTTTAGTTCAGGAAGAAATTCTTTATTGTGCGGGTGTTGAGGGACTGAAACCAGTTGCCCAGAGAAGCTGTGGATGTCCCATTCTTGGAAGTGTTCAAGGCCAAGCTGGATGGGGGCCCTGAGCAACCGGATCTAGTGAATGGCATTCCTGCCCATGGCAAGGGTGTTGGAACTAGATTATCTTTAAAGTCCCTTCCAATCCAGAGCATTATATAAGTCTATGAGATGTTTGATGTTCTTATTATTCTGGAAATCAATTATTATGTTATCCATGAATGTTTCTCTGTAGAGTCAGCAGTGTCCTTTTACCAAAGGTGATGGTTGCTGATAGCTGCACCACCATGCTAGGTCCTAGAGTGCACATAGAATGCTGTGAATTGCAGGCTGCCCTAAAAATGTGTCCCCACTTCCCCTCCCTGTGCCTGTAGGACATCTATAGCTGGCTTGTGTTCAGGTTCCTTGCCATTTGTATTGCCCAAATAAGAAGCTGGCCTTAGCAGGAAGGCTTTGGGTCACCTGGCCTAGGCTGTCTGCAAGAGTAATGGGGATAGATGGATTCCCAAGAGTCATCCTCACTTTAAGTAAAAGCCACAGTGCCGAACTATTGACATGAGAAATATATTGCATATTTGGAAGGAAAGCTGTATCAGGGTAGATACCTGATACAGTGTTTCACCTGGAGAAAAGGCGTCTCCGGGCAGCTCTTTACAACCACCTGAAATGAGGCTGAGCCAGGGTGTGGGTCGCTCTTTTTTGCAAGTAACAAGCAATAGAGCAAGGGGAAACAGCCTCGAGTTGTTTCTGGGAAAGTTTTGATTGGATATTAGGAAAACATTCTTCATGGAAAGAGTTGTCAAGAACCAGAACAGGCTGCCCAGGGAAGTGGTGGAGGCATCATCCCTGGAGCTATTTAAAAGCTGTGTATATGAATCATGGAATGACATGGTTTAATGCTGGGCTTGGTAGTGCTGGGTTAGCGCTAAGACTTTGGTCTTGGAGGTATTTTCCAACCTAAACCATTCTATGATTCTAAGATTCTGGGATACAAAATGTGCAAAGGATAACGTGAGTCCCTTGTTGAATTTTGCAGAGTTCCTGTTTCAAGTTTTTATATGTTAAAGAAAGCTGATAATCAGATCAGATTAGCACATTGTGGAAAGCCATTTCTGTGAGTCGTGATTGAAATTCCAGTTCTAAACAGGAAAATGAATATACAAGAACAGAATAAAAATAAAAAAATACATAAACAAGTAATAAAATATGAAATATGTAAGGGGGAATACAATAAAACTTACAGTGGATACAGTGACATGCAGAATGAGATTACAAATGTGTGCTGTGTGGATTAACTGCAATATTTATGTATTTTTACTCCATTAATAATTTTCTGATGGAAGCAGGCACTCAGGAAACCTGTGCCTGAGCATTGGTGAAAGACTTGATTGATAATGTTTGTCTCAATGAACTGCTCTGTAACAGAAACCATGTTTTACTCAGATTCAACATGCCAACAACTGCAAAAAAATCTACTATTCCTGCGCTTAGTTTCAAAAACAGAAGGCACATTAAGTGGCAAGATATATAGTTAAAAATACACCAAAGAGGCTGTGAAAAATGTTAGAGAGGGGCTGTGAAAAGTATTAGATATGTTCAGTGGAGATTGTTTAAAGATGTAAGGTTAGGAACTCCAGCCAAATTCATGCCATTTAGAAAGTATACTTCAGGAGAGACCAAAATCCAGACAACATGGTAAGATAGAATGAAAATGGATGGCACTTGAAGANAAGGATGGTAATGACAAGGATAAAAATATAATAAAGTAGGCAGAAAAGATCAGACAGGCAACTTGCAAAATTCTTAGAAACCAATACTAAATAATTTTCAACCTCAGTGGGGACAGGAAGACTTTCAGAGTCCATAGGATCAAAGGTTTTTGAAAACAGCTCTGAGAAATATGCACCATATGGGAAAAAAAAGCCCCCCCCAAAGTTAATTAGATAAAGCTATGCTCACTATTCAAGTATTTAGCAAGGTTTCTAGGAAAGAATCCTTTTTTATGGGAAACTCATCTGACAATGTCTGAAACAGACAAAATTAAGAATAATACATCACCATGGCCAGATTATACTTGCTCAAAAGCATTTAAACTCTCCAGAATGAAATACCTGCGTCAGTAATGTCAGGGGAAAGCCTCATCCTAACAGACTGAAAGATGGTAAATATAATACTAGTTTGTAGAAAAGGTCGCAGAGGAGATTGTCAGAAATGATATCTGTATTTCATAAATTAGTATAAATTATTCTAAGTAGTAAATTATTGGACATGTAGGCGTGTATGGTGTATTAGGAGTGGCTCAAGTTTTTAAAAGGAAAGTCCTTCCTCCCAACTTCAGGCCTTGGAATTCAGTAACTCCCATGGAATTCATGTGGCTCCCATGGAATTCCAAAAGGCTTTCAGCCATATCTCTCAACAAGGCAGCTGAGTTGCTCTGGGATAATAGGAAGGTCTTCACATGGATAAATAGTCAGTAAAAGGAGAGGCAGACGAGGGTAAGAATAAATATTCCATTTTCACAATGCAGAGGTGTCGCCAGCTGAATTCCATAGAGGTTTGTGCTCTTCAACAGATTCATAAATGATCTGTAAAAAGGACAGAATAACTTGCTGAGGAATTTGAGATATTCAAGATATTCAAGACAAGGGCTGACTGTAACATTGAAGAAGGACATATGAGTGACTGAGCAATAAATTAGCAAATGAAATTCAATTTTTAGAAATGTTATGTGATACTTAGGGGTGAAAAACCCCTCAGTCCTAGCGCTGCATATACAGTGATGGACAGTGAGCTAACTGTAAGTACTCAGGAATGACATTTCTGATTATAATATATAGTTCTATGAAAATGCCAGTCCAGTGCTCGATAGCAGCAATGAAAGCAAATTAGAGGTTAGAGGAGCAAAGAGAGGAAAGAAGAGAAAACTTCATTATGTCATTGTTACAAAACCATGCTGTGCCTGAGTTCCAAAATGCTTGAAGCTCTGCTATCCTCACCTCCAAAAAGTACATTTTTATGGACAAAGATATAGAGAGGAGTGACAAGGAAGATCAAAGGTATGGAACATCTGGTGTGCAGGGAAAGATTAAATAGAATAGGAGTCTGTTTAAAGTGATATGACTGATGGAAAGATATAATAGAGGTCTGCCAAATCATGACTGGCGTGGGGTCATTGCACAGGATTAGAATATTTCTTCTGTCTTCAGAACAGGAACTAAAGACCATCAATTTTGTTATGTTTTATACAGTAAACAGCCCTACTAACATTGCACATGCAATGTCCTCATTGCTGACTGTGTGGAACAAAGCTGACAATAAGCAGAAAGAAGTGGCTTTGCAAACAAAGCACTATCAAGCAGACAAAGACTTTGCCTGAAGTTTGTTTTGAATACTAAAATTTATATGGATTGAAAGAACTTCATGCACGAGTTAGGATAGGGAAAAAAAATTAATTGCTAGAACAAAAAGCACCACCTCTGGATCAGAAATGCCCTGGGGGGTTTTTTGCAGCACTGTTCTGGGAAATACTTCTACCAGACCCTGTTTCTGCGTAAGTTTCCTTCAATATTTAAGGTCAGTCATTTTTGGAGACAGAGTTTTAAGCAAATTATTTATGCCATCAGTTGCGTTACCAGGTGGCAGAGTTACTGTATTCTGCATGCTTTTGGCTTTTTACCACTGTATTGTTGCATTTGGGACTCTGTATTTAAGGGATGTTTGCATTTGCAGCTTGATATCATAATAGCAATTTAGCCTAATTAGTACATTCTTAAGTGCTCCTAGAAGAATAATGCTGTCTTGGATGCTATTGGTCCAGATTTATTTCTACTTGAATTTATCTGAAATCAATGAAGTAACAATGGTAATAAAGTCTGCTTCAGGACAGTCTTTTCTTCCACTGGTTTCAAAGACTGAGATGTTAGAGAGAAATGAATGTCAAAGCTACTTCAAACAAAGTAGCCACAAGGCAGTTACATATTTCCAAACCATCTGACAAGCACATGTTGCGGAGAGAGTAGGTGCAGAGAACACATCGGAGGATAAACACCAGCGAGAAATGGAGGGGAAGGGATTTTGGAGCCTTTTAGTTTATGCCGGCAGATGGGGCAGAACATTTGTCTTAGGAGACTTAATACAAAAATAGACATTAAAATTATGCTGCTTTTCCTATTTAAGACAAATCATATGCTACCTTTCCCCCCCCCAGGGGAAGTATCATATGTCAAAGAAAAAGTAGGATAAAATGGTATTTGGATACATGGGTATGTGTGTTTCCTGGGTGTGAAAATTTCATTAGGTCTTCTTCAAAAGGATGGTGAGGCTTCCTGAGTGCAGCAACCTGAGTCTCTGTAAATCAAAACTTCTTTTAGGCATCATGAAGTGTTTGGTTTAATTCAACTACTAACCAAGGTATTTACAGAGGAGAGAGATGACAACTGAAAGCAACTGGATACTAGCCAAAGGGACTAATAAAGAGCCCCGGCGTGTAGCTGGGATTCTGGGACTCCACAACTGTGAATATTATTTGCTACAACTTTATTTAAAATAATTAGATTTGTAACTTTTTGAGCTGTAGATTATAGTTTTGCTAAGAATAACATGATATAGTCTGTTGTAAAAATGTCGAAATTCTTGTTAGATGCATATAGCTACCTACAAATGAGAGAGTATGGGTGAAAAAGCACTTTTTCTAATCTCTTTCCTAATCTAAAAAGTATAGAAAGATCACTGGAGTTTCTCTTAACTGGAAGCAGAAGGGTTGTCCTGAAATAATTGGTGGAATACTCACTGCTGGACTCTGCTCTGTGGTGCAAATGGTGGGCAAAGAGATCACATCTCTCCTTGACACTATAAATCACAAATTAAAACTTAAATGCTTTGGCACTGAGAGGAGGGTGCAGAACACAGGTGCCACAGCCAGTGGAAAGGTTACCTTAAAGCTATGAAAAAAAGCCACAGAGGTTTCAAGGCAATATGAAGTTATGTGCTATTTTAACTTACTTAAAGAAATCACAAAAACACAGAAAACCTCCCATAAAATCTGGAGTACCTGAGCTCATGTCTTTGGACTTCCCATAATGAAAACTGACTACCTCTTTAGACTCTAGAAATGTGTGACTTGTGTTTGCATGGATCAGTGTAGTAATTGTTAATAATATTTAGTATTCAGGCTTGAAGTGGAGTGTACATGGATGTAAGAGAGAGTTTAATTAAGTATGATAAATATTAATTTTAGGGAGAGAAGATAACAGTGATCATTCTTGTATAGCAAATACTTTAAATCTTAGTTTACTTTCTGTTTTTAAATGTAGAACATTTGAGGTTTATTGACTTTCTGCTAGCTGATTTTATTTTTTTCTTATCTTGGGTGAAAATACAAACAAAATACCCACTTTAGGTGTTGGAGGTACACACTGGTAGAAAACATTGCTCTGGGAGAGACATCAGGAAGCAGGCATCACATTCCTCCATGGCCATATCCATACAACAACAGCTGCTCAATGCTCACTGATGCAGAGCACCGGGACCAGGCTCCCTTGTTCCAAGAAGGGGCAAACCAGTTCTTTCAGGTTTCCTTCTTGAGGCTTACCACAAGCAGAATTATCTTGTCTCACCTGGCCTTCACATTTTATTTCTCTGTTTGTTGATTTGGTTTGTTGGTTCCTGTCCAGATGTCCCAGGCTTTTGGGAAGGTGTTGGTGACCCCAGAATTCAGGCCAGCTGGTTCATGTGGCTAAATTAGAAGCACAGTCACCTCATGTAGATCTCAGTCTGTGGGAAGATTCCCCAGGGGACAATTCAAAGCATCTGAGTTAAAATGCTCGTCTGACTCACCCTGTGTAGGAGGTTCTTTCTTTCCGTTCTCTTACAGAGGTCTTTGGAAATTTAGTCTCCTCATATAGGCACCACAAGTTAGATTAATGAGTTAATCTAATTAATCAATTAATGAGCTGTCCAGTAGCGAAATGCAGATTGATGAGACATAAGACAGCAGTTACTTTTTTTCTTTTGAACCTGTTTTTTGTTAATACACACTCAAAACTTAGCATCTGTTGACTAATTTTATACAAGAAAATTTGAGGTCTTCATATTGTTTCCAACAGATGTGTTCACATCTCTGCAGCCATCAGAAAAGTGCTGGCATTTAGAGCAGTTAATCTCAGAGTGCTGCTTCTGGCTCATATGTGGGGCTTACAGGAGCACCTTAGGCAGGACAGCACAGAATTTTGAGCTGTTCCCCCCTGGACTTCACCTCTTCTGTGGTATTTCGTTCCTAACTCTTTGTAAAAGCAATCAATGAATAGACCTGTGAAACTTTTTTTTTTTTTTTTAAATTTCCCTTTCTTTTCAACATAAAGCTACTCTGACCGCATTAATGCAGTATTTTCTGAGTGCTAAAACTGGAAAGCTGCACATTCCCAGTGGTATTGTGTTGTGGCTGGGAACCTGACGTTCATTCCTTTCATTTAGTTTTAAATTAGAGGCAATGTGAACCAGTTTATGTAAAAATGTTTTAATTAGCAGGACCCAGATGCAGCATCAGAAGTTCTTGTGGAATTTAAAAAAACTATACCTAGGATTTAGTCCTCTAAATAGTAGGTGGGTTCGAGCTATCTGAATTCCTCTGGTGTAATGCGGGCTGGGCCTGTGGATGCTGCCTTGCTGCCTGTTTTTTTTACAGTAAGTTATGCTGGGCCATGATAAAAGGATGCCAGCGTTTCAATTTGAAACCATGGCAACTAGAAGTGGTGATTTGCATGTTTGCATGACAATGTGTTCATGTTATCTGTGGAGATAGAGCACATAATACACCTAGTGGAACTGCTGCACCTAAACCTAAAGTGATATGGGGGAAGGGGAGGGAGGATCCCCTCTGTTGCTCCAGGAAACATGGATAAGATATTAAGCCTTTTTTTTTTTTTCCCTTGGAAGGTCCAGAAATCTATAGATGTGCATGAATTCTCCTTTTGATTCAATATATTTAAATATTGAACTCAAGAACAGCTTCCAGGGATATTGTCAGGAAGTGAAAAACTCCTCCAACTCTTGCTCTTCTCTTGATTTGTATATCCTCACTCCTGGGGAAGGTACCACTAGAAATTTTTTTCCACTCTTGATACATCTTTCTTCTAAAATGATTGACAGAGAAAGCATTTTAGAGAGAAACAGAGCAAAAATCAAGTAATAGAATAAGAAACTAAAATTTTTAGATTCAGTAGTTTTAAGAGCAGGTTTGAAACTCTGGCTCCAGCATTGCTGCCTTTGCCTCCATCGTGTAATGGAAGCTGTATTAGGTGACTGCTTTGATTAATTTGTCCTAAAGGCTGGCGTAGATCTGGCACAGCTGACTGCAGTGTAACCTTCAGCAGATTAAATCAGCCTTCCCAAATAGGAACCAGAAACTCTCACGGCAGCAGTGGATCTCTCTGCCATGAATTCTAAAGACGAATAGCAAGAGCAGGGTATGATTTTTTTTTTTTTCTCATTAATGGTGGAACAAACAGAAAAAGGTCCCTTGAAAGTTAAAGCTTAGCTGCTGCAGAGTGTCCTCATGTATTATGAGTGAGAAACAAAGGAAACTGAGAAACTTCAAAGCTTTCTGTGGCATTCAGAGCTTTCCATCTTCAAAGCACCTCTCTCTTTTGTAGTTCTGCTCTGGGTTTAATTAATACATTTTAAATATTGTTACTGTAAACAGCGTCATCTTTGTTTTCTACCCAGTTCTTTTTCAGAGTAATTTAAATTATTTTATGAAGCTATCTGTCATCTTTATTTAGTGCCTCTTAACCTCTTTTCTTTTACAAATGAGTAGTCACCTCCAGTTGAGATTAAAACAACACTGGAAAGGGGTGTATGTGCATGTGAAGCAGTCCAGAAAAAAAAAAAATGCTTTGCCTGCCTTTCATCTACATTCTCTAAAGTAAAAATAGACATAACTCTCTCAGTCCATGTATTAGCAATATTTTAAGATGGAAAAGAGAGATTTAGAAGTTATAATGTATATCTTTTTATTCCTTTAGAAAGCTAATTCCAGACAACTACAGGAGAAAAAAAAAGGTGTGAAAATTACACATCTGCATGCTTGAGTCTTACTGTTTTCTTCATGCTGTCATTAATTTTTTTTACATGTATTTTGGGGATTTGGGCATGGGAGAGAAAGATAAGAGAGGTAGACTAGAAGAAGTATAGCATTTTGCATATTATTAAGCTATTTTTTGTCAGTGGAGACTTAAGAAGCTTTATCTATTAAAATCATATATTTCTTCTCCTACAGTATAGAAAGGAAAAGGAAGAATTTAATATTGAGGAAATGTCATTTTGCCAATTAGTCAAAATAGTGCCTTGTAGTTATGATTACTTAACTGTGAGTGTCCAGTGATTGTTTTATAAAAATATCACAATTTTAGTACTTTTTGTTTATTCCTAAAAATAAAGAGGGAAAATAGCTAGCAAGGTAACTTGAGGAAAAACATAATAACATTTTTGAACTCTGGTAAGTGTTCTGAATGCGACTGTGCTTTCATGACTGTGAGTTGCCAGTCTTATTCCTGCCCCCAGTCACACAATTGCTACTGTGCCACACTTGAGGCAGAGAAGAGGCGTTTTTAATGCCTGTGTATGATTTCAATCTCGCATCCTTCCAAAACATAATCCTTCCTGCCCTCCAGAATGTAAAAGAACTTGAGTCAGAGGGCATTGAAGCTAATGAAAGCTTTCCTTTTGACATCCCTGGCCCCCAGTTCAGGCTTAAAACACACAATGATTGCTGCTACCTTTAATTTCTTTTTAAGTCCTCTTTTCGTATCAGGACTCATCTCTTCCCTCTCCTATCTGAATATCCACCATTATGGCTATTAAGCACATAAATGGCAGGGTCCCCAGTGCCTAAAAAGGCGCAGAATCAAATTTTAAATGCAGTCCCATTGGAGATACAGACTCCCTGCTGTCTTCCCATGGCAATAATTTATGGATATTTGTAAAGTAGAGCAAAAAAGAAACACTTTTGCATCTTGCCTTTCTGTGTTTGTATGTCTAGAGAGTGATTTTTAGCTTTATGTCAACATTATTGCAAAGAAGGGGAGAGACACATACCAAAAATGTGATGTGTGAATATAAAAAAAATCAATCGTTGTTTACCAGATTTGTGTCAGGCAAGTTCTTATTAGTCCTCCCTGTACTCCTGAAAGTTTTTAGAGAAGTTAAAAATGCATACTGAAAACTCAACACATGTTTCTATTACGAGTGGAAAATAAAATAATACATGTATTGCAAGCTGGGCTTCCTTTGTGAATGCCATTTATTCACAATTTGTTTATTCTGTCTTTCTAGTTACACAGCATCTGGTTTGTATTCATCTCTTGCCTCTTACTGCAAGTTTCATGCAAGCCTTACTCAAACCTTCCATTTTACTTCTTCTACTTGAAAGTTCTGTTTCTTTCTTTCTTTCTTTCTTTCTTTCTTTCTTTCTTTCTTTGTGCGTTCAAGATGGATCCTTCGTTTTCCTTTTCCTGTCTCTTATCATGAAACTTCTTTACTGTAAATCTTTTCACTTCATTTCTATTTTTGTCTAATTTTCTGATTCCCCAACTCCCTCTATTTGCTGATATTTTCTGATCCTTCCTTTTTCATAATCCATTTTTCCTTATCTTCCTTTATCTTCCCTGTCTCTTTATGACCCCTATCCTCACTCTCCTTGGATCTTGTTCTTGTTGTTTTTGCTGTCTGACTGTCATTCAAAGTACTGCAGTAACATAACAAGAAGATCTCCTGAGACTCCATGAAAAATCCTGTGAAAGCAGCTGTTCTTGTGATGTTTTCTGCAGGAAAAGTGCAAAGAAAAGACTGGCAGGACCTGAGCCCCAAATTATGATGCTGCTGAACTGTCCCTTGTAGTTGTTTCTCCAAGGTGTAAGGATGGGAAGGGATGTTCTTCCCATCCTGACTTGTCCATCTCCTTAACTCTTATTTAGAGCGTCATGTTCTGGACTTTGGCTTGCTACTAGAAATATTCTCCCAAAGATCTGGTCTGGGATTATTTGTGTGTGGCAGTGGTAAGGTTTGTTTAGTATCTTTTTAGACAAAATGGGATTTAACTTCTATTTAAATAATAAAGTATAGCTTATTTCAAATATTAAATGCCATTTTTAAGTTTTGCTTGATACCAGTTCATTAATTTAGCTAAGGTCTTCTAGTGATTTCTAAATTAAACAGCGGATAATAGAAAAGAAGCCACTATAGCAATAGTTTTTGCATGCAGTTCCACAGCTAAATGTATGCTTTCTGTCTATTTGTGTGCTTCTATGTGAAGTTATAAATAAAACCATCTCTAGTAAAGATAGAATCCTAACTTTAAAGATGCAACTTCAAATGTGCCAAGAATAATATGTTTCTAAGGTATCATCCATATTACAAAATGCAATGGCTAGTGTTTATTACAACTGGAAACTTTTAATTTTTATTAAATTAGTCTTATTATGCCATATGTAATTGGGATTCTGTGTCAGTAAAAAATAATAGTAACTCCTATTGTTATCATATTTGCACATAAATAATTGTCAGTGAAAACAACACCTACCATTACATACATCTTTGGTGGAATTAGTGTGGTTTGCTTTGATTTTTTTTTAATGTTCTATTATATATATATGTACACAGACACATATATATACACACTCTTTACTTTTTAATGTGAATGTATGCTATACATGTGGTAATGATGCTTGTGACAGGTGTAGTTGGGTTATTTTTTCTTAGAAGAGGAACTTACTTGTCAGGTGAACCAACTAATTTTTAAAGTCTACTAAATACTTCTCTAATGTTTTGAAACAAAAATACAACAGGAAGCGTTTAATTTGTTTGTTTGAAAATGGCTCATTTTTGTTAGAAGGTTCCAGCTCTCAGAGGTTATTGTGTAAGACTCATCTGCTTGTGTGTTTGACTGCAAGTCAATGTTTCTGCACTGCTAAGTCAAATAAGGAAGTGTTTCTGTATGAGTATATTTATTTGTCAGCTTGTTATGAGAGACGGTGTGTGTTTCAGTTTGGTCTGCAAGCGCTTATTCACACAGTAGTCCTTTTCATACTAATGCTGTTAATTAAGGATGTTTCTGTGCAAATGGCTGCTAGGTCAGAATGAACAGATGAATATAAGGATAATCTTCTGAAACTTTAGCATTTGTCAGTCTTTTCCACATGGCCTATCATAGTACACAAGTTTGGTAATAATTGCAAAATATGAAACTCTAAACAGAAAACTCCATTAAAGATATTTTTCAGTGGCATATGAGGGTCTCAGCTTTTCCTCTTGTTCACTTCTGCACGTGTAAAGTTACTCATAGAATGTTGCGGAAATTATTGGGATTTCATTTTCAAGTACAAAATCTTCCAAAAATTATGATTTATGGTGATTTGAGTTTACTCTTTTTCTGTCTCAGTTAAAGACATGTTAGGAAAGTATAGAGGTAAAAGTAAAACATTGGTACTTTAATCCAGGCTACTAATGTAAATGTTACGATCTCTTGTGACCTTTCGTTATTTTCTACCTTTGTTAGCGGAATACATCTTCCTTGCAATTCTTCTTTTACCTTTGTCTTCCTTCCTCTGTGAATATTAGTATGATTCAATATTAGAGAAACTCCCAATTAGTTGTCTCAAGTCCACCATTGGCCATTCATAGGTATTAGGACCAGTGGAATTTGTGTGATAGATTTTTCCACTGTAGCTGTCTGGGAACCATCAGGTAAGATGCTATTTTTCTTTGTTTCTCACAACATGGTACCTTTTCCAGGTATATTTTTCAAGTTGAAAAAATAGATCATCACTGAAAGCCATTTTCATAGTAGCTACAAGAAGAAATAAGCCATATTGTCTATATCTCTTTGGTTCAGAGGTAATTTGATGCACCTGTATTGAACGCAGTGATACCGATTCTATAATTTTATCTAAATAGTCACTAACTTCAGATGAAACTATGAAAGCTAAATAATGCATACGCATCAGAAAGCACACTGTGCCCTTTCTGTCTTTCCTGGCTCTCTAGTTTCTATCTAAATCAATATCTGTGTACTGCTGTGATGGCTCACAGCACGACGTGCATTTGGCATACTGAAACTGTTACATGCGTTAAAGCAACACAGGATCTTTTGGAAAGGCACTTTTTGCCTCAGAATGCTACTGCCAATGAAGCCCCATACCAATGGTCAATAACAACCAATTGCCTCTGTTACAGAAGTCACTGAAATGGAAAAGTAGCCCATACAACACAAAATAGAAGGAAAGGAAATTTTTATTCTGGATCCGTAGGAGATTTTCTGTTTCACTAATCTAGGAAGCTTAACTTTGGTAATATGTGCTTCTCTCTTTATTTACATTCCTTTCTGGTCTTTACTTCCATTATTATACAAAGGTTTTTTTCAAAGCATACTGCATCCCTTCTTGAAATAAGTGAATTTGATCTGCTGAATTATTTTTGTCCTAGGCTGTTTGTTTTTTTTTTTGGTTTG
>VXBX01006763.1:532654-620458 GCA_013400415.1 Scytalopus superciliaris | reverse complement strand
GTTTCAGCAATATATTGAAGAAGTATCCATATTTACAGCAAAAATTTAATTTTCAGACATCATTAATGTTACAGTTCCATTCCTTTATCCAACTGGACTTCTGGATATACGAGAAAATTTGAATTATTGTATTCAGTACTAGAAAGTAAAACAGGGAAATAAAATTTAATGACTGATGACATGACCTAGAAGATGCTGCAACAGAAATGTTAGCTATATCTGAAATTCAGGGATGGATGAGGACTTCGTAATTGATACGGGGTTATGTTAATTTCATCCAGGGCTGAAAATGTATGGGGGACAGAACAAGCCTGAAAATGTCCCTTCTAGCAAACTATAATAGTTATATCTCTGGGAAAAGTCATGTTTCCTGGGTGGAAGCTTTGTAAAAGGTGAAATAGGTCTACTTAGCCCTTTTCAAGACTTCCTGATGTGTCTGGACAGGCAGTTATTATATCTCAGAGTATTCCTTGAAGAACCACTGATCTGGTATGAGCAGTGAGACACTGGAACAGGCTGTCCAGAGAAATTGTGGCTGCCCCATCCCTGGCAGTGTTCAAGGCCAAGCTGGATAGGGCTTTGAGCAACTTAGTCTAATGGAAGGTGTCCCTGCCTAGGGCAGGAAGGTTGGAACAAGACAGTGTTTAAGGTCCCTTCCAACCCAAACCATCCTATGATTCTGTGATTCTATGATATTTCTCTACTTTTTTTTTTTTTTTGTATACAACCTCGTGTTCCAGCTACAGACTTGTGAATTAGAAAAACTTGTTTTCTGTGATACGGATCTTGAATAACCTGCCCTGCCTATTCAAAAACTATCCTGTTCTATGTCTCAAAGAGGACAAGCTTCATCTCTCAGCCTTGGCCATAGCTGATGTGCAGTGCCAGTGCTCTGGGAACATACAATTTTCTTCTGCTCTAATTTCCCTGAGGAGGGCTGTGATCCCCACTTTTACCCAGGCTGGGATGTAGTGGAACATGTGGGAGGTGATAATACTTTTGTCAGTATGCATTCCTTCCCAAAATCTGGGAAGCCCTAGGAAACATCAAGCTTCAGCCAATTTGTGCTTACACTAGGGCAGTGGAACTGCAGGTTAGTCTTTATTATAGTCTTGAAAAGAAAATTGAGGTCTGTGAGTCCAAGGGTAGAAATGTTGCCTCAAACTTTCTTCTTGTAATTTGTGCTCACAAAGTGAAGGTACTTTCCTGTCATATACAAAGGTCAATCAATACATGACATGTACCATACATCTCTCTTGTTTTTACTTTCAAAATCTCATGACCATTGTTGGAAAATACTTTTGCAACTCTTGAGCAACCACTCTAGCAATCATGACTGTACACTGTGCTGTTATTTAAGAAGGCGTCTTTAAAAAGAATGAGAAAAAGGAAAGAAAATGGTCAAAGGGAATTGTTTGACCTTTTGATTTTCTTTTTAGTTTCTACGTCTGTTTTCAATCTGCTGTTTAAACATTATACATTTCCATTCTTCCATTCCATTGACATTACTAATTTTTAGTGCTAGCCTTGTGAAGACTGAAATGAAAAAAATACTGTTTATTTGAATCTACACTAAGAATTCCCTTTTTGTACATTATACATTTCACTAAGTCCAAAAGGTGTTACATTATGTTATATAAGATATGTGCAGGTTTAATAGCTACAATTATATTTAACCAATGTGTTTTAACTGTATTTATACTAAAATAGATTAAAGTATCTATGGCTTCTAAAATTAGGTCAAAGCTTTTTACATTAAATGCAAATGTAAACCTTCAATATTAACACCTGAACAAATACATTTCCAGCTTAATTCCTGAGTTTATCTGTGGTCCTTGTTGTAAAGCCTGGTTTATTTTGCCTTTGTTATCTCACTTGGTGCTTTCAGCCCAGTGAATTTGTATGTCCACAGTGAGTCCACACAACCAAATCGCCAGCATTGTCACAGGTACTGGCAGATCCCTGTAGTGACCCTTGGTGTGTCTTCTCCTGCTCAAGTAGTTTGCTCCTAGATCTTCCTGTTCACAGGGCTGCCTCAGCTGGCTAGTCCTCTCCCCTCAGTCACTCCATAATTGCAAGTCAGCACTGTATCATTTTGGATTCAGATTTATTTACCTAGGGTCAGAAAACCAGTCACACTGAAAAGTTTCTGCCTTTCATATTCTTCATAAATGACATGGTCTTCATGCATCACGTGCATGTCAGCTTACTTTTGATTTTGCACCATACCCTTTGGAGTAATGAAACATATAATAGCAAACCAGGTCTAGAAACAGGTCTAGATTAAGGGATGGTCTTGCAGCCCTGCTTTTCATTTATTTTTAATCCACAAGGGGTGGGGGTTTTTTGTTTTGTTTTGGATTTTTGGTTTGGTTTGGTTTGGGGTTTTGTTTTTGTTTTTTGTTCGTTTGTTTGGTTGGTTGGGTTTTTGGGTTTGCTGTTTTGTTTTCTTTTGTTTTCTCCTCATTTCTGAGGGGGGTGAAGGCTGTAAACTCTACTTGTGGAAACATTGAGAGAATAAACCACGGCTTTATTTTCCTCTATTACCTTACATTGGTATAGAAGATTATTTTGGAAATCTAAGGAATACTTTACTGCTTTGTATTGCAAATTGTACTATTCAGACTCATCTTGGACTTTGATTTTACTCCCTCCGGAGGTCTCAATGACCTGTAGAGAAAGCACTATTCCTTTTTACATTAGGATTATGAAAACTTTTAAGAGAAACATATAGTAAACACATATAGACAATAATATGGGTCAGATTAAAAATCCAAACACTTCCTGATTTTAATAATGTTTTTCAAGGTATACAGTCTTCAGCTTTTCTGTACAATTTGACATCCAGTAGCTTTCTGAAGGAGTTATATAATTTATCAAATTCACCACTGACACATATTGGACAAAATATCAGAGTTCAGAAAAATGCAGCTTTTACTCCCAGTAAATCAGAATTTGGGAGAAGCAGGTGCAGCACAGCAATGAGGTTCATCTTGGTCCAGCACTGTGTGTAGGTGTTTTACTTACTGGGTTTCTTGTGATTATATTGTGCTAAGCATTGTAACCTTATGAGACTACAACCCCTAGAGCTACCAAAGCATCTGGACTTTGGGCCAGGAGCAATTATGGCAACTCTGTGGCAAAGTCTGTTGGGACTGTCTCAGTCAGCAGGACAGGTAGGGTACTACTGGCTCCTGCTGCTCCAGCTCTGTCATACTTGCATATCAAATACTCCCTGGAAAAATGACAGTGAGCATTCTTTCCGTATCATTTCCATCCAAGTTTCAGTGATTTTATTGGCTGTGGCTTGCAGAATGCCACGCTCATATCTTCATTCATCTCCCTTTAGACAGTGGTTATTTTTAGTGCTGCAGTCACCACGGTGCCTGGGAGGGAGAAAACATTTCTGTATGATACTAACTTGGAGACATTCCCTGTTAACATAGTAAAGATTGTCATCTGTGATACCACATCTTAAAAGTAGTGACAATGAGTAGAAAATAATAAAAAATAAGATTTCCAGTATACTCAGAGTGCATACCTGTTGTGTATATACCTACTTTGTTATGATGGGATAGCAAACTCCGGAGGAAGATGAAGCATCGGATTTCAAGCAATAGAAAATAATACTGTTAATTAGATTTATTCACATTATAGATATTATTCTAGCCACATTCTCAAACTTCTTTAGGAGGATGGGACATCTCTTCCTAAGTTGGGTCACTAATGTGAATTATTTTCTAGTTTTGAATCCTTTCTAACACCTGTAAAAGCCCTATTAACTCATATCAAGAACTAGGAGCAGTAAATCCTCAGGCAGGTGAATAAGCCAAGTGTGTACCAGGATAAGCAACAGTGTCACAAAACCTCATCCAGTTACCACTTCAGTGATTTTCATGTTTTAATTCTCATCCTCTTGCTCATTTCTTGTCTTTATAATATCTAACAGTCTTCAAGGAAGAGAATATTTGTTGAGCACACATATATTCTGAATGTGGTGGCAACTGTTTATTTCTACATAGCAACTTTAAATGGCAGAAGAGCATTTTCCTATTTGAAAAAAAAAAAAAAAGGCAAAAGCCCGAACAAAACTCATGCCTGAAAAAAAAAAAAGTCTGTTTGAAAGATTCCAGTTTTAATCTTGGTGACCTTCTGGTCTAAATTGTTTCCTTGAGTTTATTAACCTGAGCATATAAAGTATTCCCAGCTGGTCAATTAAGCCTTGGGAACTGCCCTACATCTCACTTATAACTCTAAACCCATAACTTGAAATATTTGTTCTGTGCTCTAAACCTCAGAGTTGCCTTCTGTTGGCAGGTAGTCTTATTCAAAAAGGATGAGTTTCCCTATACCGTGATACTGAGCTGCTGTTCATGCAGTAATTTTAAAGTGACGTTTCTTTCTCAAGAATCAAGAAGAATCAGCTCATCTATCTACAACTTCAGGGATACAAAGCAGATCCTAATTTTGTCATTCATTGCAAAGCTATCTTTTTTCCTAATAGCCTCCACGCTTCCACCAATTTCCAGCAATCTGATAGCTTGTTTGCAGAGATAATCAGTCAAATTTTTCAGTGCTTTATAATCTTCAGTAACAATTGTGTTTTGTTATCCTTTGATCATTATCTCAATTACTTTATTTTTTCTCTTTCACTTTAATCCCAAGTTCCAAGGTCTTCAAATTTATACGTTGCAACATTTGAAATTACTTCTGGCCACTTTTGAATAGCTGCTAAGTTCTTGCAAAACAGATTTTACGAATCTGTATCTTTTAACATTACGGACAATGGAAGCGAAGAGACCTGCAGTAAATTCCCGGTTAGAAGAAACCTCTGAAGAGAATTCAGATCTTCAGCTATCACATATGTATATGCCAGTGGTATTGGATGTCTTAAGCATCCTATGCATCAACCCAAGAGTATGAAAAGCTCAGGTGAATAAATACACAAAAGAATGGAGAGAAGCATGTCATTTAGATGCAGTTAATTTCTGACATGACCCATCTGTCTTCTGAAGCTCATGAAAACTCGTCCCTTCTAATAACCATTTTATCAAGTCTGACAGAGTTTCTCTTGCTGTCTTAATGCTGTTCTGGTGTGGGCTAAGCACACCCTGGCAGCAGTTGCGATTCAAATTTCTATTTTGTCTTTTGCTGGAAAACAGATGATTGATTGCCAGAGCAGTTCAGAGACACATGGGCCATTCATTCCTGGCTAGTTTTCTTCATGCACTTTCTACAATTGTCACTGTTTCCCTCAGTTCTTATTATAGAGCAAATCATTCCCTTGCCCCTCATCCTGCTGTGCATTCAGGGTTCCCAGCTGTCCTCATTTTCTCTATTCTTTTAGGAAAATCTCTTCAAGAATCTGCTCTTCAATGCCTTTTCCTAATTTTCTGTGGTTTTAGGATCTCTTGTAGTGCAAACCCACATGGGATATGGTCATTTGCATTATTCAACCCTATTATCTTGTTACTTTAAGCCACGCCACTTTCAATTGAAGTTGTCTAGCGTATTACTCTAGTTGTGGTTATTTGCAGCGTTTACTTTGATCCTCTTCTTTAAATGCAACATTTGAAAACCCTCTCTGGCTGATGCTTTTATTCTTTATCTAAATGTCGTGTACATGTGATTGCTGACCACAAAATACATTAGTTTAGCAAATATTTGTGCTCTCCAAATGTTTGCTGTGCTGCATGCTTTGTCTTGTAAAAGACAAAGGTACAGGCATAGAAATAATTTTATGACAAACTAATTGATGACAATAGATTTTGTATCTGTTTTTATTTCTATGTGACTGACACAGAAATTATATATGTAATGGGAAAGATAATATTTTTTTTTACTTTTCTCGTAAGGATTTAATGAAGAATTGATTAAAGTTTCTAGAGCATTTTGAGAATCTGTATCCCAAAATTTTTGGAGTCTTTATCCCACCTAGACAAAACTGAACCTACTTACATAAATGTCCTTCAGACCTTGTGTTACTTCTCATTCACTCTTTAACTGAATTTGCCACAGGAAAAAATTAGTCAAAGATGCTCAAAGTACCTTGTACTTCCAAGTGGATGAGACAGTGGTAGTGGCAGTGTCTGTGGTTTAACAGTATTAATGGCATAATTTTCATGTCTAAATATTCACCAAGTGCATATCAGAAAACTAATCTCATAATTTTATCTAGTGATAAAACTTCCGTGTCTCATTTACAGGAGAAAATGGTAGAAAAATTTTTTGTTATTTGCTTGGGTTTTTTGTTTATTTTTCTTACTGAGAAATATTTGAGGAAGAAATCAAATTTCACTGTTTTATTGAAGGATTTAATTTAACTCCTTTTCTAAGTATTCCTCGGTAAAGGCTCCCCTAACAGAGGTGAATTTTACCCTTGGAGAAGTAAGGCTTAACTCATGGGGAAGTCTACATTCAGAATCCATTTGTCTGCCCTTTCCTATACTGAATTATAATACTTGATAATAAATAAACTTGGACCAATTAGACATGAGGTCCTCTTCATAAGCCTCTCTTTAGACTAAAGTATTTCCAAATCCTGTCAGCAACCTAGGGTCTTATATATTGGACTCTCCTGCTGTTTGTAAATTATCTAATAAACTTTTCCATAAATATACATTATCCAGTTTTTCTTGAGGACTTTTGATTCAAGCATATTCCATCCTCATCTCCAATTTTCTGTTGGACTGATTTCCTCAGAAAACATCCTACTCATTGACATCTTTACCAGTCTCTTTTGCAAGGAGGATTTTCATTTGGGTTGAATAGATTGTACTTCTCTTTGTTTTGTAGTAAATGCACATTTTCTTTTTTTTTTCAAAACTAAAAATCCGTGTCTGATATTTATTAGGAATAATTTATTTGCTTTCCTTGTTAACTATATCTAATTTCACTGATTCCTTATGTCCCCAAAAATGCAGGAGGGTGCACTAAGGCTTGCATTTTCTTTTGCTGTAAAAATTTATGGGCTATTTTAATACAGATTAGTGCAAGTGCAATACCAAAGCACTGTAGGTGGTAAAACCCAGTTATCATTTGTATGATTAGTTTCACCTTGTAGCCGTGTCTCTGAAAAATGCAATTAACAGTTTCATATTCAGCATAGCTGGCTTTTATTCCTGCTGCATGGTGTGCAACATTTGCATCATAAAAAAAACCCTAATTGGTAAACACAGCCTTGCCAGATTCTCTGCAATTCACCCAATTCTCGTCCTGTTAATTGGCTCAGCTTCAACACCCGTTGGATGGGTTTTCAAAGGCAGCCGCAGATTAGAGAGCTTGCAAGCACTTGTGTTTCACAGGACTGACTCCAAGGAGACTGAGGGAGGAAAAAAAAATATTTTAAATGAATGCTGAATGCAGGCGAGCTCTCTGGTCCAAGGGTTGCCATGGAAACTGTTTTGTCTGCTAATCTGATAGCAGAGTGTATGTTTATTGGTACACATCTCTAATGACCTTCAGAGCCTAAACTCAGCTGGAAAGTAGTATTCTACCACTGTGGTCAGAGACAGCAGCTAAGTGATTACATCCTAAACTCTATTATTGTAGCTTATACTGTTGTCAGGTGGGTTTGTTTGGTTGGTTTTTTTTTTTACCGTTTGTTATTGTTGTTCCCTGCTATGCATTGCCCCAAAAATGACAATTTGCAGTGCTTAGATGCACAGTTTTGGTAGCAGATACAGTGTGGCAGATACAGGATGTAAAGTTTTTAGGGTGAGACCTTTAAGCTGGAAATTCTTGTATTGCTGAGCTGAGGGAATTTGTCACTTTTCTGTCTCTAATAATGGGTTACTTCAAAATATCTATGATTATAAAAAAAAACAAAACAAAACAAGACAAACAAACCAGAAATCCAGATAAATTTAATGTGATGTGTTATCCTGGAAAAATAGGGGAAACCCATTGTATATCTTCTTGATAAACAAACTGATTTAAATTCAACATTTTAAACCTGAGCACTGTTGTTTCTCCTACTATTAGAAAAGATAATTCTCAAAATTCAAGAGTTATGCCTTTAAGTCAGAGACATTAATTATAGCTGCTTTGCTGACAGTTTTTAATTTTGTAATAATAGTACACAAACTTATTACTGGAGTAATTTCTAGAAGCATACAGAAACAAATTGTATCCTAATTAAGCAAGCAATCTTTCTTTAAATCTGAGGGTGTATGAGTGTTGACTCTGCCTTAATTACCAGCACTGCATGCATGGATGCTGTACAATAGCCAATTAATACAGAAGCTGTCAGACTCACACAGAGAAGGATTGTGGGTTTGTTTTCAAATCCTACAGGCCAAATGGCACCTCATCCTTGTGCAGATTGTTCATATCAACCTCCACCAGGTATAATTCTGGCCTTTAGGTATTAAGCATTAACTAGTAAAAATCCTCAGCTTTGAGGTGTGGTAAACAAGAAGGTGCTGGAGGAGCATCATCAAGACTGTGCATCTCCTGCCTCCTGGGTGTGAGGGATGCATAGTGTGGAGCTTATGGGAGAGGTGGAGATGCAGGAGATGGGCTGGCTGCTGCCTCGGGCCATTGCCACACTTGCCCTCCTTCCCTGTGAATGGCCTGCAGGCAGGACCTGCTCAGAGCAGCCTCTTGGCCGCTCCCAGGCTTTCCGAGGGGCAGGTGGAGGATCCAAAGGTAGAGAGATCCAACAACAGAGGAACCCCTGAGGATTTAAGACACAATAAAGAGGGAAAGTTATGGGACATAATCTCTGAAAACAGGCAAGGAATAGAAGCTGAGCTAGGAAACAAAAACATTACTCTGCAAAGTGATTTAGCTACTTGCATGCACCTCCATCCCAGTGAATGTGAATGGTGAAGGCCTCTGGAAAGAATGAAGGGAAGATCTTGAAGCAGAGAAAAATGTATTGTAGAGACTCAAAGGTAACTGCTATTAAATAGGGGAACTATCTGTATTATTTTGCCTACCAAGATGTTTGAAGTTTGATTTTTCTCACTTTAAAATCTTGGATTTCAAAGTTTTTATCCTGGTTATTAAGAAGGAAATAAGATAATTAGCATACTAGGGCTATGTCCCTCTTATTATGATACTCTCTGTTCTTCTGGTATTATTGTCAGAGCTTAGGATACATTGGAAACACCACAGACCAGAAAACATCCCAGAGGTGGGGTCTGGAAATCTGCAAATCTCACCAAGCAACACCAGCCTAAAGCTGTGGTCGTGCAGACACTCATCTGCTGCTGCACCTCTCCCATGTGGCTGCAACATCTTCCTGGGGAAAAGGGATGAAACTTGTCTCCATGCTAAGATCAGATCTTCAAACTGAGTTAGTGCAGAGAATTTATCTTTAAACTTTTTCAGGAAAGAGCTTTTCATCCCTCTTGGTCTTTCCCCTCCTATTCTTTGCCAAGATTTGGTCATTGAGTGTGGCATCAAATCTCCTTGTCCTCAGAATGCTTCGTTTCTAGGTTTGACCCTCCCCCCAATTCAAGCTTCGATCTTTAAAATGAAATAACTTGGAGATTAATATCAGCGCTTCTTTTATTTTCTTCTATATTAGCTGTTATTTTCTTTAGAAAATATCAGTCCCCGCATTGTATGAATTTGATTTAAGCCTTTGGCTGCAGCTGCTTCAGTCGAGCAGAGCAGTGAGCTGACTTATCCGTGGAGGCAATTCCGAGCTGTTTGTTTGTGCGAGGGCTTCGGGAAGAGAGCTGCTGTGTGTTATTGGAACAAAACAGCTGTTTTCGTGCAGGAGTTTGATTCTTCTCTCAATGAGATAGAAAAATGCATAAAGTAAAGGCTAGACTGGTTTTGGCTTTTTTAAATCTATTTGAAGTTCTGCTGACCTTCTTTACAAGAGTTGACTTACGTTCACAAAACCGAAGATCTTCAAATCACCATCAGGTGCTTCTCTTTCAACAATTAAGGCATTTATCTTCATATATGTTTAAAAAAATAATGACAATGCTTTTTGTTCTCTTGTGTGAAGAGTGTCCAAGACCCTGGGTTTATCCAGAAATTGATTTTCTTTTCCTTTTTTTTTTCTTTTTTTTTTTCCCCAGTGGAAGAAAGATGGTTGCAATTTTATTCTTTCATTTCTGTCATTATTCCTTGAATGCAGTCCTCCAGTCTGCTTATGAAAGGTGCTTGAGAACCCTGATTTTTTCCCCTAAATTACCAAGTTATTAATGATCAGCTTTGTATCTCGGTAAGGAATACAGTTAGGGCTACTTATTTAGTAAGCTGTTCAAAGCTAATTTCTACATGTCCTTTAGAGCCCCAATCCCAGTGCAAGTGAAGTCAATTGAAAATCTTCAGTGCAGAAGGACAAAGTTCTAAATTGTCCCATTTCTTTTAGTTACGGTTTGCTCTGAAAAGGCTCCTTTTTAAAAAAACAATCCATAGGCCGTTTTCTGCTTGAAAAGCATGGTTACAGGAAATGTATTTGCACTTTAAAAGAGATAAGGGAGCAGAAATGGAAAGCTGAGTTTTGCCCCCTGAATGAGAAAAGGATATATGTGAACACTAGTGCTTTTTACATTTTGCAAAAGTGTGTATTATGTCTCAGTAAAAAATCTTTTCTTAGCATCCAACTCTAAAATATGTGTGTACCATGTCTGTATTGCTGTAAATATTTCTGCTAATGTTAATGGAACAGAGCACAGTTGAACCATTTTTTTAAATATAAGGATACCTACATCAAGATGCACTGAAAACATATTGAAGTTCCACCCTTGTATTTTTATAGAAGATAAATAAATTTTATCAGAATGAAAACGTAATTACCTCTTTTGTTTGATATAAAATACTTTATTAATGTCATTTTTACAGAGCATTCCAAACATTTTCAGTTTTCAGGCTAAGACAAAAAAAAAATTCTAAATTCAAATCCTTCTCTTTTTTTGCCTTTTTCATGCCTGATATACAAAAATAAAGGTTTCTCTGGAAGAATTTGTGTCAAATTTGTCATTTATTCTTATTCTTGTACATGTACGTGTTGACACAACTGATTTCACTCTTCCAGTAGCTCAGTTTTTTTATAGAATTCTACACTATCTGGGAAGGGAAAGAAAAAATCTGTTTCTAGTCTGCCTGAATAGTCTGATTTGGATATTGCCTCTTGTGTTTAAATTGTGGAAAAAATTTGATCTATTTTTTTTTGCTTATGTTAGCCATCATTGAAACTGAGTCATCTGCTTGACTTGTCATTCAGTTTGGTTAGGGATAATTATTTCTAGAAATCTAATTAGTTTAAACTTTATTGACTTCCAATCCAGTTTATCTATAGAGACAAAAATAATCTGTAATAGGGCATTAGGTCGTTTTTATATTTTATAGGCTCTGGGTTTTTTTCACAGAGAAGACCCAAACTAGCCCTTTTTTGTTATTATTTTTATTTTATTTTACTCATATTGAACAAAAAGATACTATGACTGATTCCTTTCAGGAGCACTTGAGTAGTTTATTCATCCCTTGCTACTGGATAACTACTGTGGTAGTGAATCACTGTTCAGTCATTATTATATTCAATTATGGAGTGTTTTACTGATTTTGTCCAACTAATGCATTTCTCCTGCCTTTCTGTGCAACGCTGTTAGCTAATCATTAAAATACCCTTAGAGTAAGTAAATACCACAGGCATCAACCTTGTATTTGTTTCAGGAAAGAGTGAGATGTCCTGTAACAATTTGAGAGAGATGCAGAAGTTAAACTGAAGAGAATCTGTCTTAAGGATGTGTCTGACCTTCAGCTGTGTTCTAACACGTCTGTCTTCTACTAACTTACCCAAATTTTTAAAAATATGCTGCCAAACACAATGGCTTGTGAAATAATAAATACAAAATAATGTATTATAATAAATAACAATCATCCTATTCCCACATTTTAGGATACTACTTAGTGATATGGAGGACTTAATTTCCTCAAAAATCTCATTCTTAAACATGTGCTTGACTACAGGCTATTGAAATAAGTAGTACATATCCACTGCTAAATACACAGACTTTTTGACAATCCTGTTACAATAAAAAAGGACAAACAATTATCTTATTTCCCTTTTCTCCTCCTGCAGCACCGCTATGCTCAGAACCTTCTCCATGGCTCTGTAACAGTTTGTGTCAGACTGTGTCATGTTCTCCAGTTTCTGCTGATTCCTCTTTGCAAGACAAAGGAGTAGTTAAGGCTATATCAGTGTAGGATACATTTTTCTGACAATTAAACTGTATTTTCAGGACTCCCATTGACTGCAGTAGAGAATTTCAAAAAGAACTCATTTCCAAATCATTCCCCCTACATCTTCCTTGTTTTACAAAGTCTCTTAAGATAAAAAGAAAATCTTTGTGTTTTCTTGACCTTTATCTAAACAAGGCAAAGCATTTGACATATATAGTGAAATGAAAATGCAGATGAAATCTGAAATTCTTTTCTTCTCTCTGCATTCCATTTGGACATAACATCGTGTGTGTTTTCAACATAAAATTTGCTTGAGAAGCAAATTCGAACTCAAACCTTTGCCTACAAATACACACACACAAAAGAATATGCTCAGCAAGAGAAAATGGTCCTACCGTTTTAAGATTCTATTTAAATTTCCTTTTGTTAAAGATGTCATTCTCTGTAATAGAAAATGGATAAATTAGTGGTGCTTATTTCCTCTGCAACGTGGGTAATTATGTTCCTTAATTCTCTAATCTCTATTTTCGTAAAAGTACAAACAAATGATCACATAAGTCCAGCAGCTCCATCCATTATACAGAAAACACCCATTGCTTTGTGACTTCAAAATTTCTAAAATGGATTAACCTATCCCCTATCAGTGAAAGGGCTGTTTCATGAAAATACTTACATGTTCTTCTTCATTTGAAACTTCCTCTACCAAACAGCTCAATGTGACGATGTCACTGTTTGCACAGTTATCTTCAAAGCTGATCCTCCTCTCAAACAAGAAGCCTATTTTGAATTTAAAGTATAAAATATTCCCATTAAAATTCATGGAATTTGGCTTATCTATATTGTTCTGAGCATTTGGCATTTTAAATAATATAGTAACCTCCACAAAAGGCAAGATAGATGAAGAGTAATGCCAAAATGTCAAGATTATGCTGCTTCTTCCTCTCTGTCATCGCACTGCACAAACACTGTAGAGAAGTTACTGCCTAGCTAAAGGGCCACACAACATGAGAAAACCATAGAAATACAAATATATGCAATATTTCAGAATGACATGCGTGTTCTGTTGACATATATATTGAAATTATCCATAGAGAAACACAATCAGCTTCTTATTAATTTTTCTTAGAAAGAAATTTACCTTTTATTTGTGCTGTTTCAGACATACATCTCAGAGTGTTTTTCTGGTTCTCTATCCCCAGCTTTGTGCATTGAGATCAAATTACAAGTTTATCCTTCTCTCAGGTAATCTCCTGACCTTACACCTCGTTATCACCAGGGGTTTCCACAATGGATCTGACTTACTTGCAAACCCTCCACACTGGCAACGACCAAATAATGACTTGAGACCCATTTATAATTTGCTTAGAACAAAAAGCATGTCAGAGGAGAGAGGCATTGTTTTAAATTTATCTAAGTTTCCCAGCCTGCACCCAGGACTGAGCAGTGGCTTTGGACACTTTGGAGTTCCTTTAGCCATTTGCAAATCCAGATTGCCTTTGACAGGGCTTCTTCTCTTTTCTCTTGGCTCTTCTATTCTGACACTTCAGCCTCCAAGCTTGAAAATCCATGTTTGTATCCTCCTTGGATATCTCTCAGTTGGTAATTTAGTGCCTCATGCAGGAGTGTCTTCTCACCACAGCATTGTCACCTTGCTTGCTTTTTCACTCACTTCCAGTTGGGGCTTGGTCTACAAAACTCAACTACAGTAACTTCTGTCACTGCTCTGGACAAGTAGAATTTTCACAGAGCTGTTGCACTGAGCGCCCATGACAGCACTAGATGTCAGCTCTGCTGTCACACATGTATTCCTCAGTGACGTGTTATGGTGCTCCAGCCTTGTACTTTTAAAAGCTTTATTCAGTTTGTAAATATTTATTTAGTGATCAAAGTCTGAAAGTAGCTTTTCTTTCTGATTTTGGGGTTATTTTTTCTCTGTCTAAAGAAGGTTTCACAGTTAAATGCCACTTCTAATCTGCTTTTCTGTGTCTGGAGTATATTTTATTAACCCTTTTTTTATTTTCTTCAGTGATAGATTAGTAAATTCCAAAGTAGCTTAGAAACATTGCTTAGTGACCTTTTTGTTCTTTGCATTTTTTTGAGGGGAAATCAACAAAAGACAACAATAGTAACCTTTCCATATTCATTACCATAAGCTGCACTGACCTTAAGAAGCAGTCTTATGATTCCACACTTGTATACAGGGTACGGCTGCTGTGTGGATTTCAAGAACTTGACAATCTTTCTCTTCTTAGATCTGTGAGGGACAAAGAAATTAGGTATATTATAGTACCTGTGCATTTGCACAAGGTGGAATGATGGGTGAATCTCTTAAATCTTATATTGTAGAATTAATCTTGAGTGAGTACTTCCTCAAAAAATTAACTTCTAGGGGGTATTAACTATAAAAGTTTCATTGTTCAGTTTATTTTAAAATAGGATTATTTCTTTTTGTATTTAATTTTTGAAAGAATGAAAATTAATTCAAGAGAGACATTATTTTCATTCCCTTCCATTGAGAGGAGGATAGGCCAGATGAGCAGTATTGGTATCTAGAAAGTAAATGTAAACTCAGCACTGGTTAACTTATGTTATTGGATTAAGCTTGATTTCTGGAGTTTCTTGGTATTTTATTAGTGTTATTGCTAAATTGTACATTCCTTTCTGGGAGACTTTATAAAAGAAAAAAATGAGAAAAGGAAACAAAAAATATGTGTAACTTGTGAGCTTATCTGGTAAAATCAAAATAATTTCTAGCTCATAAGGTATTAAGTGATGATAAAACTATTGTTTCCATATGGAGCAGCCCTGTGACTTTAATACTGTATTAGTTGGCGATACTTTAAGACAAAACTGTCAAAAAAAGACAAGCCTATATTCTGGCAAAACTCCAAACTCACTTCTCTGTCCTCTCTGTCCTGAATAACCCGAAAAATTACTCTGTGCCAGTTTTGCTGCCTACGTACACACCATCCCTTTCTCGATTATTAATGAATCTATTAAATAGCCAGTGACCTAGAAAGTAACCACAGGATGCCCTGTCATTAGCCTTTCACCACCATGAAAATGCACCATTTAATCATATTCTTTGTTTTTTGTCTTCTGATCATTTGTTCTCTGGGGCAGTGTTTTCCTCTTTGCTTTATAACCTCTTACCTACACTCATCTGTAATAGACCTTGAGAAATTATTTTGGCAACCTGAATAAACTCTGTCAAAAGTTTCTTCTTTATTCACTATTGCATCAACATACCACAGGGTTTCTAAGATTGTAACTCTGAGACATGTTTTCTTCAGTACTAAACCAAACTTAATGATCTTGCTTGCTTTTTCTGTTATGCCCCTATTACTGCATCCAGCATAGTAAACACTCTGTGAGCTGGGTTTATACACTCTTTTTTTTTTTTTTTAAGTATATAATATAGTTTTTAAGGAAATTTATTTTACTTGTAGTCTGATTTATGTAACAGTTCTCCAGCAATTACAGTGACACGGTTGTTGTAGGGACATTACAATATATGTCAAGGAAGTGGAAATGGTGGTTGGGGGTGTTTATATGGCTTTTCTAGAAAATAACACATAGGGCTATAGTCTTGAAACAAGGTGTGGTGTTTCTTCACAAAACCAGCACTGATTAGCCCCTTCATTATCATCATCTTCCAAGAGTTTTGCTTTTCTGATTTGAGCTGTCATTTACATTCACTGGTCAGGAATCCCCTGGAGTGATTCTGTATCTCTGCACTGATTTTAATGTAGCTGTAATGCACTGCACACATCAGAGAAGCAGAGAGACTGTATTTTGTACACATTTCAGATAACTTGTAGGTGCTTTTTCATAAGCTTGCTATTTCTTCCAGAATGCCTGACACCTCTCTTTTGATAGTATTTATTCTTAATTAGTAGGAAGGTGCAAGGGTCTACTGTTTCACTGAGGTACAGGATCATTTGGCTTCTGAGATGGACCTTTTTCTTCCTTTGCTGCTTCATTAATCTTTGATAGTCTTGAGCAAATTGTTCTCACTCTGATGTCCTCCAAGCACCTCTTACTTGGTTTTCACTATAAGAGGGCTTTTTTAGACTCTCAGATTTTTCTCTTTCAGCATGTTGGCTGTGTCTCTTGACTTCCATTGGGGCTCTACTGAACGCTTTGGAACTAAAGTTTAATTAATTTCCACCTAACTTAACTGGCCTCTTGAATCTTACATTAAAAGATTCTTTTCTTCCTGATTTCTTCATCACGCACTCCTCTGAGTAGCACTGTTCCTTCCTGGAGATTTAATTTAATTTCTGTTTTTCAGATTCTGGTTAGCCTTGGGCTATCATTCCTCCAAAATTTCTCCTTTGAAAGTTCACTAAAGTGGCATTGCTTTGCTAAAAACACCCTACAGATGTATCTGTAAGGGGATTGCCTGTGGTAGGACCACAGGAGGAGCAAAATACTGTCATTAGCTGTGCTACGTCTTCAATTGCTCAGACTTAATGAAATAAACTCTACTTTGGTTGTTATGGGGTTTTTCTTTTCATGGGAGAACAGAAAACAAAAGTCTGACATGGAAGTAATTCTGGTTTTACATGATTATTTTCCATTAAGGAGCAAAAGTGTAGCACGATAGCACAGAGCCTTGGTTTCTGTTTGACCAAGGAAATCCTGTATCCTACACTGATTCTACTAAAATGTGATCTCTTCTGTGTGCTGGAGCAATATGAGCAGACCCTCATCACCAGAGGGTGTAATAAGCGCCATCCCTTGAAGTGCTGTTCATGTGAGTGAGCTTTTGTAAATTAGCAGCCCCTCTGTAGCCAAAGCAATGGAAGTGCATCCAAAGAGCAATTAATGAATTATATTTTACAATTCCTATGTTCTGCTTTAGCCATTTATTTTAAACACCACTTCTGGAGCTGCCTGCCTACCTCCAGCAACTGTAGGGAGAGCCTAAATAACAGGCTTGTAGGTGGCAAAGCTCAGTGTAATCAGCTCCACTGTTACCATCATTCCAGGATTCAGCAAAACCTGCAGCTCCCATTGCCACCACTGGCCCTTGGGCAGCTCCTGCTGCGTCCGTGGCTTCTGTGGCATAAGGGAAGAGGGGCAGGATTTTCCCTTAGATGTTTTATGCTATGTATCTAAAAAGGTCATGATGTTATATCTGTTTCTTAAATGTTTTTTTGCTAGGTATCTATAAAGGTCATGTTTCACCACAGCCTGAGGTGTCTGTCCTAAGCAGAGAACTGTGTTAGCCTGTTTGTATTCCCATGTGTCATAAAAGACATGCTGCAGCATAAGTTGTGTACTTAGTCATAGTAACGTAACCTCTGTTGTTCTGAAAACTTTAGTGCATCCAGTTCTTTCCAAGATGTTGATAAGTATTCTGTGTTCATAAAGTACAGCTGACGCCTTTCAGTACTTTGGGTTTTCTCTCTTAAAGTCTTGTTACTATGTGATAATTTCAGGGGTTTGTTTGTTTGGGTTTTTTGTTTGTTTTGAGGGGTTTTTTTGAGAAAAATGTTTCCAGTTACTGAGGCTTTTTCAAACAAACACTTGCTGCATTTTGCATTGCATAGATTTTAGATGCTGAGCCATAACCTTTGCCAGAGTTTTTTTTCCAAGCTTTTGGTTTTAAAAGGTTTTAAAAAAAATAAATTCGAGCTGGGGACCAGGTCTAATTTTCCTGCCCTTCACAGAAACATTTAACATATTCATGTTAACAGCTCTTTTGGAAAGGCATCTGTAAGGTCTCATGACTGCTCATGTTCTCGTTCTGGAGAAGCTGCCTCATAGTCTGTCTACGGGAGGTGTGAGAAAGCGTATTTTCTAGTTATTATTGCCATCACAGTGGATGTTAACTTCTGCTACATTGAATTTCAAACTTTTCTTTTGTTTTGGACTGCATGCATGGTAGGAATAGGAATAAATAGAAATGTAACTTCCCAGTTATACAAGCTAGCTTCAACCTGAGAGGAAAAAAAAGTCAATATAATTACCTGCTAGTAATAATTCTGTCGTATTTTGTAGCATTGAGAATATACTTATAAAGCCCAATGAACTGTCACTGCAAAGGTCCAGTGCTGTAGTTCTACTGCCTGAATTTTATCAAATGCAAGAAGGAGCAGCAGCAAGCTTGGAGGGAGTAATTGCAAACAAGAGATCTTTCCCTAGATTTGATAGTATGGATTGGATAATTTTCCAAATCACTAATTCCTCAGTGCGGCGTATGGCACAGGTGGCTGCTGATAACTCAAGCTTGCAAAGAGTCACAAAGCTGACTTGTTCACGGCATTGCTGCTGCTGCATATGTTTGTATAAACTACACAGCGATGCTCCTAAGGAGGAGAAGGAATGAGAAATGATAACAATAAATCAATAATCTTTATTTGACTCCTTTTATCTTTGTTCAGCTCAGTAGCACAAGAAAATGAAAGCAATGTTTTTTTCTGTGAGGAATTTGGATAGCAGCACTCAGCCACCATGAAAGTAATTTTGTAGATGTGGAGATGAGCTGTGAAAGCAGCTTTTCTGTTTATTTGAAGGATAGAGCAGAGATGCCCAATATGGCCAGGAGCAGTTGGAAAAGAGCAAAAAGGAGTAGTTGCACATTTCTAAGTGTCTTAAATCTCTTTCAGATTAGGAGAGCAATCTCATGAGGAGGCATTAAATATGGGACACTTCTTCAACCTGTAACTGATGGTAGCACTGCCATCATTAGCTATGAGTTTATTTTGGTATCATGCAGAGATCAGATTGTATAATTACTACAGTGTCTCTTGCAATATGTGATTGGCTCAAACCTTGGCAGACAGACAGTAGCTGTTCAAACTGACCAGGTTCAGCCCCAAATAGTCTGATTTTTCAGGATATGCAAGCCATCTGACACACAAAACCCAAGGGTTTTAAAACTTTTTACAAACATCAGATGCAAAAAGAAAGATCTTTTATTTCACTCTCTCCCCTGCCACAGCAGCCTCCTCTCATTTTTTATTATAGACCCAATACCTGAGTATTAACACCCCAGAACAGCATATTTCTTAATAGAATTTGGAGCTCTCAGTCCAGCTTTGCTATTATCATTATCACTGTGGTCATCATTAAATGCATGACAGCAGTTTATGGGCTGGATAGGGAAACATTTGCATGTGGATAAGGAATGCCTGTTGTACTTTTTGACCACCACTTAAAATTTTCCTGTCGCAATATGGTCATGTATTAGTCTAGAGGGAGGTGGAAAAGGCCAAAGCAGAAACTCCTACCAGCTGAGACTATTTAACCTACCATCTGTTTCTGAACTGCCAACTACCCCCAGTTACCCAGGAAGCTGCCATCCAGTTAACCTCACTGAGCAGCATGGTTCTGGTCTTCAGCTAATGGAGGCAACACAGATTTTAACTTCTGTGCTTCTTTTCATTGAGAGCTTGGAGCATGGAGCACCCTTATGAAAGTAAAGTGGCAGGAATAGTATTTCTGAGGTTTTCTTGTGTATTGTGGATTCTATGCAAGTATCAAATTTGCCATATTATGATGTCAAACACGTGGGAAGAGTGTACATTCAAAGCAGGGTTGTTCTGAGCTGGCAAGATGAATTCTTATAGCTGCAGTATTAGCAAATTTTTCAAACATCTCTTTTGTTTAGCAGCTTTGCTCTTACATTGCTTCACTTTTCAGTTAATTTACTGGCTCTGAGAGCACTGCAGCTTGGATTTAATCTCACCAGACAGTGCTAACTAAACATCATCATAGATGGTCTGCAAATGGAAAGGGGAGCTAATACATTGCAGCAGCTGTTCCCAGCAGTTCTGTAGGTGGCACTCTTTGCTCTGCATCCATCTGCAACCCAGACCTTTACACAGCGCAAGTTGTTTTCTGTACAGATACCAGGACCAGTATCTTTGTTTGCACTCAATTTCAGGAGGCAGTCTCTATGCAAATGATACTTTTAGAGTCAACTATTTAATATCTATGTGCTGTCCTAGATTACTGCCCCATATTGCTTTGTTCTCCTGAACTCTTAATGGCTTATAATGGTGGTGATATTTATTGCTGCATGATTTCTTTTGTGATAATGGGTGCATACACGGTTCTACTGACCATAAAAATTGGTGAGTTTATTATTACCATTGTTACGATTACTGATGGGAGCTCTGGGTTGAGTTCTGCTGTTTGAGCTCACAAGAAGTACCACCTGCAGCTGAAATCATCCCCTGAATGGTTCGTCCTGGTGGGGATCGAGGATGGCTGACTCCATTCATTGCTAGGAGGCTGTCATCTCTGAGAAGTTAAATTCTGGATATTTTCCACAGGCTTGAGCAATTTCTCAGGCCGAACAAGGAGTGGGATATCTTTCCTCACAGCTGAGCATTGTCAGACAGAGTAACAGCTGCCTCATGCTTGGTGGTTCCAAGAAGGAATAATCTTTAAAAGAAGTCTTACCTTTTCATCAGCATCTTGGTCAGGTTATGGGTAGAAAGAGGCTACAGATGGCATTCCCTTTATTAAAAATAATAATAATAAATAGATGAGTTGGGAATTAGACAGTTTCTCTCCCTGTTGAAAGCTCAGTCCTTCTTGCAACGCAAACTCTCCTGTTTGTGAAGTGTCTGAGGAGTGAATTCTGACATTTCAGCCCACTTATCACATCTAAGATACAAGACCTTAACTATCTAGCCTTGGTTGAAGGCAATGACTGAAAGGAGAAACCATGGGTGCGTGCCTTCTTGAACTAGTAACAATTTTATCAACTCACTGACATCAAGAGATGTGAGACACTGACACCACCTCAAAGGCTTCCAGCTTGTTAGCCTTTCACACACCTATTAGGATGTTCCTAGTCTGGCTCATTGGGTAAATTCAGTAATTGTCTTTAAGAGATGTATAGAAATCTGAAAGGTGGCTGTCAGCAGCGTGTTAGAAGCTGCAGGCTGGTTAGTAAAAGGAGCAGTGGGAAGCTGAACAAAGCAAAGCCTTTACCTGCAGCCACAAACCTTTTGAAACTCCTCCCCTGTTTTGGCATCTTTTAAAACGTTTACTGTAATTATGTACACGTACTGCATAGGGGAATTTTCAGAATATTTACTTCAACCACAGATGCAATAGAGATCTTTAGGTAAATATGATAGCTAAAATCAGATTCTATATTTCTAAAGAGATAGATGGGAAAACACATAAGGGCTTGATGCACTGGACCAAATTATACCTTCAATTGGGTTGTGGAGTGAAATAGTCTTATCAAGGGCCTCTCATTCCTGAGATGAATCAGATTAATAAAAATGTAAAAGAAAAAGTATTTTTTTTCCTTTTCTTTTAATTTAAGACTCTAAATGATTAGCAAATACAGAAATTCAGAATGGAGATGTAGAAGATGCTTGTACAGCTCTAATTGGGGAAAATCTCCTTTTTTGGAAGATTTCAGAAGGTAGGAATTTCCTCTCTATCTTGACTGAGTAGAGTTTTCTTTCTTACGTTTTCTACAAAATCTTTAGGACTACTTTTCTAACGCAAATTCAATTTCTTAAATGAGCCTGAATAAGAGCTACTGAATGAAGGCTCCTGAGCACATGCACTGAGACCATTCACTGTCTTATTCCTCATAAACGCGCAGCCACTCTTCGCATGGCGTGGTCATATTTTAGCATAACATGAGATAGCTGGTTGTACTTGCAGTGCTGGGAAAACACTCCATGAACCAGTGCTCTCTGCTTCCACTGAGTATAGAGATACTTCTAGAAAATTCCTCTTAAGGGCCGGGAGAGTCCAGCCTGTCTTTTAGCCACAGGATTAAAGAATACTAAAATCATAGTGAGACCAAATAAGAACCAATGCAAAAGGCTTGACCTGGTATTGGTGGGTGATGGCCTCAACACCCATTCCTTCTGGAACCTTGCAGGAAGAGCTTCTCAGTGGAATGTCAGTGGCCTTGTCCTCCTCTGTGCTCAGTCTCCTTTGAGCCAGACTTTGGAGGAGGAGTGGTCAGGATGTTTTCTTCCAGGAGACAATGCCCCCAGAGAGCCCCTGGGGAGTTACCCTCAGCCTTCAAAGGCAGTTTTCTTTCTCAGAGTGGCTCTCCTTTTCCCTCCCAAGTGCCCAGCTGTTTGTCAGCCAAGACCCACCTGCACGGGCGTTTGGCTTCACTGCAACACAGTTACACTGGTTAAGATTGAAACTCATCACAAAAATTCATGCATTCCTCCTCATGTTCATTTCCTACCATGAACAGGCATTAAACTCCTTTGGGTCAGTGAGCTGGTTCTGGATATCACATCATCATCTTTCTGTCTCCTCAGTAAGTCACAAGGCAGTTACAAAAAGTATTTTGGGATGAGTTGAGTGGCAGAAGTTTGCTGGACTGTTTTACCCTGGTCATATGTAACAGGTGCAATTTGTTTCCAAGGCCAGTTTAATAAACACTTTTGCACCAAAAGAAAGACCTATTGCAGCCTGGGTGATAACAGTCGTATCCTTACAGTATTTAAAACATTTTGTTCATCTGGAGAAAGTCTGCTAGGGCTTGTGCACTGAAAAAAATCTGAGCCTATCAGGCATGAAAAATAAGACACAATTGGAGAGATAACCAGATTTGTGAAGTTGATAGGTTTTGTTTACCAAACTACCGTATGATGTACAAAGAATTTTTTTTAACTTGGTTCAGCATGCTATGTAATATAACGTGACATTTCTGCATATGACAGCAGAAGATTCAGCACTCGAACTTCTCACAGCATGACTCAACACCTCCTGACAACTCAGCAAATAACAACAAAAAAAAAAGTATCTTTAATCAATTCCTTTACCCCAGTAATCTCAGTTGCGATCATATAGAATTACCCATTAGTCTCAACTGGGATCACACAAAATCACTCCAAGTCTTTCATGACTTCATAATCAGCTTTTTCCACCAGAAAAAAAAAAAATATGTGCAGCTAATGAAAAGGTAAACTCCCTGTGCACACATTGACATAAATGTCAAATTTTAATGATTGCCCTCTTTGAACTTCGGACAACTCATACATACTGTGGGATTCTGCACAGGAAACAGTAAATGTCATCAAGACAGTGCATGGGATGTAATATATTATAATAAAAGGCCAAATATCTTGAAAGTCAGGTTTTCTTGCATTTTTTATGAAAGAAAAATCGATCCACTCTTGTGAAAGATGTCACTAAGTCATAGTATAATTTTTGTTGCAAAATTGAAGTCAGTGACCGAGACTTGTGTTCCTAGAGACAACTAGACACTTTTGGAAATGCTTTCTCTAATTAAAAGATGTTGGCTGCTTCAACCAAAAATGCTTTCATCTCTCATCCTGTAGAAATTGGTACATGGCCATGAAAACTGATTTTTTCCCCCCTCTTTTCTCTGAGCTTTTGCAGACTTCAGCTCCAGTATAGAAACAGACTATATTTTTGGCTGAGCAGAGACCCTTCTGTTGAAAATATCTTTGATATCTAGGAAAGGATAGTGGATGCTTGTTTGACATTTTTCTTGAAACTAAATCAAAGAAAATCTTTATTTTACAGCCTCTGACTTTTATATATAAATACATAAACATATATATATATAAATAAAGGTGCATTTGGCAAAGAATGAGGAACTAAAAGACAGATAGATCCCTTTGAATTTTATCTTTTTCCTAGGTTTAATGGTTATCATTAGTGCTCTCTTGCAGAGCACCTCACTCTAAGAAAATACATGGTAATACTTAGTGTAAGCCGAGAAACTGTTCTAACATGCCATTTATTTTACATCACCAAAAAGATTGAAAAGTAAAAATGAGAATGAAACACAAATAAATCTAAATTCTTCATTAGATCAATCCCTGGACATGACTAAACACATTAATTGGTGTTTTTGTTGTAGTGCTGTCAGTTATCCTCCTAAATTTTTTTATTTTTCTTGAAGTCAGCATTTTCAAGAAGTCAGGGTTAATTTAATGTGTGTAAAAATGAGTAAGTAGGAAGATTTTGGAACTTAAAGAACCCCCCTCTTTGTCTCACATACCGTGAATACACACATATTGCTGGGTGCAAGGGAAAAAGGAGGAGGGATCAAATGCAATATTAATAGTTTCTGAATTCCTTGTCATGACATTCAGAGCAGAATGCAGCAAATTGGCCATGAATGTTGGAAAATTGTGTGCACGATGCTTGTTTCTGGAGTTTGCCCTCTGTTTTAGAATGTAATATATATGAAATTGCTGTGGAACGAGAAGAAGAAAGAATGTGACACAGAACAGCAGGGAGCCTGTTTAAAAACACAGTTCAAGCCTCCCACAGTGGTACAGTTTAGCTGTGCAGGGAGAGGAAGCAGCTCCTTGTGAATCCAAGCAACAAAAAGGGCATGACAGAGCTGCAGGCTTGATTTCAGTGCCAAGGGCTCAGCAGAAAGCAGATCTCTTGGCTTGGCACCCTCTTCCTTGACAGCAGCAAATCGAGTTATCCTGACTTTCCTGCGGGGGAGACAAGCTCCAGAAGTGTACAGGCTGGTCTTGCTGCAGCAGCTGAGCACTTGGAGCAAATTAGGATGTTGAGTTGTACCAGTGACTTCCATCACATTGCCAGTTCTGATGGGGCCAGTGCCCAAAGGCAGGATGCTGGAAGAGGGTAGGTGGGGACGGAGCTTTTCAGAACCAACAGGCATGAGAGTAAAGTAGGGAAGCCAAGATCTCCTCAAGGATGTCTCAATGCATTCTGATTTTCTTTCATCTCTTGCCTCATTCCTTACATGTAATTGTTCTTCATCTGCCACTCTTTGATTGTTATTTGCTGCTGTTGGTAACATATGTGGAACCTGCAGCATATGTGGGAATGGACACTCAGGCGCACCAGAGATGGCTGTGCAGCTCCTACAATTCTCAGAGGGATATAGTGATACCCTGTATCATAGGCTCAGCTGATGGAGAAGCCAAGCTTCACACTAAATAAAGGTAAATGGTTTTGACAGGAGTAGGAAAACAGATGCTGGTTTCAGAACCAGCCCCTATGACTCGTTTCTTTGTAATTTGGAGCTGCTGAAAACTATGCCATAGAACAAATTCCTGTGGAAAGTAATGCTTGCAAAAGTAAAATAATTCTTCTCAATTTTTCTGTTCATTAAAGTTTTCTGGGAATAATTGCATGTCCATGCTTTCTGGAAGTTAATTATCTATCCTTGGTCTTAACAAAGTGCTGTGGATTATCTGTAGGTTCATTCTGGTCATGTTCCTGTTCAGGGTCAGTTCAGTTCAGATGGTCTATACAGATGGTACTGTTTACTTTTTAAGAAACAGCCAACACAAAAGGAGAATGTTAAACAAATTCTGGAATTAAAAAACCTCGCACATATATTGTGGTATGAGATTATTCTGTGTTTAGTTTGATAGTCTCACAGTTCTTTTACTGAAATTCAGAGCTTATACTTTGAAAAGCTGTTGTTTCCTCCCCAAAATATAGGGAACATACTTAATCAAACACAGAAATATAGGCAGAGAAGTTAAAAAATTCCTAGAGCGGATGATAATAGGTATTTAGGAAGAAAAAGTTAGCACTCCAGACTAGTTTAGAAGTTTGTGGGAGGAATTAGGTGTTCAGAATGCAATTAAATCAAATTGGTTCAGCAGAAATTCAGGGGCCAGGGTCTCCAGTATTAGCAAAAAAATAACCAGGGTTATTCATGTCTACACAATGATCAGAAGCTTCATACCTTGTATGAAAAATGGTACTTCCATTGATGCACTCTTCATTAGCATTTTCCCAAGGCATTGACTTCAGGGACAGTTTTCTGTTATTTTTGACAACATTTTATGGTTTTCTCTAAGTTGTACCACTCGAGTCCCACTTCAGCACCTCCTTATCTGAATAAATCTATTTTCAGTTTCTATTTAGAGGGAAGCAAACTGCTCACCTTGGTGTTAATTTCATAGTTCTAGAAGTTATTGCACATTTAAGATAATTTGCAAAATAAATCATTCTGCGGTTATATTAAAGTTCCATAGGAGGAATTGCTAGTTTTTTCCTAATACTTTACCACTTTAATTGTAGGTAAATGGCTTGGCCTAATGCATCTCAGGACAGGATAGCCTTATTTTCAAACAGTGTGGTTAAATAAAAAACCCCAAAAATATATTGAGATCCTCCTAATGATCTCTTATCCCTCCACCTTGATACACAACACTGCTTTTTATATTCCAGCACTCTGAGGCTGCAGCATGATGAGGCCAAGAGGTGCAGGTGTATGGGATGATGATAGTCCTTGAATCCGGGAGCTTTTGTGCCTTAACCAGAAAAGAGAAACAAGAAGTGGACAAACAAACAAACAAACAAACATGTCCTCACTCAGCTCCTGGAAAGCAGAGTTATGCAGAGGCTTCATCTAGATGTCAAAGTAGGTAGTGCACGTTGCTCCCATCCCCAGTTTTTCAGATCTGAGCTGTAGCCTGAACATGTGGTAGCTGTTTTCTGAACCAATTTTGTGGGTTTCCTATCCCTGGACATGAAGGTATCCTTGTGGGTTGATGAACACTCATGTCTCATTTTATCAAATGAAGTCAAATGTCCCCAGTGAAGTGTTTTGTCATCATGTGTATCCAGATGGTATGATGGTTTGTGTAAAGGAGCTTGGACACTTGAACACTGGGACTTTCTTATGTATCACTCCAGACTGTAGCCCTATTCTAGGAAACATACCTTAAGAAATTTCTTTGGTGAAAACAAAAAATAGTTGCTTTACTGAGATGGGCTAATGATTTGCTGTGCCTGAAAGTTCCTCTGCATCATTTCACAAGTCAAGATGTTGTCTAAAGGAGTCGTTCAAAGTATGTCTTTCTTCAGCCTGGTGTGCATATACTGGAATGTTGCATTTGATCCATGCAAACACCACCTCCTTCCTTTTTGACTGGAAAGGAAGCTTCCCAAATGTTCTTTGTCCTGCTGGTGGCAAAACTGAAGTCAGAGGTGGGTGTGAGGGTCTTCAGCCTTCTCACCTGTAGGGGAAGCAAAATTTCCCCTCCTTACTCCCCAAGGATAAGTATCTCCTGTGGAAATCAGTGGTGAAGGGAGCAGCAGGAGTGGAGACTGGAGCTCTGGCTCCACCACTGTTATCAATCGATGTTGCAGTGCACAGCAGTCAGGACTCTGCCGTGCTGTGTCATCTGTGTGTGTGACCCAGAACAGCAGAGCCCTGACACCTGTGCACCACTCCAGTGCCTCTCTGGAGTTGTATGGAAATGCTCTCTACTTATTAAAACAAATTCAGCACGGCGTGGGAGGGGGTGGGTCTTTCCTGTGTTGAATGCTACTCTTGGTCTCTAAAATATTTGGTGGTAGAAAACGGTGTTTTTCATTTCACTTTATCTGTGCTGGATCCATACAAAACTACTCATCTGCATTAAAGCTGCTCTTGCTGTGCATTTACTGCCATACGTAAAATTGCACAGTGTTCTCAGATTGCCCTTCTGCTTTTTTCAATTTTCTGCCTCTCATTTTCTTCAAATTTTCCTCTTGTGTTCTTGTGTTTTGTAAGGTGTTTGCCAAATCTTCATCATCATCATCATCATCATTCCTATTCTACTGTATAAGGTGCATCAGGAAGAATCCTGACAGTATTGTGCAAAGAAATCATGAGGTTTTCTATATTCCTATAAGAAATACCAAAATGTAATCACAGTGTTCATTGGAGACCATAGTCACAAACAGGTAGTAGAAAGCAAACGAGATTTAATTCAGTAAAGTGAGTAGTAAATTGATAGAGAAAAAATTACAGGTATTAGAAATGTATATCTAAATCTGTTTATACTCTGTTCAGGAGCTTAAAATTGTTTTGTTATATCTCCACATTTTTTTTTTTTCCTGGATGAAAGAAGCTTCCTGGTGCTTGTATCAAAAATCAAAGAAAGTGATATATCTGAATCTGACACTGTCAGTTGAATAATAGCTAGTTTGAATCCTGGAAGGAATCAACTCTTGTTCATGGATCATTCATTGCTTGCAAGGTGATCAGCCAGATAAACAAAAATAGCCCACATACTTCTGATTTCCTGATACTCAAAGGAAATTGAGAGATGAGGCTCTTTTAAGTTTTTATGTATCAAAACATTATTAACTATTCCTTTAAGAATTATCCTACTGAATATCTAAAAATACTTGTTTCCAAAGTATCTCATTTAAACTCTCAGACAGGAGGTGCCTAGTTGTTCTTCAGTTCACTCGCTGGGTTCTGCTGTGCTCAAAGTTGTCATGGATGTGTATGTATGTTAGAGAGACTTCCCCCAGAGGGTGGCTGGGCACAGAACAGGCTCCCCCTTGCAGTGGCCACAGCACCAAGTGACAGAGCTCAAGAAATGCTTGGACAATAATCTTGGGCACATGGTGTGACTCTTGGAGTTGTTCCATGCAGGGCCAGGACTTGGACTTCGCTGACCCTTGTGGGTCCCTTCCAACTCAGGATATTCTATAATTCTAAGATATATTTTTAAAGTGGAAATTATGTTTTCTTGCTAATATTAATAAGATACCAAGTGAGATACATGCACCATGTGTTGAGATACATACTTGGCTGAAGGATTGTCTTCCTGATGATCTGAGTATCATGTCTGTGTTCCCTCACTGTCTTTTTAGCTTTTATCTGCTGGCTTGCTGTGATCCAAAATAAGCACAATCATAAACTACTTTATAGAGGCAGTTAATGTGGGGCTGAATCTTCATGTAGTGGAAACTACCATGGCTGAAATGACTTCAAGGAGTCCATGACAATTTATGCCATCTGGAGTTTGGAATGAGCAAATTGCACCCCTTCTGTGTCTTAAGGTCCAAGTCATAGTTTCTATTCTACTCCTACCAGGAAAGCTTAGAATGACAATGTGAAAGATCAGGAGTGTTTAATTTATTCAGAATATGGATTTAAGGTTGGTAATTTTTATTAATAAATTCTTAAGTATTTTTTACTCTTCTGGCTAATCTTCTCTAGGCTAAACAATGGAATTCATCAAGAGACAATACTTTTAATCTCTTGTTTGCTTTTCTTTTCTTCTCATGCTCTAAGTAAAAGTTACTTTTATTTCCCTTAGTGATTGAAATCATTTTCTTTGCTGTACTAAATTGGTTTTGTATTTCATAATTTGCATGCAAATCTGGTGAAAATACTTTGACAAATTATAAACCTCATGAATGAAAGTGCTCTAAGCTTTAAAAAACAGGCATATTGTCATGAAATTTTGAAGTTGTATATTTGCTTTCTCACAGGCAATCAAATTTAAAACATACCTTAAAGCCTATCTTCTCTCCCAGTGTAACACCTGAATGTAGTGCTGAAATGGGCTGGCTCAGTTAATTATAGGAAACTTACACTTTAACTTGGTTCCATTATTTGCTGATATATGATCTTCCATGTGGCCTGTAATATATTTTGCCAAAGTGAGTGTCAGCTCCAGCAGGTATCAGAAAATAGGAGACTGCAAGTGAGGGTGAACAGTAAAACAAGGCATTTGGCAGTAATCTTTCCCACCACTTAATATGCAGGTTTTATAAGCAAAGTCATGACCCCATCAGAGTACTCATTTCTCTCATGGCTTTCATACAATTGCAAAGTTAGTAACAAGACAGGACTTCCCTGCACTGTGATTTCCTTATTGCGACTCCAAGTTTTAGTGAATTGCCAGAGTATCCCCGGTTCCTTTCTTCCTCCAGCAGGATCTGCTTGTATAACAGGAAAGAACAATTCTCTCCCAGTTTTTCAGTTTCCACAAGAACAGGTGGGGCAGCCTTCTGTGCAGGTACACACCTCAGCCAGGTCACACCTCAGGTTCACCTGGTCACATGTCCTGACCCAGATTTGGCACACACAGTGGTGGAGTTGGCCAGCAGTGAGGTCAAAGCCAAGCTCTAGGGCAGACCTCAACCTGCCCAGCCCCAGTCATGGATCGGCTGCTGTTTAACATCCTCTGAGCCATGACCTGAGCAGTGGATGTCCACTGGTGACCTCAGGCATTGCTGCTCAGCCACGCTCTTCCTGAATGAAAGCTCTGAGGCAATGGGCTCCTGTCCAGATAACTAGTGGGTATTCTCTCCCTGCAGGAACACCCAGTGTTTGTGGAGGCAGGCTTGCTTCTGAGGACAAGCTTGAGCTCTCTAGACAGTGGGACCACATCCATTTACATCATTCCAAGCCATATCAATATGGCTTTGGGTTTATTCCCAAATCCAAGACATTAACCTTTATCAGATTTCACCTCTTCTACATCTGTTTGAGATATGGATTTAGATTCAAACTGCCTGTTGTCTGTGGCCTAGGTTAGAAATGGGAGAGGTGGCAGGTGTCTGGATCCTTCTCTTCTTCACATAAATCCTATAACATATATTCAACAATACAATTCCAAATCTACACAAAAAGAACAAAATTAACTCCATGCAGAAACTGCATACTGTGAGGCCTAAATTGCTCTTGTAAAACTGAACTTGGCCCTTTTGAGTGCAGGCACTCTCACATACTTTTAAAAATTAATACCTTTTTTCCCACATGACCCTGCTTCATCAGCAGTTAGCTTGTGTTTCTCTGCATCCCCTTCATGCAGTATGTGGCTCCAGGGCTTTCCTTACCACCACATCATTCAAAACCTGCACTGAATATAAAATTATAGGTTACTTCATTGTTCAAACAGCTATCATACCTGAATGCTTCACACACAGTAATGAAATTACCTTCATAATACCCTGACCATTCATGGGTTTGTTATCCCTGCTTCACAGGTGATGAACAGAGGCACAGAGACAAAATAGTTGGCAATGTATCAGCTGATTTCTAAATAACTTTTCTTTCATAGTCTCTAACTTTAATCAATCTTTATTTGTATATAAGCACAATTTTAACCTACGTCAATTGCAACTGTAAGTGTTCAATAGCGCAGCTCAGTTGTCTTGTATAGAGATCAGAAAACGAGGAACATCAAATTAATGGTCATCTCTGGGAAATGTGAAGTAATTTGTCTAACATCACATAGGAGCTCTGTGCAGGTACAGAAATGGAATACACATATTTGGTGGCAGCTGCCTTAACCATTAAATCTTATTGTCTCATCCTGCAGTCCCTTGCTGGTTCATTATATACCTTACAGTTCCTGAAACAAATGAGGCAGAGAGAAATGAAGGGCTCATTCACTAGATAAACCTGACTCATTCTCCAAATACCATTTCTCAGAATACCATCCACAATGCACACAAAAAGAGCTGCAGCTATGCCATGGAAAAGTAATCTGTGATCACATAATTGAAGATGGTTTCATAGCAGATATGTTCAGGAGGTCCAAAGTGAGTTGCATAAACTATTGTAATCTGGCATTTTCCACCTCTTGAGTACTTGAATTTGTATGGGGTCTTCAGTAATTGTTCCTGATACTTTGGCAAGAAATAGTAAAACAGATTTTCTATTATGATGAACAATACTGACCTTGAGCTTAGATGATGAGAATGTATATCTTCATCTTTACAGTAGAGACAACACCTGAAGTCTTAAAGTAAACATTATTCATAGATGGCTACTTAACTTTTATGAGAATCAATCACGGGAGTGAAAACAAATTTTCACAAAGAAACCATAAAGTAGTAAATCTCTACCATCACATAGATGTCTAGAGCGAACTTTGGTATATACAGGGAAGACCCACCAATTCCTTCATGTCCAGGCTCTCTTTCTTTGTGTACGTGTTTGTCCCTTCACCCTGCACATTTTCTGCCCCTTCTCCACTGATTTTTTTGCCATCACACATGTCAGAACAGAATATTTTTCTGTGGCTATGGGTACTTATTTGTTAGCAAATCAAAGGAACTGGTAAAAACAGAGACAGTACAAGGAGTGCCCTATCTAGACACTGCAAGTAATAATCATGTTTGGAGACTAGGAAGAGCCTTGAATTGAGATAAAGAGCTTTAAGGTTGTTCAGGACCTTCAGGAGGCTGGAATGTAGAGGAGAGAAGACGGAATTAGACAGGTGGGGGTTCCCACTATTTTTCTTGCCAAAGCGATCCAAGGTCTCCATGTCTTGACCAGAAAATCAGAGTTACTCACTGGACACGTCCCAGGCTGTGTCAGTGTATTTTGAAGCTCAACTCAAGGCAGTAGTTCCAGATGAAACCTGCAACAGTCCACTGCCAGCCTGCACTCCCCATGGCACAGCACTTCCTTCCCCACTTCAGCTCTGAGCTCTCCAGGCCCACATGGAATAGACGCTGAAATTTTTTTGCCGTTGGGACAGAGTATACTGGTGGGTCAAATTGCTCTGTGAATTTGCTCTTTTCCAGTGAATCATGGCTGGGTGATGAAGCATACCCTGTTAGACCCAGGTTTGTTTGCCATTTTTTATAATGCTCTGTGAGCTGTCCTAATGCTGCAGTGCGGAGGCTAAATGTCAATGAGGAGTCGGGATTGGGCAGGGATAAATCTATTACTTTCCTAAAGAATTTTTGCTCAGCTTTCTCACTTCACTTGTTAGTACATTTTCCATTTTGTGGTTTCTTGGTCAGGAGCCAAAATTTCCCCTCCTGTTCTATATTGCCACAGGGGAAGGGTAATCCCTGTGGCTTTGGCAGGTGCCGATAACTTCTGAAGGGAAGTAGCTTTTGCAAAGGCATATTGTGACAGGGAGCATTGCTCTTTAATTCATTCCTATCCCATTTGCCTATCATAATTCAGCTGTGCAGGACCAGCTCATTTGAAAGAGCCTCTCGTTTGTTAGCTATTAGTGCATGTCAGATGGCAAAAGAAGCTATGGCTTGTTTGCATATTGTGTATTTTCCCTCAAACTTACCCAGGTTTCTCAGTTTGACTATTGCAGCTTCAGCTCTCATGTGAAGAAGATTTCTTTTACATTTTCATGTAGCTCTCATTAACCTTAGTGGCTTTTTTCAAAAGAGTTTTTCCTGATTTATGTTCAGGGATTAAAACCACATAGTTCTTGATTTCTGCCATGCTTTTGGCACTTGTTCCTTTGTTTGTAAGTTACATAAATTTTTAGAAAATTAGCAAAAAATTACTGTAAATTTTAGTTTTCAAACCTCTTTTAGGGCTTCATTCCAATCTAATTAGATTTTTGTTTTGTTTTTTTTATTTCTCTTTTCTCTTAATTTCACTTTAGGATATGTACTAGAAAATTGTTGATAAGTCATGAGGAAAATGAATGGTTTGCATAGAAATTAATTCTGTCCCCAGGGAATAGGTAACATGGATATGAGAATAAGCCCCTGGCACAGCCCCTAGCACTTGTGTCCACTCAAGTCCTATTTTGAAGATGCTGTGAAAAGAGGAAGATGATGTTCTGATTGATTTTGCAGGAATAAAATTAATCTCATCTAAGAGCAGGATTTAGTCATCTGAGATCCACAGACTGCAAAAAAGGAAGGAAAATAAAGCATGTTTTTCCTCCCATGTAAATTAAGAAAAAGTTAAAATAACCACTGATTCAAAGTTTTGCCTATTTTTTTACTGGCATTTAAATGAAAGTCACTGTGATGATTTTGTACAGGGTGAAACAAGCTGCTTTGTTTGGAAATTGTTTGAAGGATTTCTAAAGATATCTAATTGTATTTTAATTTAAAGGGATTACGAAGTACAAGACTAGGGACAGCAGCTGGGCAGGCAGGTCATGCAGGCATGTTATCATTAGATCTGCATGAGCACATGCAGTTGACAACAGAAGCCATACACCCAGCCTGTTCCCTCGAGATCAGAATCTGGCCCTGAAAGGTCAGTCACAGAAATCTCATTCATCAGCTCCAAAATAATGAGTCTTCCCCTGTTTTTATTATTCTACCTTTGTCTGGCCACTATCCGTGGTGAAACTTTTCCAACTTTACAGTAATGGTCACCTCAGAGCCTGTCTCTTTCATAAACTTTGTGCTAGTTTACCATGTTATTATTTGTAAAGCCTGTAATCCTTCCCGTTGGATTGTTGTAGGTTCTAGTCATTGGCTCTCTGGTGGTTTGGTTACTTTAGTCTGTCAGCATGTTCAAAACTGTGGGGAGCACGCTGTCGTGCAGAAGGTATATTGCTCAAGGCCAAATGCTAATGTGCTGGTTTGCATACGGTCCCAGAGGTTTTAATTGCTGGAGCAAGGCCTCACACTTAATAAACAAGTATTGGTGGAGCTCACATCTGGAATAGCTGGTTGTGTTCCTCTTTGTGGGCGAGAAAAACCAACCAACCAATGAAAAAAAAACAACAAAAAACCCCAAACCAAAATTAAAAACCAGTATTTTTGTTTATTTGCAAACTTTGGAAGCATTTCTTTGGTTGTTTGGAGCTATATTCCTATTTATTCAGCCCCAAAAGCAATCTGTTTTCAGTTGTATGTCACACATCTTGAAAGATGTGGGAAACATTTCTCATGGACTAAGTTTTTGAATTAATTCAATATTTGTCATGAGAATGAGAGTAAGAAATGGTTTAGTAAAATTACCAGTGTGCTGGGATGTCCAGAGCTCTGTACAAATCCAGACTTGATGCCACTACTACTTTTCTTGAGCTTGTGGTGTCAAGAGACTAAAGATGGGAATGATTGTTATTCAATGTTGCAGGTAGAGATACTGAGCTGTTAGCTCAAGGTTATGTGGTTCAATCTGGGGCATAGCAGGGAATGAGACTCCTGAGAGCTCCTGAATCTGGGCCCACATTTTAACCACCACAGCTCCTTGCTATAATATCATGATTGTCTGATGTGTTTTGGCCTGCAATCAAAATGAAGGAATAATTACTCATTTAGAGACTGTTTCCTACAATGACAAACTGAATGATATCAGACATGCAAAAATCCTCAATCCAAGACTTGGGTTTGAGGAACTCTTTATTCAAGCCATGATGAGTTATGAAAATTAACTGGAAAGCTAATGATAATTATTATTTTTATTTGCATTGAAAAATCAGAAGTGAATTTTGAGTGCTGCTTAGATATGGTGTTCTGTTTACAGCCCTGGAAATTTCTTGCCGATTAAAGACAAGCCACAGAGAGGCAAGACCTTCGTTCTCAGCATTCCATTAGGTTGTTAATTAGCCATAATGTTTATGACTTTCTAAAGCAAGTTGCTGGAACAGGCTTAGAGTAACATTCACATTCTTTTGTGTCCTGGCAGTTTATAAAGTGCAGCTCACTATGGGGTATATCAAAGTGTAAGACCTAAGAGAAGAACGCAATGAATATACCTTTTTAAGGAAAAATTCAGATTATAACATATGCATTTGTTCCATTAAATATACATGTGCCAAATTAATGTTTCTGCTTGCAACTGGGAAAATACAGATTTCTGGTTAAATCCAGTCAGGGATAGCTTCAGCTTCTTGCTGATATTTATGATTTCTTTTTTTCTCTTTTCCCATCTAACTCTGCATTTTTGGATGTGGATTTTTAAATTTCTCTTGTGATCTCTCCATATTTCTTAAATTACCCCTTTTTCTAGTTAAAGAAAGACATGCAGGGAGGAGGGGGAGTGTGTGACATTTTTTATGACAAGCAAAGCAATTTTTAGTCTTGATGTGATACATTTTAAATTCGTTAAAGTAAATTTATTTTTTAAAATATTGAAGTGGAATACATTTTTTTAATTTGGAAGGATTACTCAAAAATACTAACTTTTAAACATCATTAAAAATACCTGGTTTCATTTTTTGCAATGTAAGACTTGGAAAAAACATTATAGCACAGATTTTATTTAATAAATAAAGCAGGGGCTCCTGGAACAGCCATGTAGCTATTTTTGGTGATGTTTAGTGAAAAGGTGACAGCACTGACCTTTAGAGTGTTTGTTGAGTATGAGCGAAGTGCTCGAACCATTCACTCTAGTGATGTAAAGCTGCCAAGAATATAACCTGTGAGAATAGGTGGAAGTACAGTAATAATTCTTTATAGACCTAAGGTTTTGTTCTAGCATTTTTAATACTGTGTGTGTTTATCCTTTCTTTTCCTATCACATGTCTACTGACGGTGGGGTTCATGTGTGAGCTGCACTGTAGTATGTCAAAATAAAAGCTGAACTGCATGGCAGTACACTAATCTGCAGCATGGAGTGGAGCTCATGTAATTTAAATTATGGCCAGAGGTAATGAAAATTCCTATTTCTAGTTTATAAGGGAACAACATGAACCCTAACAGCTGTAGAACAGTTCACAAGAGACAATTTACCCACAGATGTGCTGAGGCTGGTTTATAATGTATGATGAGCTGTCACAGGCTGGACTTCGCATTTTTAGATTGCCCTATTTCTTTTATTGGTAAAGTTAATAGTAGAATCGGACTGCCACTATTCCAGATAGGACTGACTAATGAGTGTAGAAGGTATCAATCTGAAAGTATATGGATAAAAAGTATACATCTTGAGAAAAAAAAAATTAACCTGTCAATGCAGGTTTAATGCAATTATGTATTTTCACGCTTTGCAGTAAATACTGGTAACATTGAAAGGAATTTTAGTGAAAAGGGAAGCTTCTAAAATATGACAAGTTTAAGAGAGATTGCATCTAGATTTGACTAGAAATCTAATTGTGGTCCTTCTGAAGGCAGCAATTAAAATGTTGTCTTAGACTTCAGAGAGAGAGAGGGATAATCATAAATACATTTGTTTCCAGAAAACATGAAATGGTAACAGATGTCTGAATGGCAAAAGAGAAGAACTAAAATACTTTCAGGAAGGAATGAAGAAGCAAACCTTTTAATCATTGTAAGGAGGTAGATGTCTCAGGCTCACCTAGTTCTGCTTCACTATAGAGTGTGAAGCGCATTGGAAAGAAATTAAGAATTTAACAGGACGTAAATGGGAAGCATAATACAAAATAATTAAATACAGATTTGGGGCATGAAAGATCAAACTTCTAAAATTGAGCTTTATATTTGAGTAATTGAAATGATTTTTTTTTTCCCCTGATTGGTCACATGTATATTTTAACCATTTCACAAAATTCTTTTAAAAGGCTCCCTCTTTCTCATCCCTCGTCTAGGTCAGAGTAAAATTGAATCATTTTCAGCAACAAAACAGCTGGAATTCTGTAAAGAAAAAAAAAAAAAAGAAAAATATCTTCTTGCTTTCATGTAATGACTTTCATTCTGTAGACTCCCCAAATCTTTTTATAGTAAAATAAATTTTTCTCTGCTGCTACAATCCTAAATTTTCCTTTGACTCACCAGCTCTCAGGTGGAAAGTCCAAAAGTCCTGGCCAGAATGAGAAAGAAGATTCCCTTCCTTTTGCTTAGCAGTTGAAATTTTGGTAAGCAGGATGTAATTAGCCAATCTGGAATTTGGCCATAATATTTGGGATGCTATCAAATAATTTTTCACTTATTCTGGGATGCTGTTGCAAGGATCTTGAAATCTGTGATAATGATATTTCCTTTGAGGCTTTGGACTTGGTTTTAAGGACCTTGTCTTCAGTCAAGGTAAATTGGCTAAATTTTGGCATGTAGCACTGAATCTCATTCAGACTATCGTGCTTCAATATGTGTGTCCTGAAACTACCAAGGGATGTTGACTCTGCAGGGACTCACAGTAGGAGAATATTTATCAAGGGTGGAAGTGGACAGAAAGTCCCAAAGGCTGGACGGACCCAGATCTTTTGCTACCAAGGTGGGAAAGCTGGAAGTGGGAACTGACAGTTGGCTGGACAATTTGATTACTGTCACTAGGGCCAACCATACTTTGCTTCTGGCTGGGGAGATACTATCTTCCAAATTGCTGGTAGCATTCCTGGTAGCTTAGCAGCTTACAGGGGATCACACCTAAACTCAGCCTGATCTAACCATAACTTGCAACTGTGAAGAATGAAGCCGTGACTGCAGCTGGGCAGTGGCAAAAGTCTGCACTTATATATACAAAAAAACAGCTGTCCAAGTTGTCCTGCTGCAACTGCAGCAAATATCCTTACACAACATGAGGGTGTCACTCCCAAAAATTCCGCACTACTCGATGCAAGGCCACCAGGCAGCGAGCATCGGCCTCTGAAATATCCTTCAAGAAAAGATGTTGTCCCTTGTGAAGGAGAACTAACAAGTCGAGAAAGAATAAAGCCATAAAGGCAGTAGTGACAGATCAGGGGGGTGAATGAATCTTAAACACTGTACATATTTCTTTTCCACCTAGGGATTCGTATGGCATAACAGTATTTTTCATCTCTAATCATTGGTGCTGCATGTCAGTATCTCTTATTCCTTTCCCGATTTGAGTGACACAGTGTGATATGTCTAATGACAACTAGAACAAATTTCAGTAATGAGGTCACCTTGGGCCTGTATTACTGTCTGACTGCTGTTTTCCATAGAAATTATTTGTGAAAGCAGACCACATGCTCTGCATAACTTCCTCTGTTTTACTCAGAGTGACGAAAGGGAGATATGCTAAAACTTGCAAGGTGCAGATGGTTTGCATTGATCTATTCCTGATTTTGAGCTGTAAATTGATATATAATGAGAAAGCTGCCACTTGTGTCCCTAGAAAAAGAAAAGTTTATGGGTTTGGTTGAATTGTTAGAATTTTCTTTATAAATGTAAAATCATCCAGATCCTAACTGACAATGGCCAAATATATGCCAGCAAGGAAAATAATAAGCATTTGAAAGATGAGGCCAAACGAAAATCTAAAGTCAAAACCCTAACTTTGCCTCCAGCTCAAGTTGAAGTAAGATTTTGGAAAACAGTGTAGGAAAGTAATGATCCTGGGAGACTGGGAAATGGCAGGAATCGAGTTAGAAGTTCTCTAGTTATAGTGAATTCCACTGCTCGTTAAAATACATCTGAAGCTTATTAAACAAAAAGGGAAGCATTTCTGCCTCTGGTTTGTCACAGAAGAGTAGTTGTTTAAAAATTTTGCTTGGTGTTCCCAACAGAGAGGAAAGAATTAGTATCAGATCTTCAGTGACTGTGGTGACGTCAGGACATTGTTCCGTTGTCCACCATGCAGAAATAAATCAGGAAGACTTGGGCAGCAATATCATCTAATTTAAATTGGATTCCTTCCAAAGACTGTGGGGAATTTGGATTACAGTGATCTAAGAGATCAGAATACATCCATTGGGTTTTCCCTAGTTTTCAGCCTTTAAGAACAGGGATTCAGTGGCACTACTCGAAGATACTACCACGTGCAGAAGACCAGGCTTTAAGTTTTTTAAGCAGGTTCACATGAGTGTAAGAAATCATGAGTGGGTCAGAATACAGAATCAGTGTTTCAAAATAGCACCTTTTTGATGAAAGCTCCAGTGAAGAGAGAATATATATTTTAAAACAGAATATTTTGTTGTGTACTTACAGTCCAGTACAAAGGAACAGTTTCAGCTCTTCTTTTGGCTTTGACAGAAATCTCCTGCTACCGTATATTCTTCCAGAGGTGGTGATAAATTGCAAACTCCTGTCCTTTACAATGCTACCATTCGCTCATTATTAAATAAGACAAGGCTGAAGCAACAGATTATGTAATGTTTGTGTAAAACTAGCCATTCATCTTAAAAATCCACACCATTTCTCATGAATTGACTGATGATCATTGTTTTATTAGTTAATGGATTTCATTACATATTTGTGTGCACTTCAAATTCAAAATACACTTAGAGAGCTACATAAAGATGATCACCAGGCCAGGAATCAAATTATAACTAAATCAATACATTGATCAGAAAGAACATTTCTAAATTAGCTCAATTAAGGTGTTTTTTTTCCTAGTACATGGGCTTATAAAAATCCATGCAAAGACTACACTGATTGCTTAGTGACTTCCACAGAGACATATAAAATATTCCCTAGATTTGAAGCTTTTTTCTGACAAGTAATCCTGAGAGTTTTGCTGGCTCCTTGCAACACTTGTGCTCATTGAGGAAAATTGGTCCTAATTCTGGTCTCTGATTTATGTTAGTCAGAAAGTTAAATTAATTGAAATCAATAGAGCTATAACAGTATAAGATGTTCTAATCTCATATTAAATGCTACGAAGGTAAAACAAAGTCCAGTGTTTTCTCGTCTGTAATTCCATTAATTCAGAAAATCAGTGTTCTTTGGAATTTATTACTGTTTTTACTAGTAATGAGACATTGAAGGGAAAGTAGTTGCTTTTTTTTTGCATGTCATATATTGTCACTGAACTCTTTCATTTTCTGTTTTCTGATTCTTGTATTTTAATGTCAATTACTGCTTTGGTTTGGAAAGAACTGTCAGATTTGTTAACACAGAGCCTTGCCTGATGTAATCTGAAAGTGTCCTGCTTGACAGCTGGTATGGCCTTAGATTTCACTTGAACTGTTTTATACACTCTTTCCATGGGAGAACTCCTCAATATTTGCTGGAAAACTTCTGGCTCAATCATTGTATTTAATTTATGCAGATTGTACCCCAGAGTTGAGTTAAAAATTGAACAGCAAAATTAAAAATGTATTGAACTTCTCTTGGATGATGGTCTGTAACTTCTAGTGAGTAGATGTATGTGGGTAGCTAAGGCATACTGCCAAGGACAACAACATTTTCCCCATTGACTCAGGTGTCATTTTCATTTCTTTTCCCTTTATTGCTCTTTTCATCTATAGGTTGTGCATAAGTTTTGCTGACTCGCCAACATTTTCTCTTTGCATCTGCTCTCAGTCCTGGCCAATTCAAACACGACTCCAGCATATATCAAGTGTCTCTCTTAGGTTTATTATTACCGCTTGTGATTTGACCATTTCACTCATCTCTTTAGGTATCTCTGTAGGCTTCATTTGTTCCATTACACAGTTATAATTCTTCACCTTGTCTTTCCTATTTACCTGATTGTATTCTCTTTTTTTCTATCATGCGGTAATGTTATGTAGCATTCCTCACAGCCTTCCTGATTTTGCTTCTTACTTTTTTACTTCAGTAATCTCCCAAGTGAGAATTCTAGTCTTCTTACTGTAAAGCTAGATGTCTAAATTTAAGCTCCCAAATCCATATTTAGATCCATATCTAAAAAAATCTTTTTCTTCTGAAGAACTGTGTACTTCTAGTCCCCAAGAAAATCAATACTACAGAAGACAGGTGAACAATTTTCTCTTGCTTCTTGCTAATTAGAAATAAAATATTTCATTGTGGTAAAACTTACTTGCTTGAGAGTTAATTTTGCAGCATAATGCCAGATTAAGAATAGTTGGCAATATGTGTTGTAACCAGTGATTTGACTCAGAATCTCAAACTCTAAATGTCATATAATCTTCATTATGATGTGTAATTGTTCTTTCCAGGGTCTAGTTAGGGTAAGGGGGAATTGGTACCAACTAAGATATTTCAGTTAAATCTTTTACACTGTTGAAATCATCATCATCAGAATACCCTTAGGTTCAGTGGCATTAGACTTGGTTTCAGACTGCATTGTTTAGGTGAGTTATTTTCAGATCTCAAATGATATATTCAGCATATCTTTTTGGGGATCCTTCACCCTTTGTGAGAAGATATGCAAGCAGTTTATGTAGGTTATGTAGGCTCCTTGTTTAGTCTCATGGCATCTGGCTACTATCTAATATTAAACTTCTGATTTAAATGCTAATTGTGCACTCACTATTTCAGGAAGGACTAAACTGCCCTTTGAAGATGCCTCCTTCACTGGCAGAATCGAAACAGCTCAGACCTGAGTTCACTGCTCAGCCATAGGTGTCTGATGCCTTTTGAAATGGTACTTAATACTTGCATGTGAATTGTTGGGTGTGACACTGGACATGAAGAAGATCCGTGTCTTTCTGCAGTGACTGTAGTTAATAGCTGTAGTTCACAGAATATGCTGAGTTGGAAGGGACCTACAAGCATCATTGGGTCCAGCTCCCGGCCCTGCACAGAAACATCCCAAGAGTCACACCATGTGCCCAAGAGTATCATCCAAACACTTCTTGAGCTCTGTCAGGCTTGGTGCTGTGACCACTTCCCTGGAGAGCCTGTTCAGTGCCCAACCACCCTCTAGGGGAAGAACCTGTTTCTAATATTCAACCTAAACCTCCCCTGACACAACTTCAGGCTGTTCCCTTGGGTCCTGTCACTGGTCACCACAGAGCAGAGGTCAGTTAGATGCTAAACTGAAGTAGTTTAGACTGGAGGTGGGGTTCACACTAGACATGCCTATATGAGAGATTGTTGTTTGCATTCCTGCTGCAGTCAGCGCAGTCACTTGTATTAGCTAAGGCATCTACCTTATATAACCTCAATAGCTCTTTTGGTTCCCTTGGCCTTGTTGACTGGATCAATGTGTGGGTCACAGACAGACACCTATTGTTGCTTGTCTTCATCTGAGAGTTGGCTCCCATGCTTTAAGGAAATTGCAAAGATTCCATCATTGATGTTTCATTACCTGAAGAACTAAGTGTTCCGTTATTACTTGTCCTGTAGAAAATCTGATTTCCTAACTGCCTTTATGAATATGTTTGTACTGCCAGGTACACATTTCTTACACTGCTCAATGAGACATGGACAGAGAGCAGTCTTGACCAGTGGATCACTGACCATGGGGGTCTCTGTACTACCTATCTGCTAATATGATCCAGAGCATAGTTTTGGCTCTTTCCAACCAGGATTTTTCCCAGTTCTGGAGTATCGCTCAAGGAATGGCCCACTCCAAGGTCTATTATCTGTGCTTAACAAGAGAGCACCTTATTTTCTTTTCTTTATAACCCTCCAGCACTTTTCCTCAAGACTTTATGGCATCAAATGTCCTGTATGTGCCTTCATAGCATACTCCAGGGAAATCAGCATACATGGTTTCCACATGATAGAAATATTTCTCTGGTGAGCTACAACACAGTCCTTTTCCCAGATGTCTTGAAACCCTCCCTACAAACATTAAATAGTTATGTCTCATGGTCACAGAGTAGAGTGATGGCCCAAAGCAGGCCCATGGCCAAGTGTGGAGCAGATTTAGAAGGGGCCTCCAGACTGGAGTTCAGTCACTGGCCATGTTTTATTTAGTACTGTTGGGGTAGCCATTGTTATGAGAATGGAAGGATTAGGGTTCTTAGAATTTGTAAGAGTGTTATTGTTTAATAAGAGGTTTGGTGAACAAGAGGGAGTAAATAGTCAGTTTGAGTTATAAATAGAACATAGACAGTTCAATGCTAGATGATACTTGGTGGGAAAGTGATAAAGTGAGTCACTTAATGTAAAAATTTGATGAAGTACAGACTGCAGAACAAAATAAAGTTATCAACTGTTTTCCTGGTAGAGTGAGGGAGGTCGGACACTGGCAAATGTTGTCTGTTCTGACATTATAGTCATGATTGAAGTGAAAGAGTTGGGGCCCCAGGAGGTCCAAGTTAGTGCTGAATAGTCACGTTTAAAATCAGAAAGCCTTAGAACATTGTGGATTCACTAGATTCCCCACACTGTCTTCCCTTAGTGAAGTTACTGTCACACAGCTGAGGGTACTGAGGGATTCTTGTGTTTTCCTCTAATCAGTAAATACAACCAAGGAACATATGTGGGACAATTATATATGGCTTTTCTTCTAAGGCAGTAAAAAAGAAATCTCTTTGTCTTATACATTAAGAAAGAAAGCAGGCAAGCATAGATCCCTCTATTGGAATACAGTTCTTATTTTGAAAAGCTAATGAAAATTCAGCATCATTAGACTATTCCTAGATTATCAAAGAAAATTATAAAATACATTTGTTGAATAATTTTCTCATAGATACCAAAGCCAGGAATGATTAAAACCAGATCTGAACTAGAGGGAACAAACAAGAAAATCTCATTTTATCCCTTAGTGAGAAATAATGTTATGGACAGTTTGAATGGCCATGAAAGTTAAGAAATGATTTGAATATCAAGGGGAATTACAAACACTAACATGTAATACTATACTGTATTCCTAATAATCTTAAAACATATTTATTGCTCTTAGGCTCAACAGAAACAGGGGGTTTACTTGCTGCTGTGTTCACAGGGGCTTATGTTCTTAAATGATTGAATAATCTTTGCTTGAAATTCAGGAATGGTTTGAGCTCTTTTTATTTTTCAGTGCAGTTCAAAACATTTCTTGAGTGTCTGACTGTTCCTGAATGCAGGGTGTAACTGAGGCCATGATATCTGAACCAGCAGCACCCATAGTGTATTTTGTTAGTTGTTTTACAATTCACTAATCAACAGTGAAAGTCTAAGCTCCTTAGCACACTGATCAGGAGCAGGGTCTGCATGACATGTCCACATCTCATATCCTTCAAACTTAGAAAGGAATGGTCAGAGAGATCTAATTATAAATGTGTCATTCTGTATTTACTTTAAAAGAAAAGCTCATTGAAGGACTCTTAATGTAGATGACAAGTGAACAAACTGAAATGTACCCCAAGCTGATTGCTACCAGAGAGATTACAGGATTAAAGGAGCTGTGTTGCTTTTCTCATTGTCTCATAGAGAAATATTCTTTAAAAAAATCTGCCATATATTTCTTCACCCTTTCACAATGTATTTCTAACCATAGAATGGTATTTAATATTTGAGAGAAGCACTATAGTTTAGGTTAATGAACACAGATAATGCAAATCTTCCTCCTTCCCTTATTTTGCCATTGTTATATTGTTAGCATTATTCATCTGGAGGGAAGCATAACTAGACACCAACTGCAGGGTACATGTTCTCATACATAGTGCATCTCCTCTGAATAGTTCAGTCTGCTGTGAGGAAGTCTTTTTTGTCCAGTTACTCTGCATTGCAGCTCTCTTTTTATTTTCTTAACACAGGTCCTGGCTTTCTCCCACTGGGAGAAGTCTGAATTTTTTTTCCATCCTTGTTAAAATTCTAAAAAATTATTTCTCATTTTGCCCTCTGATTTAACCCTTGCACAAATATTGTGTTTCATCAGAGACACCATCTTTTTCTCCAGCTACAGACACTGGCTGGGATTCTCTCTGGAGCCAAGATACACAATTTTAGAACTGGCTGGATAATGCTTTGTGGAGGAACGTGTGCCAATTGCCCCCAGCTCCAGGGCTTTGCTGCTGTTTGTGCATCACACCCCTTCTCGGGGGTTAAACAGCCTGTAAGGGCCTGAGTTCCTTTATCATGGTTTCCTTCTTTCCACACTGGCCCTCAGCTGCACACCTTCCCTGTGGGAATATGCAATCCCTCTTTATTTGCATTTTCATGTCCTTGAATACCGGTCAGCAATGCAGGGTATCACACATTGATTCGAGCTTTCATTTTTTCGAGTGTGGGTATTATTTGTTATATTTCAGGTGCCAGGATGAGTGATTGTCATCCACAGACAGATGTGCTTTTGAAGTAGTGAAAAAAAAGATTGACATGACTTTTGACATGATTTTTGTCAAGACTTTAGCATGCCATTTGCTGGCATACCTAGTCTAATGAATACCTTTTACTCCTCCGAGATGTGCAATCTAATGTTATGCTATCTTTTTTCCTCTTTGATATCTAAATGTCAATCATCAGTGGGAAAATTATGTTAGTGAAAAGGTAGCATGCAATTTATCCCATAGAAATTAAATATCTATCTGGGTTAGTGAAAAGAGTCTTTTCCATACCCAAATGTAATTTTCTGCATATAATTTTGTGCTTGCCAAAATCTCATTTGCACATATGGAACATTGTTTTTATAAGTCATCTTGGAGTGAGTGTTTAATACATGTGGTGTTATTTTAAAAATAATTTTGTACATGTGCCACTAACAAAGGGAAAGTTTCTGCCAGCAATAGAATTAAGGCTTTTTGTTTCCCCAGGGAGTGCTCTAACTATTGAGTTAAACTAGTAGCTATTGTAGCCTGAGGCAAGAAAAGCCTTGCCATTTCACCATAGGCTTTCCTACAATGATGAAACACCTTTTTGGGGGGGTGGGTTTGGTGTTTTTTTTTAATTCATGTGTCTTAATGCATATGTGAAATGCACCATCTCTCAGCTGATGCTAAAAATTCTTATACTTTACAGCCACTTAATGCTGAAATATGGTGGAAATACTATGAAGGTATTCACTAGGAATGCCTTGTTTGCTGTAAAGAATTTCATCATGACTAATGCCATCCTAAGAAATACCATAGAGTAGAAATTATTATCATAACTTCAAAGCACTATAAAAATATTTTTTAAATTCTTTATTTCTTACTGTACATGCTTAAAAATACTCACTAATATTTTTTCTGTGTTGTGCAGCATTTTGGTTTTTGTGCAAGAGAAACACTAAAGCTTTTCAAATTAAATTTCTACTCAGTTTTAATGGTCACCAACCCTATCTGAGATGTAAAGGAAAGACAAACATTTTAAATTCATGCCTAGAGATATATTTGCGCTGACCCATGCTTCCTTTTTTGGTTTTTAATTCTATTTTAATTTCTTTTTGGTTTTTAATTCTATTTTAATTTCAAAGGATAAATAACATGAATTTTGGCAGGATAAAAGCAAAAAAAAAATTGCTTTTCTGAAGGATGCATGGGAGGGTTTGGCTTTACATAGGCAGAGTTTAATGTTTCAAAGGCAAAGTAAAGGAGGTGGCAGAGCTGTCTCTGTCTGTTTACATTGTACCAACTGAGCCAGGAGACTGGGCCACAGCATGGTTGGGGGGTGTCTCAGCCTGAGCAAAATCATGGGAAAAATGTGGTGCTTTCTCCAAATGTTATTACTCTTTGCTACCTAAGATAAAACAACTGTCTGCTGAGGGATTTAGTATTTCCAGGCAAACAGTGAGGTCTCATCCATTCATCATCTTTCCTGCTCGACAACTTTTCACCTCTTCTGACCAGGGAATCAATCACATTATAATTAGGCTATTTGACACTGTATTGCAATATAAGCAGTGTCTAAGACTACCATAAAATTGCATATTAATGCAGAACTCACAAGAGACAAACTGCCTGTGTGATCCAGTAGGTGCAGCTGCTTTCCCTACAGGAGATCAATAATATTGGAAGAAATTTGGCTTCAGCTTCTGAAATATCAGTTAGAGAGTCAAACTGCAAGTCTTTCTACATGGGATTTGCCTAAAGGTTTCTTAAGTCATTACAGTTCACAAGTCATTACATGATGTATAAAACTGTGAGGGAAACATTTACTAAAGTAAGTAAATGTATAGTGAAAACCTCTTCTAACTATAAGGCTTGGAATGGGTCTGAGTACATAGACAGAGATGTACACACAGAGGCAAATATATGCACTATAGCTTTAAATAATTTGCTGCAGCCAGATACAAATAGATTCATTAAGAAATCCTTCTTTGAGCAAGAAAACCAGTAATGCATATAGCCTGCAGGTAATGCATCTCTGAACATGTTTATGTGAAAGTTTTCCATGTTTTGTGTGTCAGAAAACATTGAATTACCTGTGTCAAGAGAGAGGAAAAACTCCAGTATATATAAAATTGTCTCCATGAACTTACCTACTTATATAAAAATAAAATTTCTTCTTCAGTGAAATACCAATATTTTAACATTGGATAAAACCATTGCAACTGAACAAGAAATTCCAAAAAGAAACTTTGAAGTAAATATATTTCTAAACATTTATATAACTGTTACTAAAAATTTCATTTCAACAATGTCAAAACAGTTCAACCTGGCAATCTCAAAGCATAAGAATATAATATTGAATTATAGGAAACAATACTGCATTATTTAGAAACTAAGATTTAAAACCATGCAAACAGAAATAGAAAAAGACTGTACCATCAGGACAAAATCAAGTAAGAAAGCTCAATGTTCCATTTTTATTTGAAGCATTAAAATTTATTCTGTCAAATGCTATAAAAATCCACATGTTCACTTAAAACTTTCAATTTCAATGAAAAAGTGTTTCCTGACGGAGGATGGTTCTTTGGAAAAATGTTGGCAGCTCTATCAGATAAATGCTTTGAGATAGGCACTCTTCTCTGAAAAGGACCATTAATTTTGAAGGTGACAATTTCGGCAGTAAAGGAATAAGGTAGACAAGGATTGACATTACTTCGTCAAGAGGGAATCCAGATAACTGGTTCCATTTAAAAGAGAAAGAGACCATGCATTTGTTTGCTTCAATAAGTTGGTTGCAGCTTCGTTTTGGGCTGGAGAGAAGAGAAAATTGGATCGAGTGAATGTGTGTGAGAGACGGTGGGTGTGGATGTGTCTCTGTGTGTCTCTCAGCAGCCATAATTGTGTTAGGGCCAGAGGGGGGTGGTGTGTTTTTCCACTGTCGTGCTATTGTCTTAATATTGTAGCAAAACAGGGAAGAAAGTTTGGAATGACTCATGCTCCCTGACAGAGCTGCCTGGCAAAGCCAGATGCCCAGTGACTGCCAACTCAGTCACTCTCTGAATGAAACTCAAATCCTTCATATAAATTTTGTATTTCCTGTTGATGTAATTTCTCTAACTTTTCCCTGAGGCCTTAAAAGAAAAAACTTGACATCCATGTTGTGTTCCTCATTTACAAAAGGTAGAAGCTCCACTGTTCCTCCATTCATAAAAATCCCTACCCCTGTAGGTGAACAGAACTTCTCATTCATGCACACGTGGAAGAGGGGAAAGTACTTCGAAGAGGAAAACTAATATGCATAAAAGTGGTCTCCTGAGTATACTTTCTAAGTGCTCAAATTCACGCACAACTTTGGTTAATGGAATTTCTGCACCTATCCCCCTGGAGGGCTTTCGAAATGTATTCTGTTTATGAGCAGCTAATTAAATGTGCTTTCTGGTATGCAGGTAATTAGTTGTTTTTAACAATTATTCAGGTGCTGTAAGTAAGAGGTAACGATGAATTTTAATTTTAAAATGGTGATTCTTTTCCCATACTGAAATACATTTGCGGTATTCTAAAAGGCAGGTGACACCATCTTTCCAACTTAGCAATAAAACAACTGAAAAAAGGAAAACACATTTCTACTTTTTGAAAGTGTTAACCTTAAGGCTCTAATCCATAATCCAGTGGATTTAGGAGATCTGGATTTAGATCAGAACTTGAGTTGTTTTAATTGTAGACACTCAATTTAAAAAATATGCACATATATGTATATGTGTGCATACACACACACTCAGCTTGAACTTAATCAAGAAAAATGTTCTTTGGTTTATGAGGTCAGATTGGATGCTCATAGTGCTCCCATCTGGCTTTACAATCCATGAGGTTAATTTCTTGATACAACTGAAAAATAATGGATAACTGTGCAAAATTAAATTTGATATATGAAGACTGATAGCTGCTAAATAGAAAAGGTAAATGAAATTTCAATAATAGTGACAGGAAGTCAGAGTTATTTGTTCCTTTAAATTTTATTTTCTTTATCACCACAGTGTATTCTCATGGTGATGGTTTGAGACTCCTTTTTTACCTTCCATTCACTTAATTTTTTTAATATTGTAGCTCTTGTTACTTAGCAAAGCAACTCTTCAAACTTTTCAGTCTTAACAAGATCAGCACATGATCCAAGAATTGTGAAGAATTTTGACAAATCTAGAATAATTTTTTTTTGCTTAATTTGTGTTGTTATTTCATATATCTCTAAAAAAATAAAATTGAATACAGTCAACACTGCGTAAATTAACATTTATATAAAAGAAACATTTGTGTTTCGGTCAGGGCTGCTGCACCATATTGTTCTGCAGGATGCAAAAGCAAACCTTGTGGTTTAAATGGCACCAGGGGATGTTTTATTTCACTCTCACAGTGCAAAATAATCAGAATTTCTTAGTGATGCCATCCTATTGCTTCAATTACTGTTTTTTATGCCATAATTACTCTGTATTTAAAATAATATCACAAAAGCCGATGTGTGGTTGAATGCCTTTCTAATTCTCAAAAAGCAGTATTGTATCTTCAGGTTCTGTTTCAGACCCAGTAAATCAAAATAGCCGAGTCTAGAGGTGACTAACACCTCTAAATAGCTTGTATATATGACTAATACGTTGTCTAGGATGAAGTGACAACCCTATAAATAATTTAATAATATGTTTCATGCAATCCAAAATTGCATTTTGGAGACTGATGAGGTAACAGCCAAAGTTTTGCACAGCCCAGGGAAAGAAGGGCCTGCTTTAAGTGGAGGGTAGAGCCGATCACATTCATGGAGTCGCAGGATCATCAGGGCTGGAAGAGACCTTTGGGATCATCCAGTCTGACCATCTAACTCATTCCTAGCTGTTTAAAGCTGCTCTTTACCTGGTTTATTTAGCTGGGGTTTTTGTTGTTGATTTTTGTCTGCATTCTGGTATGATTATGGTGATAAGTAGTGGAAAACACCTTTTCAACTGGCAGCAACGTCCACTAGCTATTCCCTGTAGATCTTTCCTACAGTGGGAGCAGGAGAGACAAATATATGGCTTCCTACAGATGAGGACTTTTGGTGAAAGAAAAGCAATCCTAGAGAGCTCTTACAATTGTGGTGGAAAGTAGCCATTGGAACCACTGCAGTTTTGGGCCATTAACAGTTAGGTGGTGAAGTATCTGGAATCTAACCTTGTCAAAGGCTTTATTAGGAGCACCAGAATCCTGCTTTGCAGTCTTTAACTTGACATATTATCGGAGTTCCTCAGTGTTAGTGTTCTTGAAAGGAAAATAGAAATAGGATTTTGTGTTTCAGAGTGAAATGTACTTTTGTGCAATAGCATCATACTGCTGACTTGTATTAAAGTTTGGATTGCTCCATGGGTGCCATGGAGCAGAGCTTCTTGCTATGGTATCTCACAGGTGCTGGAATTTGAAGGTAAATCATGGCCAGCAGTTTGAGGATGCCTATTATTTCTAAGTGTGTTCTCTTTACCAGTAGTAAGGCACTTAAAAGCGAGAAACACATTTTTGCACATTCACAAATCTATTTATGTTATTGTAGGAGGCAGTGAGGTTGGTCAGGCCTGTTTTAATTTTGCTGAATTCCTCCTGACTGTTCCCAGTGTCCTTATTCTCCTTCATATGCCTAAAGACATGTTCCAAGAGGACTATTAAAGTTACAGAGTAATACTTTTCATACTAGAAAACTCCCCTATAGTTAATTTAAATATTTGAAGCAATTTTAAATTCAAGATTGTATCAACTGTTTTACCTTCTCCTAACCTGTGAGAAATAATGTCATAAACCATTAAACACCACTCTTAACATTGCTGAGTCCAAGCCTTTCTTTCCTATTCCTCCATCTTTCTTAACCTCATTCTGTGAGATAACAAATTTTTATTTTTAATTGATTGAATTGCATGAAACTAAAAAGAAGAAAGGCTTCTCCAGTTCAGGTTTCAGTATTCGTTGATTTTCTTCTTTTGCATTGCTGGCTGTTGCTGTAATGGTTTTGTGACACACTTTGCAGAGTGACTGAGTCTTCTGATGATTAAATATGTTATAGGGACACTTGCAAATGGAAGTTCCTATTCACTCTTTGGTTAACTAACCCCGGGATTTATGGGGAGGAGAGCATCCCTGGGAAGGTTTTGCAAGTTATTGTAGAATTGACATATCATGTTTAATCTGCGAGGTCAGCTGAGCCTTGATGCCTCACACATTTTCAAATCGATCCTAAGCACCTGTAAGTAGATCTGTAAACCTATTCCTTTGAAGTATATTGCCATAAAAAAAAGCTATATTACTGTGACTTTGAGAGTGCCTTTACTCCCACTGCAGTGCAAAGGATATCCACATGAATACTTAAGTGGGAGGTTGAAATTGGAATTGTATGGTTCACAGCATTTCACTTTAGAGGGACTAAAAAGCGTCCTTCTCTCTGTACATTTTTTTTTTTATTTTCTTCTGCTGAGTATCACTTGGCCTTTAGTTAACTGAAGGCTTTTTAGGCTGCTGAAATTAAAATATCAAATTAAGTTCAAATAGCGGCCTTTTTATCCTGGCAGCCACAGCTGGCTTCCTCTCACCTGGAACCTCTTTTAACTTGACACTATTAGAAAAAACTCTCCCCCCAAACCTCATATAGTAAGTTTTCTTCACATTTATCTGCTTTTGTGTTCTGTGGGGGATGTCATCCCCAGGATGTGAGGTCAGGGGATGAAGCATAAAAAGGTATAACCCATTGGAGAGCACAGAAAGTGCTGTTCCTCAGCACCATCCATGCAAGCCCCTGAAAGAGAAGTACATGGCAGCCAGGTGTTGGAAATGAAGTGTCCCATGGGCCAGCAGCAACTAGCAGAGCACAGCCACCACTGCTGTTTCTGGTCCCTGTAAGCAATTCCCACACCATCACTGATCCCTGCTCTTCCAGTTTCCTAACTTTGCTCCCTCTCCAGGAAATGCCAAAGGACCTTTTTGTTGTCCTCTCCATTTTCCACAAACGTCTTTCTGTTCTCCAATAGATGACTTTATCATCTGTCTTCTTTTCAGTTTCCACTGGGATCCCAAAAAACCACAGCCCAGTATCTTTTCTTTAAAGCAGGTTCAGAGAGTATGTTCTGAATGTCACTATTTTTGATTTTGTGCTCCAGTTTTTCCTACATATTAGATTTCTTGCCATAGTCCCAGCTGTTTTCTCTTATCCTTTCTCTATGGTTTTACAATGAAGAAGCTGATGATGAAGCACGATTCCTATCAGACATGTGGCAATCAGCACACAAGAACTGAAGTGCTGGTTCTCCAGTGTGCTTTACTGGCAAAGCCATTTCTTTCACTTTAATCAGTATTTTTATTGGCTTTTTCATCTGCGCTGAAGCTTATTGGACTCTGCAGTTCTAACAAATGCAGGTTGTTACAAGGGCATGAAGAAGTGCATTTTTTTACGTGTCCCATAGGAAGGAACGCAGAAGGGATTGCTCAGTTGATTGCAGAGATAGGGAAGTGGTGCATGACTATTCAGAGTGGATGTTATGATTTGTCTGGTTAACTCTGATTCCAGCTGAGATTGCCATGATGACTAGAGGTGCAACTCCCAGAAGGTCAACCTTCGCTTGAGCCGTTTCTGTAATGGACTTACAATATATTTTTGTGTTAAGACTTGGCTCTGTTTGAACTCTGCACTGATTGAATACTTGATGAGGACCAGCAAATGCAATGATTCCTCTTAGGAGTTTGTGTTTGATAGCCCCCCAGTCTCTAATTTACTGTGTGCATGTGCTAGAATGCAAATCATCCTCACAGGGTTGTATAATCAATGTTTATCCTGACCTGTTTGAATAAGTACATTATATAATGACTGATTTTATATTTCTTTTAAATAAAAAGAATAACTCTTTTCCTTAGGTAAATCAAGATTTGGGGCTCCTAGAACTGCACTGATAGCCAGTATTTTCTTCTTTAAACTACTTTTCTGCCTTCACACATCTCCTCTGTGCGGTAATATTCTTACAGTTCTGATCCCTAGGGATGTGAGAGAAAGAAAGATTCTACCGATGAAAATACTTTTTTTGGACCCACTCTTATAGCTGAAAAAAAGCAAGTAAAATGTATAATTTATTGAATTAAAGCTGTTGCATTCTTTTACAAAACTTGTCTCATAATATGTGTCAACATAAATCACCAGTGGGCAGGTTGGGGACAGATGAATATAGATGGTGTTTACTATTCTTCTTTTATAGTAATAAAAAATAATGATGCATATATTTGATTGTACTCTGCTCCATTCTTCTAAGTCACTTTTTTCTTTCACAATACAGAGTGCATTTATCTGCTGTAATCTGCACATCAAAAGTTAGACACCTAAGTCTGAGTTAGTCACTTTATATACCCTTGTACTCAGCACAGAGAGGCAGATACCTCTGTTTGTCTTATATTCTGATAGGTATCCAGCATATTTCAGAGCTTTTCCTTCTAGATCTACTTCTGTCTTTACACAGATGATGAAGTGTGGGCTTGAACATCAAACTTTGGAACAGTGATTTATCAAGAATCTGTGATGCAGCTTTTCTAGTTTGAGATGTTCTTTTTTTTGTATTTGCATGACTTGTCACAACAGGGTGTTGGACCTAAATGCAATAAAAACAGATGCTGGTGACATTATCTTTTCTCTAAGAAAGGAATGGAAGAGTCAACAGAGAACATCTAAGTTTAAAACATCAGCCGTATTTATTCATTAGGGCCAGTCTTCACATGTGGTCTCTTTATGTCCTGCTCCTTGGCATGAAACTTGCAACAAGGACATAAATATGCTTGCCTTAATCACTGTGAGGCTTCTCCTCCTGCCACTCCACACATCCTCTGCTCAAGGCCAGGGTAGTGCCAAACGTAAGTCAAACAAGAGCTTGAGTCAAGGGTGATCCACGAAAAGCCCCAGTCTCTGATCAGCCAGTTTTCTTGACATTTGCATCTTCTTCTGAGTTTGGAAAGCACAACATATTCATACTAGTGTGTGCATGTGTGCTAGTAACTGGAAGTACTGCTTGAGATGTAAAGCCTTATCTTTGGGGAAGCTCTTGGAGATCCATAGCTTTTATATTTTGTTACTAGAACATTCTTCGAAGCAAAGAGTTAAAGACTGTCGCCAGATTAGATACTGTTCCAATAAATTTGTTGCGTTTTGAGTTAAAGTAACAGCAGTAAAATTACCAATGCATTTAGGAACTGTTAGATCATCTGTGCATTATATGTTTCATCCAAATAACTAAAGAATGGGATAAGTGGGATTTCTAAAATAATGAAGATACCAAAATAAAAAATAAGAAATAATAGTTTTGTCATGCGGTGAGTCACCTTTTTCTTACAAAGTACTCAGCAACACACTGTTCTGAGTTAATGATTTTCTGTGACTATGAATCAAATACTAAGTTAAATCACAGAATCTTAGAAGTTCCTACTTTTTTTTTTTTTTTTTTTGAAGGAATAAATAGTGATTATGGCAAATGCAGTCAGAAAGCAAATAATTTTGGGGGTAATTTAACAGGAGATCAGAGTAGGACAACTTAACCATTTGCAGCTATCTCTACTTCCATGTGTTTCTCTCCCAGGAGTAACACATGCAAGCACCATACAGGATCCTTGCATTTTAGATAGCTAAGGTTATGTCCTAGAAATACACTTTTAGTGCCTCTTACCTTCCATAATTTTAGAACTAGAGACAGCATTTACATTATAATTGTATTTTTTAACTTTGTGGAATTATTCAAAACTTCTGATGTATTTTCTGTTATGTGCGAACCATTTACAACACTGTGATTTCAAAATCATTTATGTCCAGCCTATGCTCTTACAGTACAATTAATCACATTGATATAAGGTGAATTAGCTAAAAGAGATATCTGATTTTTATTCCATTTCTACAATATTTTTCTCCATTTGTTGGCAGTTTTCTGTGTAAATTTGAAAAATGCAACATTATAAGCCTAGAAAAATTGGTAACAGTGCTAAGGCCAGAGTCATGTACCTGAAAATGTATGACCTATTGATATTTTTTAAATAGCTCTAGTGATTTTCTGGGATAAATAATTTACATGCCTATGATGTATATTCATAGAACTTATTGCACTAATTTGCCTTCATATAACCCTAATATTTGAAGATAGCATTGTCCTGCCTAGAGGTATCTACTCAAAGAGAGTATTTTTGAGAGACTAAACACAATAGAAAATTAGTTTTTACTTTTGTCTGTGCATACCCCTTAGTTTGTTTCCTTTGCCCCCTCCTCTGCGTGGGGATTCCTTTGAATACATCACTAAGTAATATCCCACAATTGACATGCCCTGAAGAGAAACTTAAGACAGCATTTAAGTGAGCCAGCTCTGGTTCAAGAAGCAGGTTGGTTACATTATGGTGTTATGAACTGATTTGCCCATTTTCTCTGCAGGACTAATTAGGCCAGGCAAAGTGCCAGGTTAAATGGTTCTGCTGTGCACTGTGTGTTAAAAGATACCTCGCATATCTCTGCTTGCTGCCAAATTTGCTCTGAGCAGTTATTTGGGCTACCAGCTCCCACCACTCCACCGCCGGCTCCTCGGGCAGCCTTGGGGAGCCAGGCTGGCAGAGTGAGCTGAGCTGTGCTGGGATGCTTCAGGTTCACCAAAGGCCCCTCAGCTGTCCAGGGGTTGCACATGGGAATGAGCCATCCCTGTGCAAATAGTTATACGCTTTGAAGGACCTGCTGATTTTTGCTCCGATTTTATGTGAAGTATCCTTTTCTATATGCACATAGACCTTTTCCCACTGAGGAATTATGCTACTAAAGTGTAGGCATTTGTATGCAACAATGATAAATATCTGTGTTTCTATATGTTTATGTTTTTGAGTAAAAGTTGTTTTTATGTACTGTCCCTGTGGTTAGCAAAGGATATAGAGTGTTTGAAATAGCAGTGTAGCAAAATGGCCATATCAGGGCAAGAAACAGCTTCCAGTTTCCTATGGCAAATGTGTAATTTCTGTTGTCATTAATGCCCTCATACCTGCCGTAAGAGAACAGTTCCTTGAGAAATATATTCCATGTAATGTTGCATATTCTGCACCAAATTATGCCTCAGCCCTTCAGGTGTTCTTTCATTCAGGAAAAATAAAACATTCAAATTTCTCAAGTCAATTTCATTCTGATCTTTACTCTCTGAAAGCAGAAAAAAACCACCTCCAAAGCTCTACAACATTATAAGCACTCTGCATTTTCCTATTTTTCTCCTTGCCACCTGTACAAAATAAAAATAAAAATTAATAATAAAAAGAAAACCCAAATGAAAATAAAGCAATTAAACTGCTCCCAATAGTCAGAAAATAATAACAAGAAACATAGGACAGGTGATAAAGTGAATATTATCTTTTGCTTTTCTAAATGTGGAGTGTTTGACACACATATATAGCAGCTTTTTTTTTTTTAATGGAAATGCTTGTGGTTGACAAAGTAAATATGATTCCATGTGAAGCATTTGAATGATATAACTCAAACCATTCTGCTCTCCCTACTTCCAGCAGGAGACTGTTCACAACCTGACAGAACCCACCCTTGTGGGTTATTTTTTATCTTTAATTTATCTTAATGCTTCTTATCTGAACACCACCCTAGGACTGCATAGAAATCTCTGTGGACTTTCTTGAAAAATTCCTGTACTTACTCATATCCTTCAAATCACTAGCAAAGGTTCTTTCCCAAACCTACCTCACGCTACTTTCATTTGCAGCTTGAAATTGAGCCTTTTGCTTCTTCCCCCTCCAGCTCATCCATTCAGGAGCAGATTCATCAGTCAGGAGGGTTGTGAGGTGGAGGCAAGTTCTGAAGGGGACTGGTTTTTGCAAAGTAAAAGCAAAGTAGAAGATCATCATGGAAAAAATTCATGTTTGATTCATATAGAGAACTCCATATAGTTTCTCTAGAATTATCAGTGCTTTCAGTTCTGGAGATACACAGAATTCCCAGCTGTTTATTTTACAGGCTCCTTCTTAATTAAAAATAATTTCTTGGTTTTAAGGTCATTTACCTTCTTTTGTGAGCAGCTCGTTATACAACAGTTCTCAGAGTGTTTATTCCTGTCTAATGAAAAGGCTATGGGAACTGCTAGAACATCAAGGGTCACATGCTGATAACTTTAATGATGCATTTATTTATTTGAAATACTTCAATGACCTCTTGGCAAGCTTCAAGTGATGAAAGACCAAAGTAGTAAGACTTCTGCAGTTCCTTGATGTCCTCAGAAGAAAAAAAAAATTAGTAGTTATAATAAATAAATAAGCAGATAGAGTTATTCAAAATGAGAATAAGTCATCTCAGATTCTGACCCTGCATGTTCTAGTAATAAGGTCTATCAACAGAGAAGGAGTTATGGAATCTAAAGCCTTTAAGATTAAGGAAAGACTTAAAGAGTTGAGATCAAAAACCCTGGAGCTTTGGTTCCTGAAAAACCAAGTGATTTTTCAGACGGGCTGAATCTTTTTTTGAAGACTTTGAAATGCTGTGAGATGATATAATGCTGTAAGACCACAAGAGCTCTGAGGCCTCAGACATTGTTGCCTTTGCTTTCTTTGGGTCATTTGCCTGAATTAATTTAGGAAAAAAAAATCTTTAAATCCTCACAAGGAATAACTTTAAGTTAGAAAGAATGAAGTCCATGATACCCCAACTCTGGTGAACTAAAGCTCTTTAGAAAGGTGAGATGGAAAAATGCTGTGAAGCAGTGAAACAACGTACAATTCTGGATGGATTCAGCCTCACCAAGGAGAAACAGTTTTTCCAAAATGTACACACCCCGGTTATGATAGCATTGTGTTTCATTGATTTGGTTCTCTCCTGCCTCACTTTTAATTAATTTATAGCTGTGCAGCTGGCATGATTTAAAAGCAAACACCTTGCAGAAATGGTAAGTGACACCATGTGATGCCAAGGTAGGGACTACTGCAACTAATGAGAACATTGAACCAAAGAGGGAACGCAGTCAGAGTTAAGCAATGTGTTCACAAGCAGGGTGGTTTTAAGGCAACAGAAGGCTATTCCAGACCCATACCCTTGTACAGTGTAAATAAGTTACACAAGGAACCTGATCCTACAGCCTCATGGTTCTTCCTAGACTCAGGATTCAGATTCTGAATGCAGTCCAAACATACTTTTAACGTAGAAGAAAAAGTGGAGGTCCATTAGAGTAAGTTAAATCATGTTTCTGTACTCATATCAAGATATATAATTGTATTAAGCATGTGCTAACTAGTGACCATGAAATAACGGAGTTCAAGATTCTGAAGGGATCAGGAAGACATGTACCAGGCCCTAACTTCAGGAGGTCAGACTATGGCTTTTCAGGAAACTGGTAGGCAAGATCCTTTGAGAGGCAAAAACAGCTCAGGAGAGCTGGTGGGTATCTAGGCACCGAAAGGACAAGATCTTTCTCGGTACTCAGGACAATGAGTTGTATCAGGAAACTGGCTTGGGAAGTGAGGACTGAGTTCCAGTGCAAAAAGGGAGTATATAGGAAGGACAGGCTAACAAGAATGCTTCTACTACTGCGTTAGAAGTAAAAGGAAAAAAAAAAGAGGAAGACGTGGACCCACTTCTAAATGGTACAGGTGATACAAACAGGCAAATACAGATTAGGCAGAATTGCTTGGCATTGTCTCTGTGACTTGCAGCAAAAGAAATTCTCCCAAGCCAATATCTGCAGAGAGAGTTTTCAAGGAGAGAAACTACAATCTGCAATAGTAGAAGACAGTTGAGTCAAAAATCTCTTAAGAAATTTTAACACAGGAAAGTCGATGGGTCAAGGCAGATGCATACCAGGATGCTCAGCAAGGTAGCTGATTTCACAGAAGGGCCACTCTATCTTCTTTGAAAATTGTGAAAACTGGGGTTTAAGAACTGGGGGTTTCTTCAGAAAAAGCAAGAAGGAATTATCCAGGAAACTAGAGGCTGGTCAGCTTCACTTTGATCCCTGAGAAAATTATGGAGTGTGTTCTCTTGGATGCTATTACTGGGCACATGAAGGACAAGATGATGACTGGGACCAGCCAGCATGAATTAATCAAGGGTTAACCATGTCTGACCAACCTCATTGCCTTCTGCAATGAAATGACAAGCTCTGTGGATAAGCAGAGAACAGTGGCTGTTATCTACTTTGACCTAAACAAGACTTTTGACATGATCTCCTGTAGCATCCATGAATTTAAGTTCAGACATTTCAGTCTCAGTGAGTGTATTAGTACAAAGGTGAAAAATTGCCTGAATTGTTGGAATCAAAGGGAATTAATTAATGGTTTGTAATCTGCCTGGAGGCCTGTTATGAGTGGAATAACATTTGTGCAACTGGCAATATTTGCTAGAAAAGCAGAAAATGTGACAGCCAGGAGCCAGCATTGGAATTCATGACTGAGTTGAACCACTGTGTCAGCTCATTGCCTGGCAGTCCAGGTGCTTGCTCAGATTGCAGATAACAAATCTGCTTCCTTTAAGAAAGAGAGAGGCAATACAGGTGGGAGACTTACTGCAATGTTGAATTCTTTACTGCATGAAGAGAGAGAAGTAAGGGGGTCTTAAATATGCAGAGACTCTTGGCACAGTGACTCTGACAGAAAAATTCAAGCCTGGCCAGTGAGGATTCCTTAGGGTATATATAAGGGTGAGAGTGATTAGAGAGATATGTCAGGGATAGGAGCAAAGTATGATGTAATGTGGATACTCCAGGTAGTACCCCGAAATGGAACCAAGGAGGCTCTGAGGCATAGAAAGGCCCTCAGAACATGGCAGAGTTTCCTAATATTTCTTGGTTCCTAGAGGAGTTTAAAAGGAAAAGACAAGAAACTAATGCAGTGTCATCCTGTTTTTTTTCCTTTTGGCAATGTACTAAGGCTCACTTTAGGATGGATCTTTTAAATATGTATCCATTTTCTCTCAGAAATCTAAAAATTTTCTCTCCCACCATTGAATTCCATCATAATGACCTGGTATTGTCCTGGTTCCAGACAGGACAGGGTTAATTTTTGCAGTAGCCAGGAGGGAACATGGCCACAAAATGGCCACAAAATGACCACCTCACATCATTGCCTGGGATGGTGGGAAAGGAGTCTCTTCCAGGAAGGAGTGCTCTCATCTAGGCTGGAGTTAGCACAGCAGAGGGATTGGTGGGGTAACACCAGTTCCCAACCAGAGGGAGTGGGCAGGGTGGTGTGGCTGTGGCCAGGTTGGGTTGAGCTCTGCCGTCAGAATTTTTCAAGTGATTCATGTCTCTCTCTCGTACACTTTTGTTATTAGCATTGTTGCTGTTACTGCTCTTTTTTGATCTCATTGCTGTTTCCAGTGAATTGTTCTTATCTCAACCTGTGATCTTTACCTGTGGTGCCTCCAGTTCTCCTCTCCATCCCCCCACAGGGAGAAGGGCAGGAGAGGGAGGGAAGGGGAGCGAGCAGGTGGCAGTGTGGTGTCAGTGGGAGCACTAAACTGGGGAGCATCATTCCTAAACTGCAACAGGTATATAGTCTTTTATTGTGTCATCATCACCTTTCCTGGCTCAACAGAGCACAATTTGGAGTTTGTTGTAATAGGTCATACTTCAAATGAGGGATAGTCCGCAGCATTAATCCATAAACTGTCCCTACTCACAAGAAAGGTTTTTCTGAATATGCTGTTCTTACTGTCCAAAGACCAGGAGTCGTAGCTGTAAGTCACACTGTCAGTCCTCCTGAAATGTAAAAGAAACCTAAAACAAAAAACCAAAAAAAACCCCAAATAATCCAAGCAAACAAAAAATCCTAAAGAACTCCCCATGGTTGGATTTTATGGGGTTTGATTTCAGTGAAGTCCGTGGCAAAATTTCTGCACTAAACACTATGATGTCAGGATTTTTCCTTCAGATCTAGAAATAACAGATCCCAGGGATATCAGTGTTTTCAAAGGGTTTACATTACTGAGGGTGCTGCTCATAGTTAGCTGTGCCACCTTGGACCAGTGCCCCTCATTGGCCTCCACGCTGTTGTGGTGACATGGCAGAGCTGCCAAACTCCCTGGGTTACCCCCAGCTCTGTTTGTGTCTCACTCCATTTTTTTACACTGTCTCTGAAATAACCATACCCATAAAGGAATATAAATATATAAGATTGCATATTTAATAAAGTTTTATTTTCTCAAAAGACTATTAATGACAATCTGTAAAGAAAATAAATAGAAATAAGAAGATAGACAGAAAAGAGACAGGTGAAGAATGATATGGAGCTATTTCCCTCACTACAAGAGCCTTCTGCCTTGTGCTATATGGCAGGGCAAGTTGAAAACCTGTAATTGTGCTCACTGACAGGCTGTCTTGAGAAACAAGCATTTGATTGTGATCATCCTTGACAAAGATATAGGGCACAGGCACCCATGGACGCCTAATTTATGGATTTTATCTTGTTTTATAAACTGTCTGTAGGGTTAAATTGCTGAATAGGAAATGCAAAGTGAGCTGGAGACAAGGTATTTGAAAAGCAGAACTCAAGGAAGAGTAATAATAACAACAGACCAAGGAGATCAGAGCTCTAAAAGACTACTTCAGCTAAATAAACAAGGAAGCCTCTGACCTCTCTGAAATCCAGTAAGCTGGTTATCAGTCTAAGAAATAATGCTGCTTTATCAGCTCATTTTTAAATGGGCTCAAAGTGACAATTGTTAGATGAATTTATAATAAAGAACCTTTGAGTTAATCTATAATTTTATTGTTGTGCACAGACTGCTGCTGTTTTCCCAAAGGTGGTTTCTCCTTTTCCCAGCAGAAATTTCCTTACCTTTCTTTGGAAAAAGGCAGTTAGCTGAGGGTAAAAAAAAAAAAAAAGAAAAAAGAAAAAAACCCAAACAAACAAAAAAACCCCCACCCAACCAAAGGTAATATTTGGCCCAGCTGGTCTTTAGCTCTACAATTTTAATTTACTTTCATTTATTTCCTTTTATCCTGAGCCCCTCCATCGTAGTGTGTGATTACAAGTTCCAGGCTTGGGTGCACACATTAAACTAGGAGTATTTTTAGCAATGTTATATTTTTTCACTGCTGACAGGACACTGAAGGATTCTGTTTATGGCAGTAGGTTCCTTGGTGACTTCCAGCACATCACTTTTATCTCACTGTTTCACAACTTTCCTGTCTTATATGGAAGACAAAGACTTTTACTGACACAAGTATTACTGTATTAAGGGGATGTGTCTGTATTATGCAATTTCTTTCCAATCACAAAACAGAAGCAGCTTGATATGACTTCCATGTCTAACTGAAATTGATGCACAGCAGTTACGTTTTAAGTGAATCCAACTGACTGCCTGTGAAAATGTGACCCTATAAAATCAACAGGGTCTGATTTCTGTTTGACAGCACCCATATGGAGCACAGCAGTGAAATCAGTGAGGAAGTTAGGACCTCACACCAAGTTTCAGCCCTGGATGAACTTCTGAATTATGACCTAAGAATTATGCACAGAAAACTATTCTTCAAATTAAGTCTAACAAAGATGAAGCTGCTGGAGACAACTTATAAACATATGAAAGAATTTCATGTGAATTTATAGTTATATTTTATTCTGTGATTATAACAAAAAAATTGTTCAGACACCTTTGCTCTCATCAGCCAAATAACCAACACTGTGCCTGGTTCATGATTGCTCAAACAAAACTGCAAAACAGGGAAAAAATTCGATCTCTGTAGGGAAAATGTGCTTTTTTCAGAGTTGAATTCTTAATAAAGTGAGATTAATTGGGCTGTGTTTAGATGCAGGGATGCACAGGGATGGCTTCAGCTGTGGGACTGAGGCAGACACGCTCTGATAGCTTTAGCTGCAAAGTGGGGAATGTTATGTACGGCTCCTACTCGTTCATTTTGCCAAGGGCTATCATTGCCATGGCAGCTCAACAGATTGGGGCATGTGTCCAGCCATCCCCTGTCACTGCCAGGCCCGGAGAGGGCAGAGCGTGCCAAGATGCAGCATTTCACCTTGGCAGCCCACACACAAACACGTATTCTGCTCCACAGGAGTAATTTCTGTAAAAGGAGTACCAGCTGCAACTTTTATTAGCAGCATCTTAGGTTCCCTCAAGTATGTGCTCTAGACTTTGCCAGGGAGCTTGACTATCCGTAGATCAGATGCTAAATATATGAACAGTCGCAAATATTGCGTTAATTAGAAACAGGTATTTTAAAATACATTTGAAGCAAAAGCTAATAATGGAAGTAAAAGATAGTTATCTGCTTATTTTATTATCACTTTTCATAAAACAACTTTCTCTGGTTCTCAAAAAAGTATTTGTTTTACATGTGTGCAATGTTCCGTCCCAAATACTGGGAGCATCTCACCTGTGCTGTTATCTAGCATCCAGGTATAAAATGGGATCAACATCTTGAATATGACAAGAGTCTCTTGATTTTGCCACAAGTAAAATAATGATCATGGTCCTTTGAAAGTCATTATTAATTAGTAATGAAACTAAACAGTGAATAAAATTAAAAACTGCAAGTGTGAAAAAGACCTAATGCCAAAGTTAAATCCATTAGTCAGTTTAATTGCTTTGTGACTTATTGAAGGCTGAAAACATGTTGTATAATATTAAGTGGTAGGAAAAATAGGTTATTTAAGTATTTTAACTTAATTGGTGTTAAAAAAGCAACCTTTGCCTACTTTATAAAAGAGATTTCAAAGTAGTTTCTTCTTCATAGTCTACTGACAATTGTAAATACAAGTAATATTTGTAGTTTTTGTAAATCTCTCTGGTCCAAAAGCCCAATGTTTCATATATCTGTCTCTGAATTACTACCCTATTTACTGATAACAAGCCTAATAATAGAATAACTTGAATGTCCTTCTCAAATACTACATTTTAGTTAAAGCAGAGTTTAAATTCATTGGGGTCAGTTCAGACTTTCATTGGATCTGCTAAATATTCAAGGTAAAGGAAGCCTTTCAAAATATGAAATCAATACATGCATTCGGTGGCATCAGATGGTGGGTCCTCCTTTGATGCCGCTCTGCTCTTCTATCCCAAGTACTTCATGTTCCACACCAAAGGCGACACTTCACTTTGAACAACTGGAGTTCAAACTGTGCATGGAAAACATATTTAGATACTCTGAGTGCTTTTCCCTTCAGATGTATTAGGCTTTACAAAATTGCTATTTTCGTTTAACTCTAACACTACTGCTGGCAAAATAAGTTTAAAATGTGTCCCAGTGTATTTTAAGCACATAGTAAAATTGCACACGTAATAGTATGGTAGTTTAAAGGAATGAGGTAGATGCCACACTATGAACTATATGATAATAGAATTGTATTTATATGTTGCAATTACCAAATAAGTGGTATATTTTGATTCTTTTTAATGAATTGTCAGCAGTGCCTGTAATTTGATTTAGATAGGCTTATATCTCTAAAGTATTCTAACTACTAATGTAATTCCCACAAAGTAATATAGTGCTATATTTAAAAGTTAATTTTATATTAATTATTATGTAAGTATTAATATCTTTGGATTTAATTTAAATATTGTAGTTCAATGGAAGATTATAATGTTATTAGTGTCTATTATTTAATGTTATTTATAATATCAAACATCCTGTTGATATGTTTAAATAAGAAAATAGATGGGTAGATCATTATAGAGAGTGGAATTAGGAAAATGAAAGAGATGCATCTTCTCCCTGTTATCTCTGTTTCTAGTCTGTCCTTTATTGCATTTTGTTTCACAAGATATTGAAGATCTAATGAATATTCAAATATTTGCAAGTTCTATTCCAGCGCCATACAGCATACAAACAAAGCACATACACTTTACATATAATTACATTCTACATACATCTCTCTTTTAAAAGACGTTGCTGCTTCTGGCTGTTGCAGGTGAGTTTTTCCTAACTTGACCCAAGGAATTATCCAGATACAAAATTACAGAACACCTAATTAACTTTCCCATCAAAAGCAAGAGATGTAGCAGCGTGTTAATTATCTTCATTCATTCCCTCGCCCATCCTACACATGGAAAACAAGGCTGGTTTCTCCTTTCTGGTTCCTCTTGTGAGGCAGAAAGACGTTGAGCTTCTGATTCAATCTTTGGTGAAACTAATTGCTTGAAATTACTAGCTTTTTATATTTGGCCCAATGTTACCTGACGGAATTACTCTTCCTGCTATGTGAAATATAATATAGAGAACTCCTCTTTTGATGGTTCCTCCATTTATAGGAATTTTCACAACAACCAAATCCTTTCAGGATAACCCTGAAGGCACTTGTACCTCCTCATAATTAATCAGAATTGATTCTTATAATACACATAATTCTGCTTTTTTTTTTTTTCCAAATGGAAATATAAAAAAATTTAACATTCCATTATTTGGAAAACAGACTGTGTGAACTGAATGAAATTATTCATATATTAAAATGTTTAATATAACATAATTGCAGTACAAAAAAGCAATGTAATGATTCAGCAAACAAAAAGGATGCTGTAGTCTGTACTTAGTAAAAACCATTCTTGACACTTTAATGAAATATTTTACAACTGTCATTTTAACTCTCTATTTCTAAGTCAATCTTATCACTCTGTGTTAGTTTTAGTCACTACTATGTTATATTCTAGATTGTATAAAATAATAAAATTTATGGATTTTGAGTTTGAAACTGCACTCTCAGAACTATGGGAAAACACCACTGCAAAATTTTACCCATCACACTATAGTGTGGGTGACTAAGACTGTGTTTAGCAGAGACATCCCCTTCTTTCCATCTTGATTTTTTGACCCATTAATTTGGTATTCCCCCTTCCTCAAAAGATCACCTATCTATTTCTATATCATGCCAATCTGTTCCTGGAGTCTTTGCTGCAGCCCCCCAACTGCTTTTGGGGTATCATGGCTGCACATCAATTGGATGGTGATGTTCTGTTTCTCCTGACACTGTGGAAGTCTCTCTCTACTAGCTATAAGGAAGTGGGCAAGAAGCTTTTATTAAATGCCTAATTTTCATATATCTAAAACTGTATTATGAAACTGCCTTTGAATTACAGATTGCAAAACACAGGGAGCAGCCAAACCTAATCTGAAGTCCTGGGTAGTTTTTTCCTTACCTGCATTCCCCCTCTTTCCATGGGTCCATCCCTCTTCATCCTCTCCTTTGGTGTCTGCCTGCCTTGTGCTTTGGCTGACATACAACTCACTTGTGTCCTTTAACCACCTGCCATTTTTGTGGTGACATTACACTGCTTTCTTTTCTCTAAAACTCCTTTCTTTTAATTTTTTCATTATTCATATAATGTTTCAATTTTTAATCTTTTCAATGTCTCCAGTTTTGCTGCCATAGCATAATTCAGCTCTGTTGTGATGACCATGAAGGTTTGTGTGCCACAAAAAATAAGCAATGAACCCCAAACATTAGTTGGTTTTGGATTTTCCCAAATTTTTCTGTTTCTCTTCTTCATTTCACTCCAGTGCTTTTGGCTCATGATCCATCAGCTGAAGATGTCTTAAAGTGCTTGGCTGTACAAGAACAAACTGATCCAGAAATAAAAATGCTTTGCTGATCCCAGGTCTGAGAGATGAGGGCAGCAGCCTTTTCTCATAAAGAGATGCAGAACCTATTTCAAGGAAGGGTTTATCAGTACCTCAGAAATGTCAGGATGGAATTATAGTTTCTTGTGAAGAACCACTCCTTAAAGGTGTATATATATATTTATAATCATAGAAAAATTTAAGTCAGAAGGGACCTCTGGAAATCACTGAGTCTAACAACCAGTGTCAAGCAGTGCCAAATCTGAAATTTGCCTTCTTGAGGCCCTGCTCCGCTTGAATTATGGAAATGTCAATGAATTCTACAGTCTCTCAGGGCAGCCTGTCCCAGTGCTCAGTCACCAAGAAAGTAGGTTTCTCCTTCTGTCTAACCAGAATTTCCTTTGTGGCAATTTCACTTGAGTCCTTTTGGTATGAGTCTCTGCAAAAGTTCATCTCCACCTTTTTTATAATCCTGCCCAAGCAGCAGTCAGCAGCAGGCAAGTTACTGTTTAGACCTCTCTTCCCCAGGCTGAACAAACCCAGTGATCTCAGCCTCTCCTTGAATTCATGTTGCAGTCCTTTCAGTGCCCTTTCTTCCAGCTGTCTGTTTTCCTGATGCTTTTGTTTTGCTTGAGACCAGAACTGGCAATAACGACCGTGAAACTAATACATGAGTCAGCCACCAGGTGAAAAAGCAGTGGCTGCAAAACACTGCATCTGGCTAAACAGAGAAAAATGCTGGTACAGTTCTGCAAGGATGAAGAAGAACAAGACAGAAATGCCCTTCATCCTCATGGTGTTCAGCAAAGCAACAGAAGGGCACCAGGGAAATTCAAATTAAGAAACATTCCTGATGAAATATTAATAAAACCATACTATGGTCTTAATTGCTATAATTTAACACCCTGTATGGTATAAATATTTTAGAAACATGGTAAAATGGAATATTAAGAAGGGGTCAAGGGATAATAATATACATTAATCTTGATTGGTGGAGATGTATACCTCATACTTAATTTATGTCTATACTACCATTCCGTATTCAATTTTGAACAGTAGTGGCTGGAATAAGCTATATGTATGTTTCTCATATTGAGACATGCATGTTATGTGGGTATGTGTTGATTAGTGGAGGTATTTATAAAGTACAGGGCTCTAATGTATGATATGTATAGAAAGGAATTTTAAAATGCTTTCACCAGAGCATCCTCTCCTTTAGAAATCAGTCACGGATCCAGCAGTCTACAAAAGCAAGAGGGTCAGGAAATATGCAAACCACTTTCTCACAAAATTATTTCCTGAGGAAGTCATTATCTGCACTGCCCTTGTAATAGCCACCTTTCTTTTTCAGTAGCAAATATTTCTTTTTAGGTTAGTTTCCATATATTTCCATGAAGGGGAAACCCTGGAAACAAGCCTGTGCCCTGACCACACTGCAGGGCGGTGAGAGCACTGCAAGGATTGCTTCATGCACAGCCTTAAGGGTGGGTACTTTACAGCCTGTGTTGGTAGGAGTGTCTGCCTGACAAACACAGCAGTCAGAGAGAAGTCAGAAATCATATCACCGAGCTGAAATCCTATAGATTTTCACCCCATAAGGAAGCTGTTGTGCTAATTTTTTTTTCAGAAATTAGCATGCAGAAATTGCTTCAAATTGCTGGCACTCTAATAGTGACCTATGCCCATGTATGCATAAAGTGGATAGGCATTTCATTTACATTTATCGAAAATTGTATGCAGTAATGATTTCTGCATGTTAAATTGCATAATCCATACAAGTCTGACAGTCTTATAAAGGCTGTGGGCCAATGTCCTCTTTTGAATGCATCAGTGCCAATGAAAGAGCTTATCATACCCTTGACAGGCATAGCTGCTATCTTGTGTCTGCTGGTGGAACTGCTCCTGTGGTCACCCTCTAAACCACGTCAGTCAAAATTTACCAGGTAGACCCAACTAGTTTAAATAGCAGATTTTTTGCTAATGATGCACATTTTGCAGAAATAATGGGTAAGGTGCTATTCACAAGAGTGTGTAGCTGGCATTTTGATGGACAGTGAAGGTTTTTACCAGCAGGGCAGACTCCTGGTTCACAGTGCTATCCCACAGCCTCTCCCTCTGTCTATTCAACTTATTTAGTTCTAATATTTCTGCAGGTGCTTGTGATATCTTTTTTTAAACTCAGCTTGGCAAAACGGTTTTCTTTTGAGATACACGATTCTCCCACAAAGTGCACAGAGGTCTGAGATACAGAACAGCATTTTGCCCAATGAGAGGTTTACAATCAGATTTGTAACCTAGTCGGGTGGAATTTGGCACCACAGGGAGTGGGACAGCTCAGGTAGCCTTTTTCACACTTCGAAGGGATGCCCTAAAAACTGTTCCCTAGTGTTAGAGGAGGGATGGTGCCAGCAGAAACTCGTGCCAGTAAGCACTGGGTTAAGCCTTTTGCAAAGGAGACACCTCTCCATCACACCATTTACAGAAACGGAAAGCTTTGCCTTTGCTTCCAGCGCTTCTGAGAGAGCTGATCAGAGCGTCCTTTCCTGCCATTTCTCCTTGTTTTAAATCCTGCCAATAAGTCTCTTCTGCTTCTAAACAGTGAAACGGTGAAAGTGCTGCAGCTTTTAAAGGATTTATAAGGCTTAACTGATCACATCACTTCCTATGCCAAAAAAATAAGCGAAAGAATGTTGTATGGACGGCTGCAGCTTTGGCATTCTGCTGGTCTGTTGTCTAATACCAATTCCTTTTTATCTGTACTCCTCTCTGTAGCCAATTATTGTCTCCACTAGTTTGGTAGAAATAAGCTCTTTTGCACAGGAAGCACCTTTTAGTTCTGTGTCTGCACAGTGTCTTTGCCACAGTGATCCTGGCCAGGACAAGCATTTGTAGGTGAGGTTGTAATAATCATAATATTTTGTGCATTGCCAGAACCTGCAAAGTAGCCATCCTTCAGCCCTTTGCTGTTAAATCCCTCTCCTCATTCCCATCAAATGTGCATACCCGCAGACACAGGCACATGCAAATTCTGTAAATGCATTTAGGATCCTGTTATCTCAGTTATTATTATATCTGTAGGCAAGCATTTATCGTTCTTATTTTGCACTCCACCCATCCAAGGATAAACATAGTGGGTTTTTTATTAGCTGATTTACGTTTGTATTCTTCAAAAAATACTGGGCCTCTGTTTTTGAACTATAAGGAGTCTTCACTGATTCTTCCCCTTCTTGATGATTTTCCAGAAAGTCTTTTAAAAGTAGTCAAGTAGCCTTCAGAATTTTCATTAAAGCAGAATTATGGAAAACTGTTGTGAGAAACAATGGACAAGTTAGCATCATCCCTATTCACTCTCACCTGAAAGCTTTATTGGGAGCCCTGTTACAAGTGGCATTCTTGGTAATAAATATTTTCATTTTATTTTGAGGCACAGCAAATAGATTTTGTTAGTGAATGACCTTGTGCATTAGCTGTGTTATTCATGATTTAGTGAGCCAGTCAGTTGAAATATTGCTAATGTTTTCACAACTCAGTCTTGTTACATTTGTGCCACGAGGATGACATTAAGTGTAGTTGTAGATGAATAACAAATAACATGTCTCGAAGTTGTGTTTTGGATCATTAAAGAAATGAACCTACAGGGTGCTGTTTTATTAACTGAGGAAATGACTGAGGAAAAAAATGACAGTTCTTGAATGTGTATTTATTAAAAATAACAGTTTGGCATGCTGAGAATTAGTGGTAGTGTCCGTTAAATTTTTCATAAACCAGTGCAAATACACTACGGTGTCCATCCAAAGACTTGACAGATTTTAAATAAGAGTAAGAATAATTCATACATTGCAGGCTGTTTATATGGGAAGACTCAAAGTGGTGCAAGCAGGAGAATGCTAAAAAAGTAGAGCATAATCAAGGTGAGGATTAATAATTAGATGCCAATATGGGTGTTTTAACATATATTATAATAAGAAAGGGGGTCAGTGTACTTTTCAGGAAGACCCTAGGGAGAAGTGGATTTCTTCTTTAAAAGCACAGCAGCTGTTCTTGGATTTCTTTTCCAAAGTCCTTCAGTTTCTTTTATGTTAAAAAAAATAATGGAAACTATAGAAAAAGGAGTTGGTAGACTTCTGGAGAGATGGTTTAGTCTTCTCCCCTGCCCCAATAACACGTCATCTATTCTAGTATTTAAGTTCCAGATAATCTAAATTTCTACAAAGGTACAACCACAAGTAGCAACCTCTGGATCACTTCAATGGTTGTTTCTGCTTATAAAGCATCCCAGTTAATAGAGCTAAAAAAGTGAGAATGGGGGGTGGAGGTGGGAAATGTATTTTAGCTACTACTATTCCTAGACACTAATTTTTCCTCCTATTGGATGGAGATGGTCACAGAAGCTTATAATTTTTCCTTTTCTAAAACATTAAAAGAACAAGGAACAGATCTTACATACAGATATGTTACTAAAGTAGACAGATGGTTCTTATTTAAATATAATAAAACACAAAAAGGAGATGCAATGGAGATATTGAGGGATCAAAATGAGGTACATGGAAGGAGAGAGTTCAAACAGAAGCAAAAAGCAGATACAAAACTAGAATACTAGCAATCCTTGAAGAGCTGAGTAACTGCTATTATCTGCTTGATTTTTTTTTTTTTTTTGGTAGTATTTTCAGCACAAGAAAATTAGAGCAATCTGTTGAATTCTTGACTATGAATAAAACAAAGCAGAAAAACTGTTCCTTTATAATGTTATTCTGTAAACCTGCCTATTTAAAGGGAAAGGAAAGAAGCTGTAGCTTTAAGCTTATTTTATTGACCATTACTTTTCATAGTGTGGTGAAGGTGAGGAAGCACTGAAAGGGCTGAGAGAGGTCCAGGAGGTCCTTCTTACCCACCCATCCCCTGGGAACACAAATTTCTCATTTTTGAATGCTAAGGTTGAGCAAGTGATGATGAACTTTAATGTTAAGCTAGCTGGAACTTTGAAAAGGACAACTAAAAGTTGATCTAGACATTAGGGATCATCCCAAAACCAGCTTTTCAGAGAAGCATTGCCTGCACTTACACTGGTAGTGAAGCTACTTTGGTCTACTTGAACGTATTCTGCTCTACTTTCAGCTCAACATCCTGCAGGTTGTTTGATCTTAATTTCCCGTACAGAGCTGAAACTTGTCAAAGAGTACTTATGTGAACAAATTTTGATGTGAAAAGTGGAATGACACTTCTTTTTTTTTCATTTTCTGCTAACACTGGCTGAATTGGTACAACTTTTGCTATAAATAATGGATAAGTGTTTTAAGTATGCAAGCAAATTGTTACATATACATGCACTGCACTCTGTCAAGTAATGTGCAGCATTGAATTGTCACTGTTAAAATGGTCAATAGTATTAAAAATTGTCACTGTTAAGAATTCACTGAAATACATCCTGTATTTCTAAAACATGCATATCCAAAGCCTGGGGTTTTTTGTTTGGTTGGTTTTTAATATAAAAAACTTCTACTGGTAGGCATCAATTTCCTTACATTGTTTAGGAGAATATTTTCGATAATGGGTTCCTGAAGCTCTGGGAGGGGGAAAAATAGTATTTAGAATAGATTTTTTTTTCATTTCTACTGTTCTAATTCATATAAGCTGGACTTCTTCACACTTCAAAAACAAAAGCAGACCTTTCCAACCCTGTATTTATATATGATGAATAAATTATACTCATCTCAGGGTGGGATAGCTAAATATCTGTTGATACCTATTTAATTCTCTTGACTAGGGAGAAAACCTTGACTAATTTCTTAGTTGACACAGCAAACGTATTAGAGATGGATCCCATCATGAAGCAAAAAAGCTCCAGAGAAAGAAAAAAAAGTAGTTTCATATATCCCAACCTCCTTTACTGCAATTTAAATATCAGATTTTAGAATAGTAGTGTGCTCGTTTTAAAGACAAGTTAAGGGGAAACATACAGTTGAGCAGTTATTTATTGAATAAGTGGAAATAAATCAATGCAAGCAGTCATGCAGAAAGAACATGTTTAAAATACATAATCTATGCGAACAGACAGCTACCTGAGGTCCTGATGTATCGAGCCATTGCAGCTCTATCCTTGAATATTAGCTGACCATGGGTGTAAAAAGTAGATGGTTTAGAGTGGCAGAAGTGACATTTTTTTGAGGGAATAAGTTTTTAAAAATATACAGCTCCTGACAGCTATTCAAGTATGGCCCAGTTTTCCTCTTATGGAAACATGCAGTGTTTTTACTTGCTTGACAAAGGGATTTTGTGTGTATTTTTTGAAGAGAATTAAAGACAAACAGAGATGGAAAATACCTTGATTGTGAGCATGGAGATTTAGCTGCCTTGAAGCAAAACCTGTGAGAATACAAAGGTGCACAGGGAGTAGTGAGCCCGTTCTGAATTTCCATCTGCTGTTTTTATTGGCTAGAGCAGGTTGTAAAGGCTGTGTGCCCTCAAAATTGCTGGAGATGCAAACAATATTTTAAATTACTCCAGGCAACAAGGTACTGCATCTGAACAGATTGAAAACTGAAATGTTGATATCAGAAATTAAATTAATGCACATGAGATTGAAACAATATCTAATTAAAATCATTTGAAAAATGACTTGAAAATTGAATATGACATAATATTTAGCAGGCTGTTGCTAGCACAGTAATGTGGCTTTGACTTTCCTGCAACCATTTCCATTCCAGGCATGGCTGCCAGTTAACTAGAAATTATACATGAAGCAACTCTTGTGCCATCACCCTGTAAAGAATGGAAGACAAAATACCTTTTGCCTGCGGCTTGTATACTTGTCCCTCACTAATTGCATTGAAAATTTTAGTAAGGACACCCTTCTTCTCACTTCATCTTGAGTTAGTAATTTTTGTTTCAAGCTGATGCATTTTGAATACTCCAGGTTGTGTTTTTGACTTGCAGGCAGTTCTTACTTCTGCCCACCCAGAGGAGATACAGATTCACAGCCCTTGGAAGAAGTTCCCGGGGCTGGGCACAGAATCTCCAACACCACTGTGTAGACAAAGTCAAGGAGAGTTGGTCTTATATTCCAGAAAGTCTATTCTTCTGAACGCGGTTTTACCCAAGTATCTGATTCAAAGTCCATTAAAATACTTTTAAAGTACTTAAAACAGGGGAAAGTGAATGAGTTGGGAAAAAAAAAGCTGTAACATTGGGTTGTTTATAGAAGGCAGTGATTGTAGAATTCATTTGACGGCCTACAGTAAATCTGAATTAATTGCCTTCCATCACTTTATTGACTGGAGGTCCAGTCAATATAGTTAGTGAGTCTAGGGCATGAATTGGCTCATTCTAAAATGGGCAGATAATAGAGGTCAGGGAAATCATACGTCTGTAAGTATTTTTTTCTACATTTAATTATATACAACATATGCTCAAAGTCAGATACACAGCAGAAGAACAAGGTTTCCTTGTGAGTGACACCATCTTCCCACAAATACTTCTCATGTTTAAGGATGGTTTCTTCTTTGGGCAGATAAATCCTTCAGCAACATGGGAGACAGACTGAGGAAGCCTCTTGCTGAGACCCTTTTCCTTGTCTCACTTGTGCCAGTGTGTGCTCCCACGAGTAAGCTGGAGGTGCAGCTGTGCTTGGCAATGTGTTTTATAGCAAACCTTTGTAATCCCTGTATTTGTCAGGGTTTCCTTCTTCCAGAAGTGCTGTAATGAGGCTGGAGGTCTGCTCGGAGCCCTCCATAACCTGCTTCTTCTGATAACTGATGGGGACTCTGAGGTTAAGCTTGCCAAAGCTACACACTCAAATCCTTGAGTGTGCCACTGACAGATAGCTTTGCTAAAGGAAATAAATGTTTGCCCTCAGAAAACACATCAGACCTCCCTCAGGTTAGTGAAGACTGAACAGTGACAATTCCTACCCTTCAACACTCAGTAACACCCTCATCATGCTCTCTAATAGAGCAAAGCCATTAAGTTGTCCCCATTGTAATTTAGATCACAGAAGAGACTTCCACAGATTCTTTCAGGTTAAAATAACTGGTATACAGAGAGTAGGCAAAATTATTCCACTGTAGCTACGTGCTTAATTATATGGAATACTGCATAAATTGTCAAGTGCAAGGAATTATTCTGATAAATTAAAATACTAATTAAATAGGCTATTGCAGAATTTTGAGAACATTATAGGGCTCCGCTTCTTCAGCCAATTTGCATATCCTTCATCTAGTGAATTTAATTTAAAGGCCTCTTTTTTGTGTGTGTTTGGAAGCCCTTTTTGTTTCAGTGGAAGATTAAAAAATGGATTTATATGTTGCTAACTTGTTTGGGGGGAATTTTATTGGGGTATTTTTTTCTTTATTTCTTTTTTTCTTTTTCTTGAATAGCTGTTTTTATTATGCCTCTTTTCTTATGAGTTTGTCAGTTGTCCATTAGTATTACAGGCCTTTAAACTGTGTCCATAAAAAAATAACTTTGATGGTGTTACCCAGAACAGTAAATTCCACTTCCATGAAATTTGCAACAGAGACTTCAGCTGCTGGACACTTGTATTTGAATAAAAGCTAGCAGATAGTACACTAAAATACCTTTAAAAATTTGGTCCAATTTTCAAAGGATTGGTAGCTTGTTCTTAATATCTGAGTATATTTTCCCAGCGCGTCTTCCATCTATCTATATTGACTGTGTTTTATTGTTTTAAATTCTCCACTATAGTTATGCACAGGGAAGGTTTAGTTGTATTCAGCCATCCCCAGCTTGAAGCAGCTGTTTGATATGTAGTTACTGCTTCATCTTCAGCACCATTTTTGACAGAATTTTTTGACCTTCCTGAGCAGCTTGTGGAGTTCAAGGTTAGTGAAAATACACTCCTGTACACGCCTGGAGTGAACACGCTGGAGCCTCTGCTGTGTCTCTCTCCACAATCTGACAGTGCCTGAGCCTGACCATTTTCCGGTTATGATTTAATCAATAACACCTCGTGCCTTCATGCCTCCTAATTTTGGCAGGGTGTATGTTAGCATGGCTGTCAGACCTGTCCTTTGTGTTTTAGCCAATTGCAAGGGGAAGAGCAGGGGTGTTTACTAAACCTTTTGGTTGTTTGTTTTTTAGTATCAAAGAGTCAATAATTAAAGTCTGCAGGAAACCTATAAAAAGGAGGTCAAATACGTAATAGTAATTATAAAATTCAGCAATTCAGCAGACTCAATATTTTCTATTAACTGTTCATGTGGAAAGAAATTACACAGTGGGATTTAAGCCTTGTTGTTTACTTATGCCCATTTATTTTGCAGCCACTCTGCTGTGCAGTTTTCTTTATCCTAAGCTACCAAAGAATCATTTAGTGGACCATTCAGTTTCTTTGAAGGAGGCTGTGGAGCTTTCTCATTTCATAAAATTTCTACATATTTGCACTTGGTAGAAATCTGCCTGTAGTGTGTATGCTGGGGTGAGGTGGTCAGTGTGGTAGTATGGAACCCCTCTGCAAAATCCACAGGCAGGCCGTCAGGCATCAGTGAAACAACATCCCCTAGAGTCCATCTCAAGGCTGAAAATCTAGTCTCTTGCCAAAGGTTTACTTACTTTTTTTGAAATTCGTACTACACAACACGTACAACACTGCAAAATGTAGAATCAGATCTCATGGCTCAGGCAATTCTCCTTTTCACATGGTCCCTGTGACTTTGGGTAGAATAAGCATTGTCTCTGAATCTGTAAAGCATGGCATAGGTGCTAAGTACGAGTATTGTATGCAGTCTTTAGGCTCTCATCCAGCAAAACATGCACTTAAGCTTCTTAGCTTGAAACTGCATGTTCCTCTCTGCTTAATAGGTAACATATTAAGAAGTTGCAAAAATAAAGGTGTGTGGGTCTGAAAGGTTACAAAGCTTTCCTCTTCATTTAAATGAGGGCAATATTCATCCCTTGCTGAAGGCAGTCAGAAACGTTTCTCTGTATTAGATTTGCTTGAGGTTTAACTTTTTGAGTCCTTGAACATATAAACTCTTACCAAAATCTTTCCAGCAGAGGTGAGATGGAGCCTAATCAACCAACTCACCTCTTAAATAAATGTGAGTCATTTGTGTTGCACTTTGCACAAACTAAATAAAGCATCAGTTCACGATGATCTTGCTTCTGAGAAATGTCTGCTGCAATCTGAGCTGTTTTGAATGTTTCAAATTACAACAATTAAAGAGTACTTTTCATAAAGGAAAGAAAAATATGTTAATGCCTTTAAGTATTTTCATGTAAATTTACAGTGCACAATTGTTCTAGCACGCTTCTTGAACTTTCTGGTAGGAAGGTTTCCTTTAGGCAATTTAAATCGAGAAGCTGAATCTATCCAAATTTTGCCTGTAATCAAAGAGATGGGTGCCTGCAGATGTGTGTAAAATATGTGGGATGACTCATCCTATTAAACGTCCATCCCTTTCTACGGACTGCAGAGAGAACCTCGATGACTCACTTGGATTACACAGTCAATGACTAGGCAGCGAAAGGAAGGAGGGGTTAACAAGGCTGCAAGGCTTCATTTCTACTCATAAATTAATCAAGCCAGCTGCCTGGGTTTTGACCACAAGTCCAGCTGACTAGAAGGTTGAAGTCTTCCCATCCAAAATGGGATGGCATTACCCATACACCCAGGTGGGGTGATCCCAAAATTGTCATTGGTCATTGTTTTGTGAGGTCACTGATAGTCAAAGGCCAAAATCGTGTGAAGACCATAGATTTAAAAGTATGGGCAATTGTACAACAGTGCTCAAGTTCATGCCCTGTGCATGTTTGGGTTCCAAGTGTAGTTGTAGCCATAGTGATTACAAGATTGCTACCTTTATTTAGCTGGGTTTTGCTGGTTTAGCTTATTTTAGTTTTATTGCTTTTATGATATAGAAGCTGATAAATATGAAAAAAACCCTAAATTTAAGCAAAAAAACCCCAAAACAAAACAAAACAAATTCGTTCATTGCATCCTGGTCTTGTGAAAGAAACTCTTCATGTTACCTGCTAGAGAAGAGTCTGTATTTATTGTGGAATTTCCTACACAGTGACAGTTCTGTGGTCATGGTAAGGTGCTGCCCTGCTTTTCAATGCAAGAAAGACTGTGGGAAGTTTCCACTGAAGAGAATTTTCCAAGCATGTTGTGTATACATGTTAAATGTGTGTGATAGTGTGTTTACAAGGGACATAGAATTAGCTTGGCTTTCCCTTTCATGTAATAATGAGCAATTAATAGCACAAATATGCATTCAAAAAACTGCTTAGCAAAGCTGCTCTTAGGGAAAGACAGGGGTAGGAACTGTCATGAATATACGGAAGGAAAGAAGGTTAGCTGCAAATGCTGTAAAATCATGCATTGTCCAGATTTCCTGCAACTCTTTCAATCTTAATTTTTCCTTACAGCCATAAACAAAGAGAAGCTTGAAAGAACAACTGGACTGAAAATTCTGCAGACTGGTGTGGGGGAGGTAAGTGGCTTGCAGGCATTTTACATTCTCAAACATGTTTTAATTGTTGGTGTTTTTAAGAAATCCTGGAGCTCATGAACGTTTGTGAGCTACCAGTCTGATAGTGCTAAGGGCCTTTTTATGATACAGTTGCATCTGTCAAAATACAATCTGCTGCACAAATAGCACTGTATCCCACAGAGAAAAAAAATACCATCCTTATGAGAAAAGTGCAGCCAGCTTTAAGAAATGCAGTTTTTGGCTTTGTTGTATCACAGGAACCAAATCCCCAAAGATGAGCACAGCGACTGAAGTCCTTGTATTATTCCCCTCGGTTTTGATGGAGTGCTATCTCATCTAGATCAATGAAAGCTTAAATTTGGGGTAAAGAGTCTTCAGATATTTGAGAGAATCTGACAGTGAATGGTTTGCTTATTTTGGATGTAACTTGAAACATAAATAAAACGCGTCTGTTATTATAGTGATATCACTAAGTAAAAACTCCACTAAGCAGTTCATCATTTATTAATAAACATGATCTTATCTGCTAAGAACCTTGTATGAACTACAGTTGATTGCTAATTCTCGTGCTAATTTTGTGTACACAGTTATCTTTTTTCCCTTTCAATTTAAGTAATTTTGCTGGTGGTAAATGCTCACAGGGCTAGGCAAATGCCTTTTTCTTGTGATTACATTATTCTCAATATTAAAAATAATGAATTACTAACTTCTAATATACTGAAGGAATATATGTATATAAATATATATATTCTTTTTTTACTGTTTTTTAGGGTTTATATTTCTAATTTTTATCAGTTCATGCCTAAGAAACTTAACTTGGCAAGATTTCTGAGTTTCATTGTGCAACTTCATTACATTACTAAAAGACTTGGTTCTGGAGAGGTAATAACACTGAGATCTGCTGTGATGCTCAGGGCCAAAGCTGTAAGAATTACAACTTGGAAACAAAGATAGGTGAAATCATCAGAAAATGAAAGCCATCATCTCTCCTAAACTGATTTAACTAGGTATGTTTCTTAAGAATACATAATCTGAGGGACTGGGAAGTGTGTCCTGGAGCGTGGCTGTGCACCTTAGGCTATGTCCTGACTTCAAGCCAGACTGAAGCTTGTGTTTGTGTTATCTGCAACCCCTGGTTTCTGTTAAATCACAGCAGAACCAGGACTGTAGCACAGACTATGGAAGCCTGATTCAGTAAAATTTTACCCAATGAGAGTCCTCATGCTAACGAAATAGCTCCATGAATTTTGTCCAATTTCAGACACTGAATGCATTCCAGTTGGCTTCAAAGTCAGCTAGAAAATGAAAGCCCTCTTCACTTCAGAAGCTTACTGTTAAATCCGTTGTTAAATTATATGTGGTCAATGGAGAAAGAATGAACTTTAGGATAGCTGAAATGCAGGAAGTTGTCACTGGTTCAATGCATCATTAATCCACATTGTAGTAACAGGGTTGTTGTAACCATGGTAGTCTAAGGACGTACTGGAGGTATGACCTCAAGGGCTTTCTAGTTTTTGAGACCAGCTAACAGAACTGGAAAAACTGAATAGTTCTTGGGCTAGAGATGTCACCAGTCTGATTCCTGCATTTGGTTTAGTAAAGTCACTGTAGAACTCACTTTCTTATATTTAGGCTATCATAACTTTTAAAAAGGTACTGATACTACTTGGATAATGAGGACTTTCATAGAAGTTTGTGCTTTACACTCTGCCAAGTATGTATTTTTAGAAGGCAAAAGGTGAAAATTGGTTAACTCAGGGGAAGCAGACATTTTGACCTAAATATATTGCAGGTTATATCTGATAGAGGGTGATCAGCAGAGAGAGAATGAAGTGGTTTGAAACAGTAAGGTGATGGAAGAACATTGATTCAGCTGCTTATAGATTTCGTTGGATGTGAATTCTCACAGCTGTGTACATTCCCCTTTCTAAGTCTTGTCAGATATGACTGTGTACATAACGAATACATTTCTGTAGTCTCACCTACATGAAAAATAAAGGACCAAGCTGTGACCAAGCTGTTTCTCTGCTGATAGAGTATCAGAGTCATAGTATTTCAGGTTAAATCCAAGTATGGTAATCCAGTTTTGCATTTTGTTTTTTATTCACCCCGATGAATAATCATCATTGAAATAATGGAAAGTACATATTTAAACATAATGAAGGAGCCTTTTGTTGAATAAGGATTTCTTTTACTTCACACTCTAGGAATGGAATTAAATGTAATGGTAATGGTAAATCACAGTCAAGATGCTCAAGTCAAAAGTACTTAGAAAACTTTTAGTTTGAGAATGAGAAATGGCCTTTGTGTTTAGACAGTAGGTGGGATCCATGACAAAGTTAATGGATACATAATCTTCACTTTCAGGCCTGTAAAATAAAAGGGATTGATTTTGCAAGACAAGTTTCATATCTGAAATACCTCAAGAGAAATATAGCTGAGATACTGGTGGCAAATGGATCTGCTGTATAAACAAATGCAGGAACTCTTCTAAGCTCAGCAATAATTCATGTGTGGCTCTGGACAGTGGAATCTGTTTTAGGTGTTGATCTATGATAACAGGATTTGTCCCTCAGTAAGGACTGTGGGGACACCAGTGACTACCCAGGCCTTGGGTGTGCTAGAAGGAAACTGTCTCTTTCTCTGCGAAGATGAGAAATGCTTCTCAGAGCTCCTCAATCTCTCGTTTTCTCTCTCTATCTCAAGAAAAACATTTCTAAAGCAACAACAGATTATAAAATTCACACCAAGCTTACTGAGCCATTCAGTCAAGTCCAGGGAGGGCTGATGAATTGCTTTTATGTCACTGCATAAACATGTGCTGTGTAGTCATTAACAACATGGGTCTGGAGTCTACCACAGCTACAATGCAGTTCATCATCTTTATGACATGTGAAATATTTTCACAGCTTCAGTGATTTTTTTGGCTAGACCTGAGGTTAGCTGCACTTTGTCAATGGAGGGTAGGCTTTGCTTTAGCAGGATTAAAAATGTGTTCCTAAGCTGCAACTCCAGAAGCTGCTCATATTTCAGGATATTGACTTAAAAGTTCTGTACATTTCGTGGGAAGGTTTGGATGACAAAGTGCAAGCAGACTGACTTTGGGCAGGCAGAGCTTCTTTTAGGCCACTATGGAACAGACCTTCACCAGTATGTCCACAGCACATCCACTTCAACATCTAACATTTGCAGTGGAATGAACATCTAACATTTGCAGTAGAATGTTCAACAGTACAGGGATCCAGAGAGTTAGATTGATCTTTGATATGCTGTAGTCTTAAAGTGCAAATTATTTTGGCACTTGTTTGTAAAAAGGCTGTTATACCAGAAAACCAGAATAACTCTGCTGTAGAGGAAACCAGTGTTGACATTGAAATCCTGAGGATCTGTACACTGCTGAAGTACTGACTGTCTCTGGAATTACATTTGCCAAGATGTTTATTTTCTATTTGGAATTTTCCAGCACCTATAGCAGGTGCTTGAAAGAAAAAAACAAACTAAAAAAACCTCTAGAACTTGTCTAGGGTAGCCCTCCAAGATTCATTTGAGTCATTGTCGTGTGTGTTTGTGCCACACAAATTCATCATGAGCTTTTCACACCTTCTTGTTTATTCAGGTACAATGAAGCCTTGAGGTATTTTCTTTTGATCTCCTACACATTAATTAAAATTCTGAAGTCCTGGGGTCATCTTCAGCAGTTCAAGAACTTCCCATAGTTGAGTGTGTATGAGGGTATGAATGTACATGTTATGTTATTTATGTGTATATTTGCATAATACTATACAACACATAGTACAGGTAAAAAACCTGAAGAGCTAAACGGCATTTAAGCAGGACTCATATCTCCATCATCCCAGCTTGATGTGAACCACTGTGTTTTGCAGAAGTAAGAGTTGTTGCTCTGCTAAGCTGAGCACTCCTGCATGATCTTGGTCTCACATGGAGGGAAAGCCTCCTTAGAAGCACCGTGGCTCCACCTGACTACTTAATTCAGGATTCTGCAGGGCTGGAAGTAGTCCCAGTCCCAGCAACTGGACTTGTACCCAGGAGTTGTTCTCCAGCCCATGAACCACAGCCCTGCACAGGAGTCTCTGAGTAACCTCCAACATCCTTTAAGAACTTAAAGACTTCTCTTGCTTCACATAAGAACCCTTTGAATTATTACAGGAGCACAGTATTTTTCAGTTCAATTCCATGCTGAGCTTGGCTGTGTCCGGAGTTACTATGACATGGATAAATAACTGTTTATCCAGCTTTTGGCTGAAATTTGTTTTCAGCCACAACTTCAGAATAACAGGTCAGGCTCTCCAGTGGCTCAAGAAAGTGTGATAATTCAAGTCAGGTTTTGGAGGCTACAAGTCTGTGATTTGAATAATTATTGATCTGAATCAGGCCTGAAACAAACCAAGGGAATGGCAAAGTTTCTGTCTTGAATTGGTAAAACAGCATCTACTTTGGAATATGTTATATTAAATCTTTCAATTTCACAGTAGGCCTGCACAGAAGAAACTCATCACTGAAATCGTAACTCTGTATTACTTGAATCATGTCTCTCATATGGCAGACATGAGCATTGGAATAGTTTTCTGAACTAGATGGAAATAACCCAAAATACATGCAAAATAAACACTTTAGTGTACCTCTAGATGTTCTAAAATAGAGCAGTGATATTTTGACATGTTTCAGAATAGTCTCATTTATTTATTTATTTATTTATTTATTGATAGGTATAGAATTTTGTTGATGTTGCATAAAGTGATGTTACTGCAATAAAGAAATCTGCATTTAAAAGTTCTAGTGAAGCTAGAGGACATGATAAGACAGACTTTCCAGTGATATGCAAGCCTCCGAGGCAGGAGTCAGATTTCTAGCTTATTACCTTCCTTAATGTTGCCAAACTTTGTTACTCATGTCCATGTATCCAGATTTTACCTGGAACGCAGAACTTGATGAGTAATTTTCATTTGCGGAAGAATAAGGTGTAAACTTTTTTTCTGACTTTCTCTGACTACTAAGTAAAACGTTAAGTGTTTTCTTTTGGCTTGTAAAGACCAAATTAGCCTGGGATCCACTCCAGCTGTTTCTGTTACAGTGACATCTTGGCAATCACCAAATGCTCCCAATCTGGAGCAGATGTTTCCCACAGGTACCTGGGATCAGAAGGGATGTTGTACCCAAGGTCCTTTAGTTAAGGACCATCTTATACTGACCACAGTGTAGGAACAGCAGCTGTGTATGTACAAATATTCAAGTTTCAGCCAAAGTCACAGCTAGGTTTTTCAACTTTCTCTGAAATCCAATCTTCTTTTACCAGAACTAATCAGCCTGAAGCCAAGATTGGGTGCATGGGAAGGAATACACCACTGTATTACAGAGTAAGTCTTCTTAGACAAGGAGATACCAGGGAGGGCTTTTTCCCCTAGCCCGCTTTCAGCATTTTTTCATACAAAACTCATGGCTTAGAGATCAACACATTTATTTTCTCCTGTTATGTGAGATCTGGGATTAGAGTTCTGCAGACAGAAGAAGCTCTTGCTGTTGGCTTTTGCTGACCACTGTGGCTGTGTCGATGAGCAGCTGAACAGAGATTTCCAGGAGGGCCATGCATTTGTATGGGCAAGGCACACAACAAGTCATATAGGGGTTCGTTGCTTTAAGGCTGTATGTAGAAATAAGAATAAGATTAACTGAAAAAGTTTTAGGAGTACAATCCTAGAAATATTCTTGGTGAAGGCAGAATGAGAAAGACTTACCTTATCCCACACATACAAATTACAGATTCTAAAGCTGTGTAGCCCTTAGAAATTAATATATTATATTTTACATATAACTCTACTAGCAATATATTACTTGTATGGAATTTTTCTGACAGGGAATAATATCTGACTATGACAGTTTGTCCATATACATGTGTAATACAGTGATGCTAATCAGAAGTTAGTCATAGAATAGCATTTTGAAGTAACACTTTCAGAACTTTGAGGAATAAAGCTATACAGAACATTAGATTTCTCCAAAGAGAATGATGGAGATCTATGGCTCATTTATTTAAGATCTCGTGTGCTTCTGTAAAATGCATTTTAACTAATATTTAGAGATAATATTAATGTTATTTATTAACTATTCATTATAGTACATAGCCCACTAGAGGGCTGCTTTTCAAATAAATTGCATCCAGAGTGTTAATAAAAGTGGTGTTTAAAAACAAAAAATGTGCAGCGTGATTATGCATATAATTTTACCACATTATTTTGTCAAATATCTTCTGTTACTGCATGTTATATACAGAACATACCAAAACAATATGTCATGACCCCAACCCTACAAACCTTTAGAATATGCTTAGCTTAAAGTGTATAGTTAGACATTCCTTTTAAGCTGCTGATAAGTTTAGAGTTAAAGAGATGCCTGGATGCTCCTGAGACTGTCTTCTGTCACATATCACACCGTCTCTGGTTGTGGAGGGGCAAAGTTCCAATGTTTATCCCCTGTATTTGATTTGAATATTGCATAGCAGAGGTATTTTGACATCTGAATGACAGGTCACAGCTTCAGTTTGGAAATCATGTGTCAGTAGTAATTTCTTTTCTTGTGCTCTGATTGTGACAATGCCCGCCACCTTCTTTACAAATTTTTAAAGAACACGACAAGGAAATGAGGAGATTATAATGTTAAGAATAATACAGCAAACCTGATTTTCAGAGACAACTATCAGTTTATATTGATTTATGTTTTCCTCCTGAAACAGTATATAAAGCACAAGTATTCAAGTGTCACGTTGGTTCATGAATTCCTTTACAGTAGCACTGTGTGATTTAAAGGAGCAGAAGTGCCAAGTGATGTGGCAGTTGCCATGGCAACTACAGCAATTCAATTTTTATTCAGTATCATGTAAAATGAAACAAGATACGGTTTGCCTTGTGGCTTCAGGAACTTATGCATCCTACCAGTGTTGTTCCTTTTTCTCTCTTTTAACACTGTGCCTTTTAAAAAGTAGCATGTGTTTGTTTTAAGGATTTGGCTTGATTTTAGGCCATGTCATGCCATTGTTTTTGAAGCAGTTTCCCTTACAAGCCATTTTAAATCTGCAGAGAAAAGAGATTTAGATACTAGCACTGGCTACATAAAGCCAACTGCAGAGTAATTCTGCTTAAAAATCAATGTTATTATCCACCCTAACTATGATTTGGCAGCCTGTGCTTGATATATTCATAAAGAAGATATGTAGAATCTTTAAATAGGAGAACATGATTGTTTGTACTAGATATCTTACTGATTCATGAAATTCAGCAGCCTCCTTCTACCAGCAGCCATGAGTTCATTATGACTCAAAGGAAAACAAAATCTTCAGTGATGTAATGGGTCAGCTGGGGAAACTGTAGATTAAGATTAAATTCTCTTAAACTGTCTGGTTTGAGATATAGAGATGGTCAGATATTGTAAAAAGGGAGATTCTTTCACCTTCCCTGGTAGGCGCTTGGTCCTGGCAGGAACACCCGGATTTCAAACAATCTGAAATGCAGATTTAAATATTTAAGGCCAGAAAGAGGTGGCAGATTCTGGTCCCTCAACCCTCTCTCTAGCAGACCCTGAGCAGCAAATGTTCCCATCCAGGCTGACCTGGAAAGCCACCTGCAAGGACCTCTGCTCTTGGTCCATAAACATAGGAGAGTAAGTGTCTACTTCTAGGTTTCAAACTGTGAGACATCCAACGTTCCTATATGAATCCTTTATGTCAGGGGCCTTGGAGCAGCATCAGTGCTGGTAAAATAAACAAGAACAGAAGTCCCACGTTTGTCTGTTCTGTTAAATTATTGTCATAGTCACGTTGTGTCCTTTGTCAACTCGTAGTCTTCAAGGCTGTTTGTTTCTAAGTCTAAGCAAGATCTGAGTCATGGACCATTCATACCAGGCAGTTTCAGTGTGGTCACTTTTGGAGCACAGGCATAAAGACTTGTTAGAATTAAATAATAGAATTGAAACTTCAGCTGCAAGTAGGGACCTTTTTTTTTTTTCTTCCCCCTGTCTGGTTGGAATTGTTGTGCCATTTATTGTAGGTTTCTTTTTAACACTAAGCTGTAAAACTTAAGACCTGCTCTGCTTTCTGTGAAGGCTGATGGCTTGGTAGCAGGTTCTCCTTCACCCTGCTCAGAACTGTTTTGCACTTGTACATCATTAAGTTTCCATTCTCAAAGGCAGTATGGCTGCGGTGTTGCTGCATGTCCATCGCTTCAACATCCTGCAGAATTCAAGGCTTTATGTGTTCTACATATAAAAGCATATTTTTGTCAGAATACTTTTAACAAGGTTCTACATTTAAGCATGAGGACTCCTATTAAATTAGTTTTGTTGAAGCTCAGTTTTGTTTTGTTTTGCATCAATCAGCAAGATTTATCATGATGAGTTGGTTTTAAGATTTAGTTAGGTAGATGTTTGAATTGCTTTGACTAAGCATAGTTTTAGTTCTGTTTGCACTTTGACTGGTATCAAAAGGAAGTGTTGCTTGTTTTTTTTTTAAAAAATAAGAATGCAAACACACTTCATAGAATTATTAACTCAAAGTGTCTGTAGAAACCACAAGGTAAGGGCTCACAAACTGTAGAATGTCCCCAACAGGTCTCTGTTTTCCCTTTGGCACATGTAGGTATCGCTGATTCATATTTCTGGGCATTAGGCACAGACATTGAGGAGATAGATACAGAAGGAGAGAACTGGTAGATACACTGCAGCTCCAGCAAAAGACCCGTTTCAGGGAAGAATTATGTGTGTCTGTGTACTGTACACCAAGATGTGGGTAGGGTGTGAGCACAGCATGGAAATAGTTCCTGGGTCAGTGTGACTGCTTTTAGTACTACAGAGAAATCTGTCATAGAGCAATTTTTCGATATGATCTGGGCATATCAAGTGCTGAGTATCAGAACCTGTGACAAGGAAAAGGGACATGATTCAGTGGCATGGAAAAGTGCCTTAGTCCATTAATGCCCGAGGACCACGGTGGCTGACGAGTTCGCTCTGCACTTTGCTCCTGCACAGGGATGTCATTTTGCAAACTATTTATGTCTCTGGTTCTTTACCTTTAGCAGGTAATGACTTCATTTTACAAGCATCAGCGCTGCATTTAGGATAGGGATTTCACTTGATTGTTAAACTGTTAATTTACAGATCTTTACTAAGTGAATGCAAACAAATTCTGGTCCTCAAAGCTCTGCTAATGCACAATGTTTGAATTTTAATTTCCAGTCCATCTTAGATTATGGTGATGAAAAACAATATTTAATCCCTCGTTAACACATGAATAAGCGGAAACTGTCATTTCCCACCAAACAATAACGGGATTATCTCAAGAACTGTCAGTTTATGTGAAAACATTATGTTGCCCAAATTTTCATAAAAATTAGCAGTGGGTAATATTCAAGATCAGAGCAATGGAAAGAGGGAAATCTGCATTCATGGTAATAAATATTCATATTTGTCTGCTCAGGAGATGAAAATCTAATCAAGGGGCTATTGATGCGCTGGCTTTTTTTT
>VXBX01006763.1:450693-532602 GCA_013400415.1 Scytalopus superciliaris | reverse complement strand
TTTTTAAACCAAGATGTTTCATCCAAATTGGGTTTGATATGGAAATTAGTGCTACTCCAAGTCCTTCAGGCCATGAGCATGCTGGGATAACACTGGAGGTGTCCAGTACATCAGATGTTGCTGCTGGCATCCGATTGTACAGACAACAAACACAATAAAATAAAATAAAAAATTGCCAACATCTCAAGGGTCAAGGTCCCAGTGGCTTGGGGTGTTGTGGGGATTTTTTATCCCCCTAACCATTTTAATTTTATCCATTTAAGTCCTCAGTTCTTCAGGGTTAAAATTGTCGGCATTTTTTGCTTTTGTTGACAATTACCATAAATCAGAAGACACTCTGCATGAAGCTTAATGAAATATGTATGATATAAAAATGGGAAGAAGAAAAGTGCAGTATGCTGCTTTAGGATTTTGTGTGTGTATCTATGTATCTGTGTGTGCACATGCACAACCTGAAGAGCTAAAGTTGTATTTTGTGTGCACTGAACTGAAGAGTCAGGCAGTTACTGACTGGACAACACATAAAAAACATACCATATGAATAAAATGTCTCATAGTTTATCCGAAAGTGAGTGTACTATGTTTTCTATATCAGTTAATATGTTCAATTAATATACTTGCCTGTTAAAACACTCAGTTAAAAATATTTCTTGATATCTTTTTTTGTCTTTACTAGTGTGAAAATCTGGTTCGTTGTGAAAGAAGTGTCTGCCTTGACTTTAGTAGTAGTAGCAGTAGTAGTTGTTGTAGTAGTACATAGTATCTAGTCCTTCATTATACTTCTTGGGGGTTTTATGACCTTTTTAAGAAAATTAAACACATAATTAAGGTCCTGATCCTATAAATAACCACATATATATAAATACACACAGACACACATATATATACACACAGACACATAATTTTGTGGAAGGGTATTGTGCTTTCTGATACCTACCTACCAGGCATGGGAGTGCTACTGGATACTGGAAGGTTTTGTCCTGCTACTGATCGTTGTACACACACGTTGTGCACACACGAGCATGTGTGAATCAGTCTTTTTAGAACTTAAAATACCATCAGGGAGTTTATTTAACTTCTGGAGAAATTGCCATACAAAAAGCATCTTTTTTAGATTTAAAATTGGGCAAAAGTCGTATCAGCAGCATTCAGCTATATTGCCTGTAGCAGGAAAGAGCAGAAAGATAGACAGAGCCTGCTCTGAAAGAAAGGGTATTCCTACTGACCAAGAAAAGAGAAGAGTTAGAATACAAATATTGCCTGTTGAGAAGGTTGCATCCTTTCATTATCAAATCTATACCAAATAGGAATATGGAGATATGGCTTGAACTGTTTCAGAATTGCAGTAATTTGGGAAATAAATCATTGTGAAGCAAGTATGAGCAGCCTGCAGAGTGTGGTGTGCATGTATTGGCAGACCTGATATCTTTTACTGTACAATCTGTGCTGGCATCTTTGTCCAAAATGTTTTTCAGAGACTTTATCCTCCTAATCAACTACTTTGCCAAGCCTAAAAACAAAAAGAAAAAAAAAAAAAAAAAAAAAAAAAAAGGAATGTTATTGCCTGGTATTGCCTAGCCATTAACAATAGAAAAGTAGGAGCTGAAAAAACATAAGNAATTTTTTGCCAAAGTTAAAAAAAAAAAAAAAAAAAAAAAAAAAGAAAAAAAATGTATGTAGCATATATAGCAGATGGGTGTTCAGAGCATACAGGTGTCTGGCCTGCAGGTGCCAGATAATGTAAAGCAGTTAGTTATTTTCTGGGAAATCCCATTACTTCTTCCTAAAAGAAAGAGTTGTCCATTTGTCTAGTGCTACCTGCTCTAGCAAGATGTTCACCTGAGAGTGTTAATGGCCCCTCTTAACTCTTTCCCATTTGATCAGAGTGATGCTTAGACAAGAGCTTCCTTTTTTCTCTTTGCCTTTTCCCAAGATACTAAATTGGCTCTGAAGTTCTTCATTTTCTGCAGCAGAACAGCAGCAACCTGCACTGAGATTAGGCAGCATCATTTGAACCAAGTTCTTCTTTATTCACTTTACCTTCTTACATGTTATGCTCTTAATTTTAGCATAAATCATAATTGTTTCATCATGGAGAAAATTGGAAATCCTTCATATATAACAAGTAACTTTGGCTACAATAGATGAATATGTAGGGGAAATGATCAAATCAGTTATAGTGACCTACTGAAATGCTGATTTGGGTTTGTCCTAAATAGATTACGATTAGAGATGTATTAATCATAGAGTCACAGTATCATAGAATGGAGTTTGAGTTGGAAGAAACCTTAAACATCATACAGTTTCAACCCTCCTGCCATGGACATGGACACCTTCCACTAGATCACATGGCTCAAAGCCCCATCCAGCCTAGTCTTAAATACTTAAGGCTTTGCATTAAGCCATAATACATCTCAAAGTAGTGTCTGGAGATAAGCAATGCAGTGCTACTCATAAGTAATGCATCTGATACAGTCTGAGTACTCACACCACTAGCCTCTGCAACCAATTTTATCTTTTTTAAGTGCTATGTATTGAGCAATACCCTCAAGTTCTTACCACAGGTGCTTCATGAACTTCAGCTGTGGCCATGGGTCCCATTTCCAGTCACCTTCATGCAGGGAGCTGGTGCTTCACACTACTGAAGCTTCAGGATGTGCACTCTGATTTTCCCCACAAAATTGCCATGTATGCACTTGGCAGTGCTCAGCAGGAGATAGTTCTGTGTTCTGCAGAGCTTCCAGCATTGCTGTTTTGCCATTTAGATTAACTCAAATCTTTTCCTAGTTTTTCATGACAGAAGCACAACAGAGACCCAGACGAGAGGGAGGTGTAGGTCCTCACACTGTGGAAGAGACCCTGATTTTCTGCATGGCTCTTCTCTGTGGGCTAAACCTCATCAGATACACTGAGCAGTTGCCTCCTGGAATTGATTCATTTTATGTGGATATTTTAATATTCCAGATAGCTTATGAGAACCTGGGACAGCTAGGTATTCAACATAGCTCCTGGTTCATACTAAGATTCTTTTTCTGAGTCAAATGGATTAATGACTGGACTTTGGTTTCCCATAGGAGTGATGTGACATTAAACTGTAGATGGTAATAAAACTTTCTGTCACCTGAACATTAAGAAAAAGCCATGGTTTTGACATAAAAAAAATTCCATATTCAATGTTTCCCTAGAACTTCTTGTGGATCTCTGAAAAAAATCCCTCTGCAGCAAATTGATATTTCTTTGCATAAATCATATAATTGAAAAAAGGCTGAGTAGTTCTGATTAACAGGGGCATTACAGTAATGCTTTCTAGATAGGACTTGGGATCTCACTGGGTACCTGCCCACACATAAAGTGACAGGAAAACTGTGTCTTTGAGTGATTAAGATAATCACTGAAGAAGACAAGATTAGAAAAGCAAGGCAATAAAAATTATCATCTTTCTTATTTTAAAATTAAATATCCAAGTTATAAAGATATTAAATTAAGTTATCCAGTTTAGAAACAAGTCCATGAGAAATTTGTGTCTGGATACAAAGTCCAGTCCAGTGCCAGAACCAGACACTCACCTTTCCTGCCCATTAGTGTGCAATTCCAGAAGCATCAGGATGGAAGCTTATCTTCAGACTTGACTTAAGAAAACGTTTTAATAATCCTAGCTATGAAATGCTAGGAGCTGATCTTGGGTTTTACAATAAGAGGCAAAGTGGTTGTGATACTGTATGGTATGTAAATTATATGCAAAGTATATTGGCATGCAAATTTGAATGCTAAAAGGAAAATCATTCTTTTCTAAACCAGAGAAGAGAGTTTTTCACTCAGATAAGCCAGAATCTGCAGATAATTTTTTTTTTTTGCAAACTGACAGTATTTCATTGCCTTTTGAAGCATAAAATAAATATATAAAATAAAAACAATTTTGTTTCCTTTCTAAGCAAGTTCAGTTTCTTTACTTTGCTGATACCAAGTAGGCAAAAATGCTAAAAGTCTGTCAGATAACTAAGATCATATGAGGATGCCATAATATAAGAAAAAACTAATTATTAATATGTGAACTTTTAAATTGTCATTTTAAGACTAATAGTTTTGTTTCACCAGTCAAAGCTTGGAGTAGATTCAGGTATTGTTTGTGACCTTGTTGGTCAGTAACATCCACAGTGGCTAATACCATGTTGTTATTGCTGTTTTGTATCCATTAGACAATGAAATGTTCCTCCATCTATTGACATGGTGAACTTTGGAACCACTAATGGGCAGACATAGAATATTTCAGGAATAGGTAATGTTTGTGGAGCATGACAAGATACACCTGGTTGTCTTTCTGGCTCACCAATAACAGTAGTGCTATTAAGCATATTTTTTTCAGGTGTAACAAGAGAAAACAGAGCAATAGTGGCTGTGTCTGCTGTCTTTCCTCTGTTTTATCTTTTTCATTTTGAGCCCAAGTTTTGTGCCAGACTAATAGCCGATGGCAATGGGCTGGGGAAATGAAACTTTCACTAAGATTAGGAAATGTGCAGAAAACAATGTGTGAAATCCTGATTTGACAAGGATGAACAGACTGGTGAGGGCACCGAGACATTTTGTGAAGTGAAACCATATTTGTACCCAACGTGTGTAGAAAAAAACCTGTAACAACCAAGGTGCCAAAAGATCCCACCCAGGAGACAATAGAATGACATCCTCATTATACCAGTCAGGGAATAAAAGAGGTGCAGAATTCATTCTGCCCTTTCCAATTACTGGCAGCTTATATTAATTGATGGTAGTGGAGTAATGTGTGTGTTGTTGTGCTCTGGGGTGATTATCCTTGTAAGACTGTAGGTTCAACAGTTGTCATGCAATTTGGAGTTGCAGACTGGCAATTTTTGTAATTGAATCTCAAGAAATAAACAAAATATGGCAACTTGATACATTTTGAGCAATTAAATTTCTGCTGAATTTTCTGCTTCATCCTGGGGACTCCCAAATTCTCAGCCAAATTCTTTCTCTGATTAGGAATGCAAATAACCTCAAAGAAACAGAAGAAGGAAGCCATCTTTATTATATATATATATATATGTCACAACAATATATTGTATTGGCACCTGCCCTTAATTTAAAACATAATCTTAAAAATCTGCCATCAGACCACAAGTCAGGAAAGCAGACTGAAAAATTGTCAACTGTGGCTTTTCTGGCTCAGGAGAGGGAGAACTTCAATGTAAAATTATGTATTTGCAGAGTATGAATTCTGTACTTCTACCCAGCCCATTCAGGGTGTAAAGCTTTCAGAGCAAGGTCTCTTCCTTGCTTCATGCCCAGTGTCTAATATGTTTATTATTAATTACCATGATGTTGCAGATACAGGGAACCACTAGGCTGGATTCCATCATGCTGAATACCTGACAGATTTCTCAGGAGTTTGCTGGATCATTTCCTGAGAAGGTAAATAATATATGCAAGTTATTGCTTTGGTTCAATCCTGCTCATTTACAGAAACTGCACACCAGCTCTGTTTCATGGGGCACTGGAGGAGTGGGCAATCCCAGACACATACTCCAGGATCTCAGTTCATAGGACTGGCTCTGGCTTTTTCCAGAGCTTTGTAAGACTGGCTCGCAGTTTCCAAGACTTCCTGCACCCTTACCCTCCAGTGAGCTATGAGCCCACCAGTTAGAAAAGTCTATTCATAGCTGACATTACTCACCCCAAACTTAGTTGTGCAGACACTTAATTGAATCATCTGTGATAGGAGTGTAGTCAGCTGAGCTTTATAATCAGCAGAGTCCAGCAATGATTGGAATTGCCTTGCATTTCCCATCACTGATTAGAGGGAAAGCCAAGAGCTGTGGCTGCATAGTTAATGGATTCAGTTTAGCAGCTAAGGCTGAATAGGTTGGATCTCCACTACATCTGAGGTGTCAATATTATTCTGTCATATAAATAACTAGGTAAATCAGGGATGTCACACTCTTTAGTGTTGGCTGAAGGTGTGAAGGGTGCAAATAGTGTTCCTTGAACTCCATGTTGGTCTGATAAGCCTGTCCTAGGGATTACTGAGTGTGATCTTCAGTCATTAGTGACCATCTCTGACAGAGCACTGAGGCTGTGCTCATGGAGTGTGTGAGCACACTGAGCTTCAGCATTCAGATCATCAAAGTCCAGCAGGTTTCCCAGCCCTTGTGCATTTCTAAGAGGCCATATGAGACCTCTTAATCCTGTCCTACACTCCACGTAGTCCATGTGTTAATGGCCCAGTGGTTTCCTTACCTTCCAGGGCACCCTCTGAGAAGAGCTGGTTTACACAGTGAATAGTCTGTAGTCTACATTAGTTTCATAGCTGGTTGAGACTTTCTTCTAGTAGCCTGAAGCCCTCTCTTTACAGGAAATGAGTTCCCCATTATTAATGTTTGAACACAAAGACAAAAAATATTTCATTCTGTTTTGCCTGGTGTTGAAGAGTGGCACGAGGTCAGCCATGCTGACAGGGCACTTTGCAAGGAAAGAGGAAGGTGTTTGCTGTAACTTAAGGACATTTCCTTCTTTTCTTTTCCTTTTTACTTTGTGTTAAAGATGTATGACTTCCCAGTCAGCGCAGCTTGCAGTGCGCCTTTGTTTTCCAAATTAGAAAAACAAAACAAGCTGTTTCTCGATATAGTTGTCGGGTGGTTTGTTGCATCAAGCTGTGAGCACTGTATGCCATGGAAAGAGCCCTGGCTGATGCCAGCAGAGGAGATGTGTGATGGGGATACAAAAATAGTGATGCCACTTGGGGTGTATGCAAACAAGCGTGTTTCTCTTCCAGTAGTGTAGAAACCCCTGGTGTGTCCCTGAACCTCAAAGCTAACTCAGAAGAAAAAGATAATAATGCTGTCATCTCTTATTTTTCTTTCTTTCCACTGCTTGCTCACCCCTTCCTAGAAGGTGATAAGGAGTCTCACAGTAGAGAACAGAGAGCTTGCCATGAAGAAAATGTCCAGTTGCAAATCTGTACCTGTAGGGTCATGCTGCAGTCTCCATATGAGCTCATATACCTGCGAGCATCTGACTGGATTGTGCCCACCCCAAACCTGGAGCTTCTTCTGCTTCAGCAGCTGCAAGTCCCTTGGGTTGTCTGGATCAGTCAGAAGAGGGAGACAACTCACACACTGTAAAAACCACAAGTTCAAAAGGGTGAAATTGAATTTATCTTGATTGCTTTTAAATAATTTACTTGAGAGCGCATGATTTTCCAGGGCAAGGAATAACACTACGAGTCATTCTTAGAGATACAGAAAGTCTTTTTGCCAAAACAGTTTACAGATTATATATACTATACTGAATGCTAGGTCGTTGCATAATAAAATTAAATCTGTTCTTTTCTGCCAATAATTTCCACGTAGTTCTTGATATTGGGGATGTCTCCTTTGTTTTCATTTTTATTCTATCCAGAACAAGTCAGTTGGTATAATATTTCCTCAAAAGCTGTTTACTCAATTGACTTAGCATTCATTTTTATATAATATTAACTTGGTGAACCAAAAATTTAAAAAATGCTCAAATGAAATTGAATTTCAGATTTCTATCATGCACGTAACTGTGATAGTGTGAAATACAGAGTAAAAAGTATTAAAAAATTGTAAAAGGGCAACAATGATCATATATGCTGGTGGGTATCTGTTCCTCATTGATTTTCAGAGTCAGCTTCTAGTCATCTGACTCTTCACATCTTATGAAATATAATGCAGTATATGAAAATAAATCAGTTGGAGAACTCGGGATTCCAGCATGCAGCGTTATGATGTCAAGAGTAAATGAACCCATTGAAAAAGCAACAAATGCACTTCAGTGATTGCAATTTTTTAGATTTTATCAACTAGCGTGCAGATTTCGTCTGTCGAAACACAATGTAGTCACCATTTATCTCCCATAAAATCAGTCAAAACAGAAACTCCTATGTAATCAGTTTGACTCAGCGATGGTTTGGGTGCTGGTGGTGCTGGCAGAGGGAATCACTTTTCTCCAGCAGTTCCCAGACAACCAGTGCACACATCTGATCAGGGGTTACCTAGCAACTGTATGCTGCCCTCAGCTGAAGTATAGTGATTAGTTAATAGCCTGTGACTTCACAGGTTACTTTCTTTACAATCACACAGAAGTATTTAGCATTTGATTTCTTCTGCAAACCCTTTCTCCTACAGAAATTAATATCAGGTTAGATTATCTCACCAGTATATAGTCACCAGTAAGTGCTTCCTTTCCTCCATCTTCCCCATTGTATTTTATGTCTTTCAGATGATTGTTACAACTTAAGCACAATACCAAGGGAAAATTATGAAGTGCCAAAAAAATATCTGTGCAATTTTCTGGTACTTTTATAATTTAAATTTTACCTGGGAATTGCATAAAGAACTGACTGCTCACATCTCCCATGTCATACTAGGGCTGGGCAAGAGGGAAGATCTTGCAGATGCAGCAGTACCTTAGGGGCACATTTGTGACCCACTACTTCAGGTTTTACAACATGGAGTAAATGGGAGTTGACGGCCACACACTTAGCTCAAGCATTCAGCACCACTTGAGTGTTTTGATGCAACCCTTCCAACCCTTCACATAGTACTTTTCCTTGGGCTAATTTTTTACCCTTTTTCTTTTTTTCCCAAACTTCATAATTTTCTACTAAAAACATGCAATTATCTCTCTTTTTTTTTTTTTTTTTTTTTTTTTTTTTTTTTCTTTTTTTTTCATGAAATTGCATTAGTAGTCTCTGGGGCNAACATGCAATTTTTTCTTTTTTTTTTTTTTTTTTTTTTTTTTTTGACAATAAGCGTCCTTATTTTTGAAAAGATCAGTTAGCACTGAGCATGTTTTTCACCAACTACTTAACAAAGCCTTCCTCTCCTCTGTATGATTTCTTTATGGAATTTAAAAGGGTCCATTCCCTAACTTAGCACCAAAAGCAGATGTTTGCACTGCCCATGTGAGCCAGCCATCCACAAGGTGTGCAGCTCTGTATGAAGTCTGTAGCTCTAAAGAGAGGCAGAGGTGAACTGTCAGCTATGGCTCGTTCTTTCTTCAGGCCACATAACCATGACTGTAATTCCTGTCCATGCTGACCTGCAAGGTAGTTTCTGAGAATGATAGTCAAGTTTCCTTGTATTGCTGCTGTACTTCAAAGGCTGTTGGCTTCTAGAAGCATCTGGAGAATGAACCACAAAATCATGAACACATTATCTGAAGAGACTCTGGAGCCACCTTGCTCCATCTCCTACTCAAAGCAGGGTGGTTGCCAGCACTCTGTCAGGCAGATTTCCTTTCTGCACTGGCAATCCCAGCTCCAGTGTTAGAAAATAAGGAGTAATTTTTGGAGGCAGAAGGAAAAGGGTGGAATTACTACCCTAGCTGTAAAGAAATATCATCCTTTGGGTGCTCCCAGTACTAACTCCTTGCACAATCTGGTCTTACGCCTTTTCCAAGGATTTGTTTTCTATGTTCCCAGTCTTTTGCTGACTGCTGGTGATCTTGGTACATCCCTAGGAGAAACGTCCTGATCCTGGCATTCCTGCCATCTGGCACATGATAAATAATAATGAGTTCTCTTTGTCTTTCTTCACCTGCTCAAAGTCCATGCTCAAAGCCCTACATCAAAGGCTCTGCATGTAATAAGTGCATCTGCCAGATGTCTTTGGGGTGATGATCACCAATAGCTACATAGAGCATCCTTTCTAGGTTCCTTCCTACCAGGCCTGTGCAGGGTGAAGAATGCCATCATTTTCTCTCTGTACCTTGTGGTATGAGTAGCTGGTGTGAGCTAGCTTGACAAACAAATTAAAAGTTCCCTGCAGCTATTTTCCCTCTGCATATCACCAGGGGCTTTGATGTGTGTAGTAGGAGTGTGCAGGCTTGTTTGGCCCTAGAGAAACTTGTACTCTTGACTGGAAATGTTCTGGACACAGTTACTGGCAGAGCTTATTCCCCTGTGCCTGCTTCCAGCTCTGAAGGAGCTCAGGACCGTGTGCCTACAACAGTTCTAATTCAAAATGCAGTGAAAACAGTGGAAGAATTGCTTTGATTTAGGTTTCAAACATATGCATTAGAAACATTAAGATAAAAGATAAAGCAGAGATAGTAGAAAGTCTACTACACCCACCTTTTCTGTATACAAGGAAAAGACAAAGAAAATTAGGAACTTCTCTATAGTCACTCACTCCCTTGGGTTAATTTTCCTGGTCTAATTCCATGTCATAAACACCACTTGGCAAGTATTCCAAAAGGAAAAGCACAGCCTTGCTTGCTGCAGAGCTACTAAGAGGAGCTGACCCCTTTGAAGGCAATGGTGTAGGTGCCCATTCCATTGCCATGGTCTCTTCAGGGATGCCCCTGGGGATTTACTAGTGTGGACTCCTTGAAGCCAACCTTAGTCTCAGTTTCAAACACCCGCCACAAAGCCTTTGCTAGTCTTAAAAGCACAGCCCATGTTTCATATAACTTGCTTCTGATTCAGGACTTTGTGAAAGCTTCAACAAATTGCAGTTGGTACCTTACAGACCTGTGAGAGTTATTCTTACAGGCACAGGAAAGAGAAGGCAGGGCTTTGTTCTGTTTGTATCTTTGGTGGGACTTGATTTGCCACTAATGAGAATTGACAAAGAGACAAATGTACAAATAATTTAATTCTACTGTGAACTCAAGAAAAAAATTATTACAAGTTTTATATAAATTTTATGCTCCTACTGTAAATTCTATTCCATGGACTACATATATCTGTGCATCACATAAGCCCAATTCCTATTGACACATTAGTGTTAGTGTTAGCTAAAAAACAATCCTTTTATAGCTTAATAAAATTTGAAGTGTTTTATGGGTACAAGGGTTGAATTTTGTTAATTGTAACAGAACAATTCGTAGTATCTAGCAATTTTAAGCTTTGATCTCATTAATAGGGTCAGGCTTTGTTACTGTTGGGAAGGACACTTTTAAAGACAGCTGCTGTGATTTCTGAATAGAGATCATAGAGGTTGGATTAGAATATCACAATGATTTATGTGACTTTGGAGATATTTTATCATACAGTATTAAAGATAAGCTGCAGGTACAACAGATGGCTTTTGCCATATAATCCATTTATGCTTCATTTTCTAATGTGTGGTTATCACTGCATGTATACAGCATGTTTTGTCTTGCAGAAGTTTTTCTAAAGAATTGCATCAGGATTTGTGGTGTCATTTATTAAACAGCATCCCCAGACCACAGAGTGGTGCTATACCATGGCAGCTGCTGTTCACAAAAACAACATTTTTCATATTTCTCTTTCTCTCAGTCAGCTCCACTTTAAATCATTCCTCTCTTTCTTTGTGTTTTGAGGGTAAAATGTAGTTGCAGATTGACTGAAACACCATTTTAGCATGTTTGGTTCTCTCTTAAAGAAGTACCGTGTCCATTTGTAAAGTGGTTGATCAGTCCAGCGAAAGGAGCTGTTGCTACATCCCTGCCTCATTAGCTTTTAAACTGACTGTGTTGCATGTGAGCCCTGCTTGAAAGTACAGGGAGGTGGGTTGCTTCTGGTTTCATCAAAAGCAGTTTTCATGCAGCAGCATGAAGATGTGGGAAATTATTTGTTCAATTAAGCTAATAAGAATGAAACCAAACTGGGAACAAAGACTCGTGTCCCTCATTCCTATGTTCGGATACCCTTGTTTATTCTTTTCTAATAAGCAATGTTCAAATCCTAGCAGGCAATTTTGGAGTAACTAATGACATTTTGAGTGGATCCTCCCTCTCGTCCTCAGGAGAGTGCACACAACCCTGGGCTGTGTGCTGGAGGGGCACTGCCTTGTTCTTTAAGTGACACAGTCACATGCATGGCTCTTCTGGCACTCATCATATTGTTTTTCAATTTGATGTGAGTGTATTATTTAACATTGACTGCATTACGGGATTTTTAGCTCCCAGAAGTGTGTTTTAATGCATGTTTGATCCTCTTTTATTGCCAAATTTCACAGTCAACAAAAGCTCTGAACTGAGAGCCTCTGCATCCATTGGCATTGTGTAACAGCAGGTTTCATGCCCTTCTTTTACACACTTATTTTACAAACTTGAGCACCTAAGTGAATAATTTTGCGAACAGAGCCTATGTATCCAAATCCCTCAAAAAACCAAAACCTTCCTAGATACAAATGACATCTAAATAAAAAGTGGTTTATGTGAAGTCTGTTGTGCAGCAGGTGTGAGCAGCATCTGCCTCTGACACCTACACCTCACATTCACTGGTGAACTCTTTGTGGTCTCCCTTTTGAAAATTGTGTTCCCTGTGAAAGGACTTGTCACAAGTTAAATTATCTGTGAGATCACTAACTCTGTGTCCATCCTAGTGTTAAATTTCTAACAATTTCTGTCAATTCTCGATATCAGCAATGATATTTAGTGAAACTCCTAGAGTGTTCAAACTGCATTGTCTTGGCATTGGTGATGATGAGTTAGAAGACAGCCCTAGACCATACCATTAATTTATCAAGTAAAGAATTCCTACTGAAGACATTGCTGGTGGGTAGAGCTTTTTACTTTTTCTTTCTCTTTATTTTTTAATCTAAAGGAGTAAACATTGGCATGTGCCTAGACTCCTATTCCTGTTGAAATAAAAGGTGAGTTTGCATCCAGATTGGGAGTTTATTTCTGCAGGGTCCTTACAGGTCTTACAATAAGGCATTTTAAACTAAGCTTATCTAAATGAATAATCTTGTTTTGCAGTTCATAGTATAGGGTTTTTCCTCCTGTGGCATTTATTCTCCCAGATAGTTTCATTCTGTTGTTGTGTAACTAAATCCATCACTTAAATATGCCAAATGTGAAAAATAGATTTAGATGCAAACACTACCAGTATTTTAACAAAGGTTTTGTTCGGCTAGGGAGAAAATGAATGAATACCCCAAAGTTCAAAGAGGTAATCAGGAAACTTCTATGAGTAAATGGCCATTGTGATACATTTACTTTCATAATTTATGAAGACGTGACGGTGGATTCTATGTACCATCTTTTAGGCATCTGCTTTCAGCCTTGATCTACAGTATGTATTTAAATACTACATCTTCACCATCAAAGTGCAAAACGAGTGCAAAATTGGCACATAGTGCAGCAAAAGACACCGTGTCCCTGTGCTCAGCTCCTTGAATTTATCAGAGTGGAAGCCACTGACTCACCATGTACAATGATAGTCTGCAGAAACTAAGGCTGAGTTCTGGTCTGGGGAGCAGGTAGGAGACAAACATCTCAGTGTTCCTGCCTGGAAGGATGCTGAGCAGCTGGTAAACTCTGCACAAGAGCTTTATGGTGCAGGTCTGTGAGCATAAAAACAGAACAAAATAAAGACTTTAATTGGCCATTGCAAAGCAGAGCTAAACAAAACTGCCTGCAGCCTCAGCAGTGACCATCCCTGAACTTCTAATGCTGGGGCACTTGGTGCACACTGACTCCGGCTCAGCCTCTGTTTTCACCCAACCTGCTAATGGAAAGAGAGTGTTTGGTTACTGGCTCAGGGAGATATCTGCCCTGCTTCCTGCAGCTTGGCAGTTAATGTTTAAAAACATGCTATTTTAATAACAAAGTTTAAAAAAAAAATTAGTATCCACTGGGAATAAACATTATCCCTTAATTTCTAAAAATAATTATAATATGCATCTTAAAATTCAGAAGAGTGTGTCTCATGAATAGGAATGTAATTTCATGATTTAAATGCTGATGGTACAGCTAGAAAGCGACTGAAGTACATAATACACCAACCTAAGGTTCTCATATTTTTCTGTAATATCAATTCAGCATTAGCTACGCTAAGCCACCTGCTCTTCCCTTAATAGAGCATGAGTTATTAAGACCAATGTTTTAAATTATGTTTATGCTCTAATAGAAAGGATCTGGTTTCTTAATTTAAGAGGTGATTTACTTTACCTGCTTTACTTGGCATATTAATTATTAAGTCACTGTCTGAGTGTCATCTAAGATTAAATCATGTTGAATTGCTTTGAAAAATCCAAACAATCAAGAAAGATGGGTTTAAGGAACAACTCAGATGAGAGAAATTAGCATACACTAAAGCAGATCATGGCTGGGGGTCAGAGCAGTCTGGTGGAGCTGGTTGAGTAGCAGACTCAGAAAATCTTTTGTGCTGTGCTGAAAACTTTGTTTTCATCTCTTATTAAGGCTCTTACTAGAGTTTCAAAAGTACTTTTTAATTTTGAATTGCTTGGATTAGCGACCAGTGTTTAGCATGGGTCATTGTAATTTCATTTTCAAACCTAGTGAATACTCAACGTGCATTTCTATGCTCACCTTTTAAGAATGAGTTCACTTAAATGGATTTCAATTTTTTTAAGGGTTGCATCAAGATGAAAAGGTAAGTTTTTCTGATTGTAAAATATCAAATGAGAAATTTTGAGCCTTTAATAAATTTTCTGAAAAGGAAAATTAATCAGTCTGACTATTTCTGAATGTTGTCAGCAGCTCTGGTGCCTCAAAAAGGTTTGTACTGAGAATTTTTTTTTAGTCTAGAACTAGAATTTTCTTGATGTTGCATATTTGTCAAGGCAAATTCACCCAGATGAGGGAGTTAATTTTTGTTGAATTTATGGATTGTCTGAACAAAGCAGAACTCTGCCAAATGTCTTGGATACCTGTATGTCATGTTGCAGGATATGGGTAAGGAGACAGACTGCAGAACTGCAGGAGAAATTGCTTTGTCGGTTCAGCCTTTCCTTGCCCTGCTTTCTCATCTCAAGGGAATGCACAATTATTATGCTTGGGAGTTAAATATTGAATTCAAGCTCCCCTTGACAAAGCATGGCAGCCAAATCTCCATCAGTAAAAGATTCAGATCTTCCTGGCCATTTCACTAGGCAAGATCAAGGCCAATGCATGAGAACTTTCTTTAAATCTTCTTAGCACCTTTAGCTTGGAAAGACCTAGGGAGGTTCTGACCAGTCTAGAGATTCCCAAACTTCAGTAGATGAAGGCAATTTTAATGGGATGCCTCCACAGAGTGAGATTCAGAAATATGCATCCCCCGTCTTCTTAGAGCCATGAACAGAGGCACTCACATCACAGGATGTCAGAGCACGTTTCAGGTCAGGTGAGGAGCTCAAGATGCTTAAGCCTCCAACCTAAATCAACCACATTGCAGAATGGAGACTGGGACAGAATCATCACATGGCCAATGCTGAGTGCAGGTGTCATGACTCACCTCTCCAGCTATTCTTACACTCTTCTCCGCATACCCACCAATTGTTGCTGCCCCAAGCAGAGTGTTGAATATGTGCATTTTTGGTCTAACTCAGTATGATCAGTCCTTTGTTTTTAAAGACTGAGAAATCTGCATCTCGAGTTTTCTCTGGCTATTAAGGAAAGAATAGCTTCCCTTGCTGACCAGATCACATTATTGTAGATAGATGTTTATATAATTTGTGCAAAAATAGGGAAAGGTAACATTTCATCTTGCAGAATGCAAAATCAAAAACTGATGAAGATTTAAATTATTTAAACTATGTCTTTTTTGTCTCTAAATATCACCTCTGTCCATGTCCAGCATAAAGAGCAACAATTAATGTTATTTGCATGACATAAACTGTGATTTTCTATGCAAAATCAGACAAAGCATATGTTTGCTCTCAGTAGTGAAGTTTAGTGAAGTCATCGTTCTGCCAAATCAAAACACAATCCTGTCCAGCCCTCCCAGCAGCCTTGTGCCCCTAACATCACTGGGATGCCAGGGCAGTTAGTGTTTCATGTAATGGATCACAGACCTCCAGCAACAGCAAAGTAGAAAATGAGTGACCTAGAAACATCAAAATTACTGTAAGACTATCTAGTTTCCATCAAAACCAGCCCCAAACTCACAGAAGGAAGAAAATGCACTGAAAAAAAAAATCACACTACTTTTGAAAAAAATTTGGGTTCTCTCTGAGACATTTTACAACCCTGAGGCCTTGACCACTGGATGTGATGATCCCATTCCCTCTGATGCCACCCTGTAGATATATGAGAAAGAGGCTGCATCAACCAGTGGCTGAATCAGTCTGGATTTAGGGATTTCAGAGTTTATTAGATTTAAGTTTTCACTTTGATACAAAGTGCTTGTTGTTACCCAGCCTCACTCCAGTCTTTCACATACGTGTGCAAACACCATTTTCATGTTTGATAATTATTCTGCCTGTCTTATAGCCACCATCACTGCCCCGGAGTGAGTGCTCCCAGCCATTAACAAAGGGGTGATGGAACCCCTCTGAGGTGCAGCCAAGTATTATAATCACTCTTACAGCTGGGAGCTGGAGTGTAGAAATGAACTGTGAGCGTCTATAAGCCCACATGGAAAGACAGCAACAGACTTGAGAATTGGCTTCATTGCTTCTCAGTCTCATTTCCGTACATTTTTTTCTTTCTTCTGTCTTTTTCTTTTTCTTTCCTTTGCTGCTTTCCCCAACTGAGAGTATTATCTGGAGGTTAAGAGAGGAGTCGTGCTGAGACCTGAACTGGCCATGGGCAGCTCAACTCCCAGGGCACCATGGCTCTTGGTCCTTGTGGGAATCCCAGCCTCTGCCAAACTTCTCTTGGAAAAGGTTTACACTCCTAACAGTGGCACATTTTACAAGGGTAACTCATTAATTTTTCAGTTTAAAAATCCCTAACTTGCTAGCCATGCAGTTTTTAAAGCTGCTGCCTATGCTACTCACCTCTCTGTTCTTACTATAGTATCCATCTACCTGATGGTCTTGATGGCATTTCCTTTTCTGAGAGATCATGAGGGTATTCACAGAATCACAGAACATGCTGAGTTGGAAGGGACCCACAAGGATCATTGAGTCCAACCCTTAGCCCTGCACAGGGTCACACCATGTGCCTGAGAGAATTGTCCAAATGCTTCTTGAGCTGTGTCAGGCTTGGTCCTGTGACCACTGCCCTGGGGAGCCTATTCAGTGCCCAAACACCCTCTGGGTTGAAGAATCTTTTCCTGATACCCAGTCTAAACATCTCCTGACACAACTTCAGGCCATTCCCTCAGGTCCTGTCCCTGGTCACCACAGAGAAGAGATCAGTGCCTGCCCTTCTGTTTCCCCTCAAGGAGGAAGTTGTAACTGCAATGAGGTCTCACTCAGTCTTGTCCTCTCCAGACTGAAGAGCCCTCAGCTGCTCCTTATATGGCTTCCCCTCAAGGCCCTTCACCATTTTTGTTGCCTTCCTTTGGACACTCTCTAATAGCTTTACATCTTTCTTGTATTGCAGTGACCAAAGCTGACAACAGTATTCAGGGGGAGGTTACACCAGTGCAGGTAGGTAGGTGGTAGGGAAGTAACAGGTATCCTTCAATCACAAACAGAGAATCAAGTCATGGACAGGCTATTAGCCCTGAGGATGCATTTGGTAGCCCAGATCTTTCCAGTCCCAAGCCAGCTTCCTCACGTCTGGCTCATTCTCTTGGCCCTGCCTTGAAGGTTGTTCAATTATGGACTCTGTTGTCATAAAAAACCCAATCCTTTCATCCATCCTTCCATCAGTCATGCATTGCTATCACATCCAGCAGCAGATGCACACATTTGAACCACATGAGAAAAAAAAAAAAGAGGAACAAAGACCAATGTTTACCATACCATGGTTTGAAATCTTTGTAGTTGGCAACTAAATCAAAGGAATGCTTATGTTTTGATGTACAGCAGTCTTAAATCATTTGTAATTTTCTATCACCTCATTTTATCAACAAATTAACATCTTGATATATAAGATCATCAGTAAATTAGCAATCAACACCAGAGCACAAATTTATTTTTAATGTGTGTATGAAACAAAGGACAATTGATAATATGTGGTGTAGCACTTTACATTTTAAAGAGAAAATAAATATATTTATGTATATCAACATACTTCTTAATTTATTCTGGCACCTGCAATTGGTGAATATCTTTAGACTTTGTATCATTTTGATGTATGTGCTGCCCAAACTACTGTCCTTGCCAACAGTCTTCAATTTTCATGAAGAAGAGGGGAGGATGGGGAGCTGCATGATGGAAAAGGAAACACATCTGCATCTTTCTCAAGGAAAATGTTTTCAATGTAATATTAAAGAAACCCACTAATTTCAAAGATAAGTGCTATGTGTAAGGTCAGGGCATTTCCTGTAAACAAAGCAAAGGAATAGTTTAGCATGAATTTAAAGCTAACATATAAAATTGCAGATCAAATCCTTCTCCCCCCAACAATCATTAATTCATTAATCCTTGAAACCATCACTGCATTGTTTTCTGGTAATTATACACACCTCATATGCCAGCTTTTTAAGACATTAATTGCATGATTAGTTTTATGATTTCTTCTGATTACCAATTAAGTTACCTTTTTCTCTCTTTTTTGTATTTCATACATACCATTAGACTTTATAGTGCTTCTTTTTTAATTTCTCACCTAGCAGGGGTTCTCACACATTCGAAGACAGCATTATCCACTCAATAAACAGAGAGAGAGTTTAATTTTCTGTGTAAAGTATTGCTGTGGACTTGGAAGGATGATGTTTCAGATATTATGCTATCAAGAGTGACATTTAATTTTACAGGGAAAAAAATCTTGTTTTTCCCTGTCATAACAATGTTCACAGAGCATGATTTTAAAGATGTGCAGAGACCAAATCAAGTGATTCTGTCTGTTGGTTTAGCTGAAGTTGTCACATCTTCCTTTTTTGCCCAACATGTATTGCCAGCTGGTCTTCAATTCTATTAGTGTAATTTCTTGTATAGAGTTCTCTGGTCTGTGTATATATATTTAAAAGTAGCATCCCATACATCATAAATCAGATACAAATTCATGAGGCTCTCTAAGACTTAGGAAAAAAATTTGATCAGTGGGACTACAAGTTTGAATAGAGCTGAATCTCCAAATACTGGTATAACTGCATCCCAGTTATCTTGTAGCCTGCATCCTTCAGATGCTGAGAAGTCTAAACTTTTTCAATACACATTTGACTTTTCAGCAAATGAGACTCCTATCAGCCGCGATGGCAATATGCTAATGCCTATACACATTGGGTGAAGCTCATGGAGGTGTTTTTGGAGACTTACCGATGAGAATATTGCACACAGAAATACAAAACCGGAAGCAAAAAAATAGTTTTTGCTTTCCATACTGCAAATACGTGGACAAATGTGCATCTCAGTATGTGTTTCTTCTTGTGTATGTATTTGTGTGCTTGATTTATCAAATATTTGCATGGGATTCATGTACATATTCTGCATCATTTTTGTAGTGTAAAAGCAATTACATTTAATAATCAACACCAGACAAGATGCCTAAATGGAAATTAATTGAGAAAGTCCTTTATATAAAGGAAACATGGGACTGACTAATAGACCTTCTTGAAGAGAATAATACAGTCTACAGCATATTGTGTTTGTGATTTTAAGGCAATCTGGTATTGATTTAAATGAGTACACACTTCCAAATTCCTGACAGCTATGGCAGGTGAGAGAATAGAAAGACGTTGGGAGTTTCAGGGTAGCTCTAATTGGACCACCACAGAAAATAAACTCCCAACTTTTCTGTTGATCCTTAAAATGCTTGCTTGCCAAAGCTGTATTATGGTCCTATGGTAGGGAAAAATTGTCCCCTGTGGACAGTGAGTCAGCATGGAGGAACGTGCAGAACTGAAGGTGTTGCTGTAACAACAAGTAAAAACACCTCCAGCTCTATGAAAGCTGCAATATTTTCTTATTTTTTTTTAATGAATTATAGGGAAAAATTATCAGGGTCTCTGATTAACCTTTGTTTTTCTGCTTAAATCTATTTAATTTCGTCCTGCTTTGTATTGAATAATACAGAAGGCAGTACCCAACTCTGTCAGACCAGAAAACAGAAGACTAAAGGCACTGGTTGTTGTCACTGGCTTGACAGATATAGAAATGGAATTGAAATGTCCAGAGCTTGCAATCTCCTTAGTTACACCTGATAGTACCTTAAATATTTCACTAACCAGGTGCAGTTATCTTTGATCTCTTCTGAAGTATTTCTAGGCATAAATCTGCATATTTCACTCATCTTTTATATTTAATAACCAATACGAATTTTTTGAAATATTTTCCATTACCCAAAAAATGAATGTGTATTTATGCCACTTCCGTCTGCTTTCTAGGTTGTGTCAAACTCAATAATCAAAGAAGAAATATTTCCTTTTAATAGCTGGGGTTTTTTTTTGTAATTGCATTCCTCTGCTTTCAGCCATTCATAAAAAGTGATCCATACAGGAGGCAATGAGGTAGGACCAAATGTTGTAGCTAACTATAAAAAAAAAAAAAAAAAAAAAACAAGAATTAGCAGCATAGTTTTCTGATTCTTTCTTCTTGACAAAAATTACTTGGCTACAAAAGTAAAACATAACTGTTTTTGAAGCAAGAGAAATTGTGGGAGACTTGGAAGAAAGGCAGAGGGGGGAAAAATCCTAATTATGGTTTGCTCTTGTATAAAGCTTTTTATTTGCAACAAAGCAAACAGAATTCTCTTGAAAACACATTCAACATTTTTCCCAAAAGAACTTCTTTTTTTTTTTTTTTTTTTAAATTCTGTTCTTTCTGCAAGTATCCAAGTCATCATTCATCTTTCTGAAGGCTGAGGCCATGACATATAGATGATTTTACTGTAGGGAGACAGTGCCTACAGGCTATCCTTCCTTCTCTTCTGGCACTCTGAGAAAAACCCATACCCCCATTCCTAGATTAAGGTGTTTAGAAGTCAGTAGATCTACTTTATTTATAGCACATTGAGATTTGAAACAAGTATTACAGGATCAAATGGTGATCTCTCTTAAAAATGTGCAGCACTGTATGCAGTATGTTCCAACTTATGATGGACAATCTCCAAATAAAATTTTAAAACTACCAAAACCCAGTAAAGAAATCAGTGCAACTAATATAATTAACTAATAGCCTTTTTGGATAATGTAGGGGAAAACAAGATATTATACATACTTTTCTGTGATATCCTCAATGCTTTTACAATCAGAGCAACAGTGTATTTCAGAAAGAATAATTATAGGAAAGGAAATTATTCTGCATGGTACTGGTGTCAGCAGGATGATGATGATGGGCTTCAAAGACTGCCCAAAGGCCTGTAACTTGTGAAGGATCTCTGTCTGCATCCATGTATTTCCTGTTCTTACCAAGTGAAAAACAAAGTTGTTTGCATCTCAGTTTTTACAGAAGTGCTGCATGGCTGGGATGCTGTGCCAGCACGGGAGTCTGCGCTGTCCCGCTACTGCTCAGAGCCCCTACAACCCCGTCAGCCTCCACTCTCTCCCTTGCTCACTCCACTGGCCGGTTCACAGGTGCCCACAAACCTCCTGAGTAAATTCCTTGGTCTTTAGCACTGACCCAGTGTGTGCCCTTGAAGAGACTGCCTAGTACCTCTTCTTCAGTAAACCAACTGTCTGTGTGGACAGTATCATGAGGAAGATACAGGCTAAGCAATAATAATAGTACTGTACTGAGAGTGTTTGGTGGTGAGAAAATGAGTTACTGCCATTGGAGAATGCTGCGAGTTTGAGTTTTCATTGGTAAATCAGAGAAGGTGCTTTCAGAGCAATATAGGAAACCTTTGAAACTAGAAAGTACAGCCAAGCAGCACGAAAATACTGTCAACACACTTTCTGATAGTCTCCAGCCTTCCCACTTTAATAGAAGTATGAATAAATCGACCAGTAACAAATCCAGGTACTCCTTCATCTTGCAGACTGATGTAGCCCAATACTTTAACGAAAGTTTAATAATATTCAAACAGTCATTTGAACTATGTTTATCAAATCATCATGCACTTCCTTCATCTGTGGGTTTACCTTTCACTGAATACATGAAGTGTTGAAAGTCTCATGAGAGGCTTTTCTCTTCCTAAGGTCGTTTGCAGCTGTGCATTGTGTAAACCCAAGAAGTTTAAATAAACAAATATGTGGGTCCTTTTCAAACTGAACTGCAACTCCAGAATTTCAGTTTGCCCATCACTAATGTTCATTCAAATCCATGTTTAAATTGGGAACAAAACTATCTCCAGTTTACAGAAATGTAGCCATCCATAGCAGCCCAAATGGATTAGGGTTGCTGCATCAGAGAAGTCCATTAGTGTAGTGTAAAGTACAGATACAGTATAAGCCATTTCATAAAGTACAGCTGCCTCTGATCAACCTAAAAAAATCCTCTTACATCTGAAAACACAACGTGAAAATGCACAGCAGGCTACAGGCCAGATATGTCAAGTGTGTATTTTTTAAAAGTGGAGTTTAACCCATATGAGTCATCATTCACTCACTCTCAAATTTCTATTATTCCACTATTTTGCATACCAGCCCAATTTAAATGGATGCTGAAGGCCACAATGGATCCATTTCTCTCCCTTGAAGCATCCAAGGAACTTGATGTATTTTTCTGGCCCTGTGTGTCACATACTGATCTCCCATCACTGAATTGCATACAAGCATGGCACGCAGTGGGCCCACCTCAGGCATTAAATGACAGGAACCAAAGAGCAGGAGATCCTGGAGTATCTTTTCAATTGTTATAATGGGGGACGTCAGAATTAGAATGCCAGTATGACATTTCTTCTTTCTTTGATCATGAGAGGGGGAAAACTAGCTACTCTCCTTACTCTTGCAACATTCTCCTTTCTCTCTTTGTGCAATGCTCATTTGTTGAAAGGAATGGACCACTGAGGAAGTCACCCCAGCCCAGGCCACATGGGTTTGCCAAAACTCATGGGCTGGTTTTCCTCAATGGATTTCCTCTATTTTTCACACTCCTCAGAGAATGAGATTCTAACTAACTCTGAGGAACAGGGAGGTGGATGGGTAGGATCTAAGGCAGATATACATTAACACCTGGTTTCACTGAGTTAACACTCAAAGCTAAACCCTCTGATTGTTCATGTGTAACTTAAGATAGATTATTGATGGTATCAGTCAGAATGCAAGGGCATAATTGGATGGCACAAAGCACTGTATCCTACATCCTCTGTGAAAGTTGTGAATATGAGAAACACAGTTCCCATCATGTACTCTGGAGAAAAAAGCAAAGGGGGTCAGACTTGGAAAATGTGGGGGCAGCTTTCAAAGTGGCAGGACTGAAAAGCCAAACTAAGCTGCTGTAGTAGGGCATCTAATTTGTCTCCAACCTCCATTTTCAATTAAATAATCTTGAAAACTGGTTTCTGAAGGCAGAATCTCTATTTAGGGAAAGTTGTTTCTTTTTTATATTTTGCAGGAGCAATCTTTGATATCAAAATTTGTTTGATATGGAAATACTGTATACTTGCTGCTTTTAAGCCCACCTACATGCACACCAAGTTTCTGAATTACCAGTAAAAATCTTTGTTTGTGCTTTTGTGCACAAACAAGCTCAGCTTTTTAGTATGCACCTGCTTAAGCAATTTCTTTGAAACCAGCATACTTGGATTTTTGGGGTTTTGCCTATAAATAGCCTTTCTTTGTAGAATGTAGTCTATTACAGGCTCTTTTAAATACATTTCTAAGGGGAAATATGTGAGGAAATTTAAATAAGATGTCCTTATTAAAAATTAATTATATACATCAAAATTAAAGTTGTTTGCAATAGCACGACATTCTTCTGCAACTTGCACTAACATCAGCACAATCAGTGGGAAACATAAAAGGAGAGATCCCATGCACGTCTGAAACTACAATTACAATGGTAGGGGAGGGGCTCTTTTAAGTCAGAGCTTTCTTTCTGAGAACAAGGCTAATTTTCTTAAGGACTTGCATTTCCTACAGGCCCTTGGCTCCAGCACACACCTCTGAATCAGCTCTGGGGCAGAGAGCTGCAGGTGGAGGAGGAAGTCTTGCCTCACACTTAGGGAGACACCATGAGGCTGCTAAAATTACAAGAGATACTAGAAATTAAAAATAAATAACCAACCAACCAACTGACCAAAACCAAAAACCACTCCCAACTTTTAAATAATAATTATATCATTGTCTTTGCATCACTTTTGAGACACAAAATACATAATACATTTTCCTACTGTCATTATCTTTTTAAAGTTTTCTTTTAAAGTGTTTTGCAGATAAATCTGACTCCTGGGACTATTAAAACAACTCTTTGTGAAGATAGTTTGTGTTTTGCTGCAGTTGATCAGGAATACACATTCCAGGACACTTCAGTAGATCCATTTGATTGTTTTGACTTTCTCTCAAATCTTATTTAAATGTATAGGTTGTTACTTGGATAAGATCTGAGAAAGTTAAGTGACATGATAATTGGGTACTTACCTTCATAATCAACTGATTCTAAAGTAATCTGGGAATCTTGTAGCAATGATCACAGTTTTGGCAATTAGTCATTCAACTCAAAGTGTTTCCATGATACAAATGGTAGTCGATAGCTGACAGACAATGTAGCAACACCAATGTTTTAGGTTCATCTCTGTCTTTGAATGGGTGTTTGAGATGCACATGGACATCTCAGAAGTAGGCTTTTATGTAATGTTATCTTCTTGGGACCTTAGCAATTTTTTTTTCTTTAATGTTTTTCTCTAGATTGTCATTAAAATATTTCAGCTTCACAGTAGTACCGGATAAGTAAGCCTATGATCTAGTGTTGATAGACACATCAAAGTTAATCACATCCTTAATTTAAGAGAGATAACCCAGAAAGCATAACCAATAAATAGAAAGCAAGGTTTGCACCCATTTTGAATCAAAATCCTAAATCCATTATCATGTTTATACCAAAGACCAGGCTGCTTTCAGAGCCTTGCAAAATTCCTGAAGTTTTCTTTTTAATTGTGGGACTGACAGAAGTACAGGTTGACGTTTACAAATGCTCTAGTCTTCCCTTTAGCTGCCTGTCCCTGCCAGTCTTAACAAGAAATTATGACAACTGCACTTCCTAAATGAATTCACTTCAATCTGAAACAGTGCAGCACATAAGCTCAAAACTGTACCCTGTGCACTTCTATTGAGTATTTGCTCTTCTTTTTTTTTTTAAAGCTGTTTTTTAAGTTTTTCTACTTTTGGAAGCAGAACAGAGGGTACATTTGTATTCTGTGTGTTTTCTCTGAAAGATAAAAGGCACTTTTGATGGAGGTACAGACTGTCTCTGTTCATGGTAACATTCAGGGTATGGTGAAAAGATGCCCTATTTAAGCATATTGAAATTTTTTTCTTAGGTATTTTGTTTATAGCTTATACCTACAGGCAGGTTGGACAGCAGTACCAACCATTAGAGTTTCTTGGCACTTCTTGTTAGAAATTTCAGCTGCAAACTTTAATAATTTGAAAATTTCTAGCATGTACTCTCTGCCTCCTACAGCAAAAACAACTCATTCATTTCTGAAACTGCACTGCAGAAAACTGACCTTAAACCAGTGGGAAAAACTTAAGGTGCTTTTTTTCTTTCAGCAGTCCCCTGTTACCTTTTCTTTATGCTGATGGGTAGGCAAAGCCATGTGACAAGGATTTATCTTTTGCCCCTTTTTATGGAAATTCAGGAAATCTTTTCCAAAGTAGTTATAAATTTGTGTGTATCTATGGTTTGCATATGCCTTGAAAAAGCTTGTGGTGTTTTAGCAATGGAGTTCACAAAGGAATACATCCCATCAGTGGTCAGATGGAGATGTACAGGGTGGACAAAAAACTTGCTAAGAGCTTGTGGACTGTGAGCTGGTGAGTTTGTTAGAAACTGCATGAGCAGGGTGAGAAAAAATCTTTACTAGATAAATCAAGGCAGTTTCTGTAACAGAGACCTGGTTAATAGAGGGGACTTTAACCTTACTGAGAGTTACTGCACCAGCAATTCCACAGGTCATTGTGGAAGAAGGTTTTGGGAGGGCGTCAGGGATGACTTCTTGAAACAAATAGTGTACTGAGGCCAGCAAGGGGTAATGCACATCCTGGTCTGCAGAAGAAGCAGCTGGGAAAGATACAACCAAGACAACCATGGAGAGGAACTTTCATACTGGGACTGGGTAGGTAAAGAACTAAGGGTCTGGGGAAAAAATGGGTTCAAATTTAGAAGACAGTAGTAGACAGATTATATAGTGTACCTGCCTTCACAGTGAGTTATGAAGTCACTGATTTTTCTCTGAGACACCCTCTGCATCTGCACAGAGATGTGGAACCAATGGTAACACTGCCCTTCTTCCTGGGAAGTGGTGGATTCACCATCTCTGGAGGCATTTAAAAGATGTGTAGGTGTGGCACTGAGGGACTCGTTTTAGTAGTGGACATGGCAGTGCTGGACTCGGTGATGTTAGCAGTCTTTGCCAACCTAAATGATTCTGTGATTCCTTCGCTCTTTGCTTTCTTCCTGACACCAATGATAGGGATCTGGATAATGGATATTCAGTCATGTGACAAGCTATATTGGTGTCGCTAAGAAGACACACATTTAAATTACTGAGCAGAAAGTGCTTTTCCCTCAGAATCAAAATCTTGTGGATATAATCTTTTATTCTGGAAAAAAATATTTTCTTTGAAAAAACTGCAAGGTTTAGCCCTCAAAATTTAATGCCTCACTTATATTTTTGTGCATCCTTAATTTGTCCCCTTTTTCAGTGTATATTAAAGTAACATGGTTAATTACAGAATCATGCTTCATTTGTATGCAAAAAGGGTCAGGTCTGGCAATGAACTTGGACTTTTCAGTAAATGATTAAGAGTGCCCTACCTCATTTATTAAGAAAGCCAGAAAGCAGAGTGAATGAGACAGGATAGTGTCTTGGTTAAAACAGCAACATTTCTTTTGTTTTTACCAGTCTTTATAAGATGGTAGGCAATTTTCTTCCACCAGTTTTGCCAATTCTTTCTCATTTTCTAGATATACAAGACCTTCTGTGTAGGGCTTGATCCGTGAGTTTGGTGAGCACTTACACAACGAATGTATGAACTGAAGAGTGTGTGTGAATATATGAAATACTACAAAATACAGAGACAGCTCAAACTGTACCCAAAATTAATGAGTACTTTTTGACATAAATCTCTCTGTGCCTCAAATACACTTTTTACAGAGGGAACAATACCCACTCATGTCCTAGGCAGGATATGAAATTCATTAAAATTTTGTAGTGTTTTTATACTGGAAAAATGAATACCAAAGAAGGAAATGAAAATACTGAAAATTATTAATCTATCCTTGGAGCTGATGTCTGTCATCACAAAAGGCTTTGTATAATGTGAGGTAAATAAGGCCATTGGCCTAATGCAAATATATACACAAAAAGCACTGGTCATGCAGTGGAGTCCTCTAGAAAAACACAATGTCAAAATGCATGTAAAAAGCAAGATAGAGTTGAGTAGGCAGCCTTAATCTTGGCTTTTCCGGACATGGAGTGCTTGATTTTCTGAACTTGGTCCAGCAATTAAAGAAAATCTTCCAAGGATCTCTCTGGTCCAAGTGAATGGCTGGTAAATCCCATGAGACACTAAAAAAAAATCCTTATCCCTTGGCATACAGTTTAAGTCAACCTGCACCCCAGACACAGGATGCAAAGTCCAGTCCCTCCTCCCCATCACAGCACTTGACCAACGTGCCTGGCCCCTCTGGGCTGTGTGCTGAACGAAATGTGTCCTTGTTTTGGTAAATACTTCCATAGAAAGTACTTCAACATCCACATGAGCACAGGCAGAACTCTTTCCCTGGGAAATGACAAAACTTCTAAGCTACAGTGGGATGCTCGCTCCTCTCTGGCGCAATGAATATTTAATTGGGCCATGCACAGAGGAAGAGTTCCATCAGAATGGACTGAGAGGGACCTCAGTGGGACACCCCAGCTCTGGAGGCTTCAGACATCTGGTGGGAGGGATTAGTCCTGGTCCCTTAGGTGGGGGAGATGTTTGATCAAGGCAGGGGCCCACATCATATGGACAGATGCTCTAATTACTGAGCTACTAGATGAAAAGGATCGCTATCATCTTGCCTTTGTCCTTTGAAAAGACCAGACCTCCTTTGCTTATCTGAAGAATGGGCTTAGCTATGTGAACCCCCAGTGCAGCTGTGTGCCTCTGTGCAAGTGAGTCCCTGAATGAGGCAGGGCTGAAGCCATATCCAAGTATCTGACATCTTCCACTGCTAGGCTGGGTGGATACAGTGAAGTGGCAGCTGTGAACCCTTCAGTCTCGCCCTTTTCTTGCCCCAAAATGCCTAATTCAGAGTTGGGGAAAGCCCTCAGCAGCACAGTACCTAGGAGGTAGTTATTGCAGTGGCATTACCAAATTTCCTTGGGCTACTATAGCCCAAGGGGCAAAAAAGGGTATTTAGTGATGGCAAGATACAGTCCGTGTGTTGTTAGGTAGCATCTGTGAGAAAATCTGCATAATCTCAAAGGAAAGTTTTTCATTAACGTAAAATACAAGGTTGTTCCTGAGAAACCTTTTCTGAAGTGTGTTTAAACTATGCACTTCAAAGCATGCTGGTGCTTCTGTGAGCCCTGGCTTCACAAGAAACTTCCCTACAGATACAAAGGAGGAGAAAATCTCCAAAGTAGTATATGGAAATAAGAGAAAAGTCTGTTTGCTCCTTTTGCATGAATGCACCTGACTTTGACACAAGAAAGGAAACAGTAGACAGAAGAAGCTCAAAGCTCCCAGTTGCAGCTCTTTTACAGTAATAAAAAAATATGGGGTTTAGCCAACACTCAACTTTCTCCATTAATTCAGTCTGCTGTTTTCCTGCTCATGATATTCCCAGCTTGTATCCCAGAGCATCATACATGTCCGTGCTTTAAAATGCCATGGTTATGCCCTTCTCAAGCTGAGTACTAACAGTAGGTGGAGGTACAATCCAATTGTTCTGTAGTGTTTCCAAACAATCTGAAGCCAGCCTGACTTGCTATTAATTTTAATTAAGCCTTGCAATAAGAAACAACAGAACAGTGAAAACCATGACCAAAAATAAATGTATAGGTCATGCTTTTAGTTCCCTTTATGCAGTAATCTGATAGCTTGTTTTGGCATCACAGGTGGAATGTACAGACCTAAGTTTAATCTCTGCTGCTTGTTTTTCTCTCAGAAATCATGTCTTCTGCTTTTTTGTTTCCCTCAGCTAAAGAAAACTATAATCAAAGGGAGATGGTTCTGAGACCACTTCAAGCATCAGAATACAAACTGATTTAAAAAAAAATAAATAAATATCAGCTTATTTAAGATTCCTCACTTGTGCATCTTATTTTCTAAAGGAAAGGCAATAGGAAATGCTGACATTCTTTTAACTAAACTTTTACCATAGCTGGATTTAAAAGGCTGTCTCTGATCTACACTTCCACAGAGTTGGAGCAAAATGATGATGGTGTTTCTTTGCAGATTTAAATTCTGAAGAATGAAGGTCATGACTAGTTTTTTGCCCATACAGGTAAAGCCACTTCTCTCCCTGGGCAGTAGGCAGTGAGTGTTGACAGCTTCTAGCAAGAACTTTTCATCATGTTTTTAAAGGGCTCCCAGAAGTGCAAATAAGTAGAAAGAGCAACATGCCACCCTGGGAACGGTATCCCTGAAGACTTTATGTCTGTCCATTTTGGTGGTACCTGCTGCCCAGACTTTTGGATCTTCGCAAGCTTAATGTTTTAAAATTCACCTTTAATTTGCATCCTTTTCACTCACAATGAGTCTAATACAGTTGGCTATCAGGGCAAAATAGTTTTATTCTTTTAAAATCAGAACTGTATCATATTTGTGCTAGATCACTCTCCTTCTGGCAGCCTCCAGAAATACAACACCAGGAAATCCAGCCAGTATTAGGCTGCAGGACAGCAGAAAGATTAACATGGATTAAGGTGAATGAAAGTGCTTTTCTGGGACTAATTATGTTTTCTTAAGGTAGCTGCCACTTTGCTTTCTGCTTTTATGCAACTTGTTGTACATAGCATTTATCCTGCCCTCTTTTTCAAGCTTATGAAATGTCTGATGATACATACAGCTCGCTTTATCCCTAGATCTGCAGCAGTGTTTGAAGGAAGCTCTAACTAGAAAATATAAGGGAAAGACTTGAAATTCCTTGGCCTACAGCAGATTCAGGAATTTCTTATGGAAGTATCTGTAGGTTCTGAAAATTATTTGCTCCTCTCAGTAGCCTCTCCCAATTCACAATTTCTTATTCCCATGGCAAAATGGTCAGATATGTCACCAAAGATTATACTAAGAGGACAAAATGGTAATTAATGGAAAGCTATTTAAAAAAACTATCCTTTCATATTGTTGCTTTGATGAACTTGATTCTGAGAGGCAAACATCTGAACACCAGGAATCACAGTGAACTTTAGAGAAGGTGCAATTACCTCTCATGTGAAAGTCAAGTCACATATGTTTCACCGGTGTTTTTTAAATCTCACATCAGATAATTACTACTGCTAGAAAATATCTGTCTTTCAGTGCTGCATATCATATTCAGCCTACTTATAGGACTTCTTTCATTAATAATTGCATTAAAATATCACCCCACTCATGTTCTAAAGCAGCACTCAAAACTTAGCAATTACTGAATTTTTAATTATATGATTTTGTTATTTCTTCACTGTGTTTAAATTCTTTGCTTATGCTCATGAAAACTAGGAGAAAAAAATTAAACATTGAATGAAAGAGCACATGGAGCTTGTGTGTGAATATTTCTGAGTCTGCCTTTCATATAGAAAAATTGAATCCTAAATGAACAAAAAAAATTGTGAGGAGACAGCCACATCTATTCAGCATCAGGCTTCTGGAAATTTATGGTATGATCTGCCATAACCCAAAACCCTAATAATGAAATACATTACTTTCCAGCAACTATGTACTACATCATTTGGTAGCACATTTTGATAGTATAACCCCACACTTCTGCAGCTTACCAGAGGTCTTCAGTGCCCTAACAAAGAAGAAAGGAACCTGGTTTCAAGTGAATTCACTTGATGCTTGCTGTCTGATTTTCTAGACATTTTGTGGAATTGAATGTATATATATGTGTGTGTATCTGTGTCTGTGTGTNAAATAATGGTAATTCATAGTACTTCTCTCCCATCAATGGGAACTTTGCTCACTTTAGGTTTTCTCTCCATAGGAAAGTAGCTTTATAGTCACACAAGATTTTATATCCTTATTTTCCAAACAGCATGAGCCATTTCAGAATCCCGGAGTTCAGTTTTACAAAATTGGTTTCCACTTGCATGGATGCAAATTCAGCTAAACCAGAAAACATATAGAAGAGCATAAGGAAGTTCAACACAAAGATTCCAGTAAGTTGAATCCCTCAGCCTAGATCTGTGTGATGGACCACAGAGGTTCACCTTTACTTTCTAAGGGATATCTTACAAAGCAGAGGCTGTGACTGCCTGCCAGGGGTCTGGTCTCACATAGAGAGCACTGAGCACCAAACCTGTTTGTCACTTTGGTGAGGATTTTTTTCCCTCCTCTATTTATTTTCCTGATAATAGTTTCAGTGTTTGCTGCCACTGTGTTCCTACCTGTGCCCTGGGCTGTGGATGTGTTTATAAATTGAAAGATTTCAGACATGATAAACTGCATTTTAACAGCAATTAGAGCATATGGTGATGTTGAGTCTTAATAGAAACAACTCTATTGCAAAGATTTCAGTCTGCCAGTAATGGAAATATGACATTTATGCAGGCTTTGTGTTGTTGGAAGCTACTGGCCATTATAGCTGAATTGCTGTGTGGCTCTGCCCAGCCATTCTGTTTCCCAGAGGTGTTTCTCCAGAGCATGAAGCCATTTCTTTTCCTCTTTTTGTTTGTTTGTTTGTTTGTTTGTAAAGGGTATAGTGAGTTAGGCAGCTTTCCCTGGGAAAAAGAAAAGCAAAAAGTCTTGCAAAGGTAACATTTATTCCTCCCTGACATTTCAAATCTATGTGGTTGTAGTTAAACATTTAGTTACATGGCAACTTTTCTAATGAACTACCTCACTTAAAAATGAACTCTAAAATGCCAGTCTGCTTTAACAGCTATTTTGTGATCAAATTCCCTGGTGAAGTATGTGTAACTTGCTGACTTCAGTGGAAGCAACATATATCTGAAGGCAAAATTTGTCTCATGGATTGATTGATTGTCAGCTGTTTGGTACTATGTGCCAGCTATTCGAAGGCACTTAGCTCCCAGCAACTCTTGCAATGAGACCTCAGGCTGAATTTTCACAGGCTTTTTGTGAATCTCACATACAATGTGTAAATAAGAATGGGCCTGAGTCCTTATGTTCAATAGGAAGTAATTTATTCTCAGGAGTAGTCCCAATGTGTATCTAGATCCTGTTGAGATGATTAAGTACTTATTAACATGAGTAAGAGTTACAGATTACGGCATTCTGTTGACTATTTAAAAAATCATGAGGCACGATTCATATTAAAGTCAATGGGCAGAGACCAGAGGGGCAGGAAACATTCATTAGAGACCTGGACTACACTGGGGTCCCCAGGAGCCTGTGTTTGTCGAGCTTGAGGTGTGATTTTTAAATTGCATCTTTGGTTTTGTGAGTGCTACTTTACACATGCAACTAATCTTGGCCACAGTTTTGAGCTGACAAGGTATCCTGCTTTTGCTCAGCTTTTTCTTGTGGGTGGTAAGTCTCACTCACAGAAACAGAATGCAATTTAAGAGTACATTTAAGAAAGAATATTGTTTTCCAAGCAGATTCTCTTGTCAAAACTGATTTTTTTTTTTCCATACTCCCCCACTATCAGTGAGATATTGTCATTTTCTTTTCCCAGGTTTACACTTTGGTAAATCACCCCAGGGTACTTAGAACTGGTTTCCAGCTGCCTTTCAGGGTCACAATTTCTGCCACATTTCTTAAGGGGTCTGAGGAGTGAGAGAAGCCATGACTGGAAAGCAAGGTTGTGATCCACTCCACAAAGGGCTGCTGATGCTTTTCAAGACTGAGCCCCAAGCCTGAGCTGGCTGGTTCAGATTTAGACTAAGAACAGTACTCAGGCTCTGAGGCCTGAGCTGATTTTTGAAAATGTTTCTGCATAGACTGAACATATTAACAGTTCTTAGTCTAGAACCTTTTAAATTATGGACATCCATCTATTAGACCTACCACCCAAACAGAGTAACAGAGCGTTTTTGACATTTTTGGGCTCGTAAATTAATTGATTTGCTTGATGGTGATTTTTTTTTCACTTTTGGGCTGATGGAAAACCGGAACACATTGATCATTAATTTCATTTTGAGTCTAGTCATCATCCATTTATCAAATGAGGTGTCACTTTTGTGTTGGTTGATGGAGTCACACAGAGAGGTTTTTTTCCACAGTAGAGGTCATTTACACACTCTTATGAACAATCTCATTGGTAATTTAAGAAAAACATTGTGTTCGTTATCTTGAAGTAGTGATAATATAATAAAAGCTGTTGAATATGAGATCAGGGAGCTCAAAAGATTTGGAATTATGTGAAGAATGCATGTGTTTATGCACACATAATTAAGCAAAGGTGGATCTTGCCCATGACTTCAGGCAAAATACCCTGAACTGAGAGGCCATCTGACATTTTCATATGTGNATGTCACACAACCTCAGATGATATAATATCAGTCCCTTGTGAATATGGCTTAGTTTCCACTGGACATAAAGGCCAGAGATTTTTTTAAAAATCAAAAGAGTATCATGTGGTTGTTAGAAGACTTAAATTACCCCACTGCACTCATGTAGTCAGGGAGAAAGACACATAGATCTGGGCAACACCTGAGCATATTATTTCAGAGTTTAAGAATAACAAAAGAGGTGATCATGACACCTTAGAGACCTAAATTCAAAACAAAATTATTAATATCCAAGAGGGTAAAAGCTCTAGTGAAATTTGGAATCCAGTTCTAAATAGGATCTCCACTTCAAGAATGAATAATAGATGGAGTCCAACTGTTCTGTGGTTGAGCACAAATTAGTGATTCATTGATTGTAATCAAAAGCAGCTGCTTGTAATCAAAGCATAGGTTTTGATAGGTCATTATCAAATGATATGCTAATTTTCTATGTATATAAAGAGCAGAGATGGAGCTTGTCAAGACAGGTCTTGCTGATGCAAAATGCAGATTTTGTGAGTTTACCTCAGTGCTTTCTTTCTTATCTGTCCTTTTTTTCAGTCAGTATTTTCTGTCTCCATAATTAGTGTGAGTTTTGCAACAGCTTATTAGAAATGTCACCAACATCTGGTTTGGTGCAGCACAGAACAATAATGCATTTATAGGACAAAAGCAGGTCTTAGCCCTTCCTCTTATCATTATTAACACACAATGAAATCTCCTTTGTATGGACATGAGTTTGTGAGTCCAAGTTTTGCTAAGTGCTTAGGCAAATATTCTCAAATTCACCTCTTTTAATTCAAAGAACTTCATCAAATGGTAATAGTTAGCTAGCAATAAATAGTGAGTTATAATTACAGCTATCCAGAAACTAAAAACCAGATAGCTATTTAAATTCTTAAATTTATACACACATTTGGAAATACCTTGCCCTTAGGTCTCATAGTCTTGGAGTTAACTGGAACAAAGCTCCATGCAAACTTAGTTCCTTCCATATTTAATCACAAAACAATTTGAATTTCAAAATTTCCATTGCATACTCCCTTCTTTTGCAAAAGAGAACTTATTTTGCCAGTTCATTGTTAGGATTGTTAGTATCAGGTGGGTACCTGGCTATCTCCTTTCTTGATCTGAAGCACTCTTATGAGCCAGAAGGTCATTCTCTGGGTTTGGGCTTAGGCTGTGGGACTGAAACAGAGGAGATGGGAAGGTCAGTTGTAATTCCCTAGTCTGAATTCACAACAGAGTAGCCAATTCAATGGAAATCAGGCCAAGCTCAGTGTATTTCAAAAAGAGACTGTAACTGTCCCTTTTTGCCATACACTTCATTTGTCATTGATCCCAGCGTTTGCAATCTGTAGTTATTGTTCACTCCCCAGCTGCTTTTAGGTGCTCAAGAGAAGTTTTCCATATCAATATAACAGGATTTTTCCATTTCAATATAGGCAAAAAATAACTTTTCTTAGTCTCAAACCTTGCTGCTATAAACCATTCCTTATGTCATTGCCAGACAGTGTTGATAGGGTTGCAATTTAAATGGATTTGGAAACTAAAACTGCTACATCTCTGTCACCAAACTGTCGATCTCAGCTAGTGACCACTGGATAAGTATTAGAATAATATGAAGATGGTGGCAAACAGGCAGCTCTCAAACATGCCCTTTCCTCTGAGACTGGCTTATAAACTGTGCTACCTGAAGTACTGGTAAGTTGGCACATTAGGTTGGGTTTCTACTTCTGGATCAAAATTTTTGTAACTGCTGTGTTTTTTACATTGGGAATGCTTTCCTGGACGTGTTTCTGCTATTGAGACATGGCTGCTGTAGAGAGGAAATCACCCCACTCTTGCGCTGGCCTGTAACTACACGGTGTATGTCTGACCTCTGAGACTAGATTTGCAGAATAAATAGTTGAGAGGCTTAATAGGGAAGTTCTGCCCTTCTAGTTGTGAGATTTTGCATGCAGGAAGTTCAAAGACCTGTCCTGTAGTCATAAAGGGGACCAGTAATTCAGGCATTGGTCTTGTCATGTGAGGATGGCACCAGCATCCCACACCACCTACAGTAATCCCCTGCCCCTTCCCAGCCCTTCGGTGGAAGAATATGATCACAGCTTGTCTTCGACATCTTCCTTGTGGGTAAACACCTCTCTGGTTCTATAAGCAGTCCCAGTGATGGAATGAGCATGTCCAGCTTATCCTCAGTTTGTCCCAGTCTTGGAACCATTTTCAGCCACCAACATGTGCTTCTAAAGCAAACACAGCTCAGATTACGCCATGGTTTCTGAATGGAAAACCACAGGAAAACAGAGGATTCTTTTCTCACTAATCATGGGTATTGTAAGTAAGACAGAAAATGCAGAGGAAAATGGTGAAAAATTGCCACAGTTTGGATGGATTGTTAGTTGTCTAGTTTTGGTATTTTTTTCATTCTCCCTTTTAGAGACTGGGGGAATAGTTTTCTCCAGTGAGGCAATTTAAGGTGAGTTGTTGCTAAATTGTGAAAGTATTAAAATAATCCCTTCACTTATGTCATGCCTGAATTTGTCCTGGTTTAATTCAATATTTAATTTCCAAAATGAGTAAGTAAACACAGAAAAATATAATTTCATGATAATTTTTCAAAGTAGAAAAGTGTCTGATGTAGTTATTCTCTATTCTTAAATTCATCTCCCCGCTATTTCTCAATTTTTACTCTCTTGGAGCATGTTAGGGATCTGATTGTCTAGTTCTGTGAAAATTAAATGCCCAAGCTCCTTCCATTCTATGAGTCAGAGGTTAATACAGAAAAAAACATCATTTAGTCAAAATTTTAAAAAGTTTTTTTTAAAGTAAAAAATTCAATTTTGCTAATAATCTAGAGTCCAGGGGACAGGAAAGTCATGGTAGAGAGAGGATGACGCCCTTGCTGCTGAGATGTGAGGAACAGATGGTGGAAATAGGGTATTCCAACCTCCACCCCAGCAGGAATCCCATCCTAAATTTTCCCTCTCTGAACAGCTGTGATGGCAGCCAGCTTGGATGGTCAGTGCTTTGCCATGGTCAGAGTGAGCAGAAGAACCAAAGTACTTCTATTCCCTCTAGCAGTGGCTGACTTTGCTGGCTTTGCCTCTAAGTACAGTAAAAATGTGTAATCATACAAATAATACATAGGAACCATAAATTCGACTTTAAAATAACATTACCTTTCTTTCTCACAAAGGTTTTCTTTGAACAAAAGAGAAGATAAATGATACCATCTCTCTTATTTTTCCAGTCTCAGCCTCAAGCCATTATAATTGCTGGAGCGAAGGTAAACAGCAAGCCAAACCAAGCTGTGCATTTTGGCTTCCTGTTCTGGTGACTGATGTATTGTTATCTGAAGTGTTGCATACCTCATTATGTGCAGTTAATAAAGTAGTATTGTGGGCAGGTCTGTAGTGCTCTCAGATCTATGGAGCAGGGTAAAAAGTGGCCTAGCACTTACAGGTTGTAAAGAAAATGATCTGCAAAATTCACAGCAAATAGCAATGCAAGCTTTCCATCACTGTGTTGTCCCCCTGTTTTATGCTCTTAGCCACAAACAAAACATCCCATTCTCCTTTTGGTTTTAATCTATACATATTCACCTCAGTATATTTCATCATCTATTTGTGGGGTATTATTCAAATATTCACATGGGAACCTCAAGGCTAAAATGTTGTTTTCATTTCCTGGGTGAAAATGTCTTTGTAATAAACAGGGAAGGTAAGATTTGCACCTAATTTCATAGAAGGATTAAAAATTTCTTATCAAACTGGAACTTGATGGAAAATATGCTACAGAACATGGCATTTCTTCAGTTGTTGGAGAAATCAAAATTTTAATGATTTTCACAGAGATTTCAAGGAAAGGGATTTCAGGAAAAGTTTGCAATATGAATTTCAGAGCTTTCCACATCTGAAAAAGATATATTTTCAGAAAGTAAAATGAACAAATAAGACCAAGATAACTTTAGTTCCTAGGATCCCATGGCTGCTGTAGCCAACACTAATTATCAGAAGACCAATAACACGGTCAGGTGTGCTCGAAGATGTTGTATTTTGCCTCCTCCACTTCACTTGTTAACTTGCCTCTTTATATTATCTGTGCTTTTACACCTTCTGCATGCACAAAGGTGCAGGAGGTGACAGGGATAGTCCTACAGCATATCTCAAAAACACTGAGATGCTCACGAACTCTCTGTCCCTGGGCACCCCAGTGACCCTCACGGTAGGCTTTGACACCCTCTGCCAGTGCAGTAATCAGTGCTCATTAGCATGGCAAACAAGGGGAGCTTTGCCTCCCTCTTTTCCTCCAATCTCTTTGAGGGGGACCTTTGCCCATCCTACACATCCTGCATGCTCACTGAGTAGTAAGATCCAGCAAGTCTAGACATTTCCAGACTTTGGACAACCAAAACGTGTCTAATAGGAGAAAGTTCATACATGTTACATGCAGTCCAAATCTCTGAAACTTCAAAGGGTTTGTACTTCACCAAAATGCTTTAAGCATTCAGGTAAAAAAGGTTGAAGCCATCAGTTGGATCTAGAAGCTTAAAATAGACTACAGGGATACTAGATAAAGAGTATTTGTGAAACAAATATGTAAAAATGCTCTCAGCCATTTCTTTATTTACAGGAATATGAGCTTTAGCTAACAACTTTACTTCTTGTTTGTCCTACAGACCTCCTTTATGGAGCAAAAAACTGGGTAAGGCATAGGCAATCAATTAAACAGAACTAAATTAAAGTTGTTGACAAAAAATCATAATGTGCATTTGATTATTCAGCTTCGATGAAACAAATATTTCAGATAGCATTCAAGCTTCCATTGTTTTTATGACCAGTATGTTTGCTGCCATGAACTCAATCACAGCACAATAGGAGGTGAGACTAAATGGTTTGACACATAACAAGTAATCATGATAAAAGAATTGACACTCTACGCAGTGCAGAGGCTGTTACATTTTTAAATGCAAAGTTAATTTCAAGATTGATTGAAGTCTTCTGCCTTTCTTCTAGCAATGGAATTAGCGTATTGTTGTGGGCCTTCTGCAGTTCTTTGTCTAGTGTGTGACATCTGCAGTGAGTTCAACAGTGCTTAAAAATGCATTTAGATTTGAGCTTTAGAATAACCTTTGTGAGAGTATTTTTCCCCCTTGAAACTTCACAGTGAATTTGATATGGGAGGTGGAGGAGGAAAAGGAGGAGGAGTTGGCATTAGAGCTTCACAGGATACTGAAGGATTCTGTTTACCCAGAGCCCAGGTAAATTGCTGGAGATTTAGCACGTAGCTCCTGCCATTTGTCTGAACATGACCTTGAGAGGACACCTCCTTTCTGTTTTGAGGGGGGTAATTTTGTTTCATGCACTTGTCAATCTTGTGGCTGTTGCTCCAAAAGCAAGCAAGCGTGCTGAAGGAAATGTGTGACAGAACTGAGAGATGACCCACAAAAGTGTAAGGGTTGATTATTAATTAATCTGAGAGTGCATCCAAAGCTGCAGTGCTATAGTACAAAGTTATTTCTGTTGGGGTTTTTTGGGGGCATGTGTGTGCTGGGCTAGCACTGTTCAGATCTTACACACAGTATTATTTGCAAACAAAAGCAATCGTCTATGCATGACAGTCCACACTGGGTTTGCAAGTCCTCTTGCTGAAGGCAGTGGTGAATCCATCCTTGCTCGAGGGCTCTGTTGGAACAAATCCGAGCTAATCAAGATCATTTTTTCAGCTCTTGGGTATTCCTATGGTCTTAACTAAATCAGACTTTAGGGCACTCCTAATTGTTTCCCTAGCATTGATATGCAACCACAAATTAAAATGGTCTGTTCTAATTCCCGTGTTGAATATCAACAAGTTGTGAAGTGTTTGTGTGTGAGAGAGGGAGCTGGCATTGTCTGGATAGTTGGTGCTGGCAGGAGATTAGCTTGAGGCTGCAGGAGCACAGCAGCAAGGGAAGTCTCCCTGTCATGGTAGTTGCTATGCTAATGCTCTTGTTCATTACCTTAACTCTAGCATTGCAATTAAAAATAAGAAGACAGTAGCAATAAACAGTGCAATGTCTAAAACTGTGAGTTATAATGCATCCTAAATCTGCTAACTCTTATTAATGAAAACTCAGATTAGCCAAAATCTGCTAACGTTCATTCATGCTGGGAGAACAATTTCTCTGAATTTCAATAATTTTACCCAAATAGGATATATTTCTTTGTACTTCAGTTGGACTATAACAGAGCCACATGGAGAATGAAGATCTCACCACTTCAGTGATGTGAACAACAGAAGTTATTCTTCAAGATCTGTTTGCATGATTTTACTAAGTCCTGAGAAACAAGCACTGAGAAGCCAAGAATTGAACACTGGGAAGGCACACTCGGGGCAGATTAGGAAACCATCAGAACCTCCTTATCTCCTTCTGTCACAGGGATTGACCCCCATGGAGAAAGTGACAGGAGAAGATCAAAGAATGATAGAATGGTTTGAGTTGGAAGGGATCTTAAACATCACCTATTTCCAACCTCCCTGCTGAGAGGAGAGACACCTTCCACTAGACCAGGTTGCTCAAAGCCCCATCTGACCGGGCCTTGAACACTGCCAGCGATGGGGTAGCCACAGCTGCTCTGGGCAACCTGTGCCAGTGCTTCACCACCCTCACAATAAAGAATTTCTCCCTATGATCTAATCTCAATCTACCCTATTTCAGTTTAAAGTTATTACTTTATTACTCATGATATCAAGACATGCACCCGTGTCTCTGCAGTGCAAAGCCAGAGGGCTGCTATGAGCCAATACTCCTGGGCTTTGGATTGAGCACCGAAGCAGCAGAGGTGCAGACACATCTCTTTTCTGCCACTTCTGTCACAGGCAAGTAATCTGAGTAGGACAGAAGAGACCCCTGGCAGGAGTTAATGACTTCATCCCTTCAACCCAATTTCCTTCTCTTCTAATCACCCAGTTGAGCAGTGACAAGATGACTGTCAGGAGATTTACCCTTACTGCAAGGAGAACTTCTGGTCATTAACATTCATGTATGGGTGATGCCCAGCCAGGTGTGGGTTCTTCACATGGCCTCAGTTTCCCAGGAGGCAGGACATGGATGCAGATGCTGTAGAACTAGTGCATGGCAGCCTGGCACGTTGGGAAGTGAGCGGTGGTCCCAGCCAGGCTCTTCTGGATGTTTTACCCAAATCAAATATATAAGTTATAAAACAGTCAAAATTTTACTTTTCAAGCTCAGTAAACCCCCCTACAATTAATACTTAGGTTTATGCACTACATGTGGTACACTTTATGGGACAAGTGAAAAAATTTCCTTTTAAATCATTTCAAAAGATAGTTATAAAGGATTTATAATGAAAGATAATTTCAAGGAATTATTTGAATTCAAGTTTGGTTTTTTTAAAAATCAGCTGTGGAATGTTGAGATGCACTCTTGGGCATGTTTTTGTAACAGCACAACCATATTTTTTTCCTGAAATTTTAACTTAAAAATTTCCAAAACAGCAATGAATCATCGGACCTTATTTTAAAAAAAAATGTTTACCGTGATTCAAATAATTTATTAAAATTTGCTATAGGGCAAAATGCAGATTATTGTGTTTGAGCCAATGAATACAATTCAATTTTTGAAATCCCTGGATTTTTCACAAGGCAAGAAAAACTGTTTCAAGCTCAGTTCTTCTCAGTTTTGTGTGTGGTACAGCAAAGAACCAAGTACTGAAAAGAGTTAAAGCAATCTAGGGCTCTACCTTCTTTCTCACTAATGGCATCTTCACTGCAAATCAAGCCTGAACGCCATGTGAGTCGCCCTACTCCTAAATATTCTTTAGAAATTCAGTAATGCTGAAGTGAAACCCGTATCTTTCTAACAACTTTAATGGGAGCAGTATTTTAGCCTAACTAACCAGTCCAGTGAGGCGTTGGCATAATCACTATCTTATGCTTAGTTCAGCAATAATAATCTCAATTATATATAGATAACTCTTTTGTATTCATAAAAACAGCTCTAAGTCTTTAAAATCTGGCAATCTGTATTTACTAGTTTGCAGCTATTTCAGTTCTATCTTTTGCTGTTGAATTACTTTTATATAATTATCTCTCCCCATGAAAACTCATTTCTGTGTTCATTGGAAACTAAAAAGCAGTATGTTTTCATTTGAAAAGTCTTAGCATTTCAGATTTAAATAGATCCATTAATTACTTTTTTTTGCTCAAAATAATTTAATTTACCTGCCTCTATATAGGTCTCTGTCAGTATTGTACCACTTGGATTTAATTCTAGGTAATAAATAAAACCTAAAGGTTCAAGACAATGAATGCACAGGGAGAAATGGCAGTACTGTCTGTCCTTGCATTGCCTAAAACTCCCTGAAAAACCTAATCTTTGCATTTTGTTCTGTAAGCAAAAAATCCTTAACTTCTTTAAATTACATTCCTTGCAAAGAATTTTTCAGACTAAATTTCATCAATGATTATTGAAATTATTTGGGTAATCATAGACTAGGCCAGATTGGAAGGGACCTCGAAAAGTCATGTGGTCTATCCTTTTGTGGGAAAGGGGGCCTAGGTGAGATTATCTGGCGCTGTGTCCAACTGCATATTGAAAACCTCCAGTGATGAAGATTCCACCATGTCCCTGGGGAGGTTGATCCAGTAGATGATTTTTCTTACTGTAAAATTTTTTTTTCTTACACTGACATGACCTTTCCCCTTGCAAGTTGGGCCCATGGCCATTTGTCTTCTCCATGTGGCCCCTTGTGAAGAGAGAGACTCCACCCTCTTTCTACCCCTGTTAGGATTGCCCTGTGGGTGCAGTTTGGGATCTGATTTGCCTTTGTTGCTGCAGAGGTGCTCTCCTGACTCCTGGTCAGTGTGTGGTCCACCAGGATCTCCAGCCCCCTTCAGCAAGGCTGCTCTTCAGCCACACGGATCTGAGCCTGTGCTAAGCTCATTGTTTCTTTCACCCCAAGGGCAACACTTTGCACTTGGCTTTGTTAAACTTCATTTTGTTCTTCCTTGCCCACTCCTGCAGCCTGTCCAGGCCTGTCTGTAAGGTGGCTCGCCCTTCAGATGTGTTTATCTTACCACCTGGTTTTGTGTCCCCAGCAAACTTGGTGAGTGCTTTCAATCCTGTCATCCAGTTCACTTACAGAGATGTTGAACAGCACAGGCTCCAGTATCAATCCCTGGGGGACCCATTTCAGGACATGCTGATACTTTTCAAGAATGCAATTAACTGGGTAGGGTTACCAAAACTGGGAACACCAAAACCGTGTTCAATTCCCTTACAGCAGTCATTTCTGTAAGTGTTTTGGCTTCATGGATATTGCAGGTTGCCTTCACTCACTTTATCCCCAAGGCTTAGTGCAACAACTAAATAGTGAGGATAAAATATTCAGCAGTTGCTCACTCAGAGAGCACCAGCTGAGGACTTGGTGAAAAAGGGGCTTGTGATCATGTAATTAATGACAGAAGCAAAATACATATTCATGAGCGAGATGGATTTTGGTGTTTCCTAATTTTCAAGCACTTGTCACTGTAATCTTAATATTTAAAACATTTCTTCTGCGTGTGTAGCATGTCAGTCAGTTTGGGCAACAGAAGGCACAAGTGGCTCCCAAAACTGCTGCTTCTAAGACCTTACCTGAGTTTTGGGCCCCAAGGAGCAGCCAACAGTGCATTTTTGTCTCTCCAACACAGAAGTCAGTCCATAAGGGCTGTCCTTCCTAACAGAAGGGAGAGTGAAGAGTTTTGTGGGTTTTTTACTCTGGTATCCAATTCACAGAAAGGGGTGGGTCTCTTCCCACTCTCATGCAAGCTATATTACAGATATAGGTGGTGTTAAGAATTCAGAAGTTAGAATTGAAAAGGACTATTTAAAAAACAAATGTAGGATGGCTGTCACCAGATTTACTTTAATTAATAAAATGAATGGCTTTGAATAGCCAATAAAGACTTTCTTTATTCAGGTTCACTTATTCTCTGCACAATGGTTATTTCAGTTGTAGTAAAGGCAACGTACTAGAAACAGAAAACATGCAAATACAATTCCTGCATGTCCTTCAGAAACTGTCTGTGCAGCCTGTAATTTCTAGGGCAAAGGTTTGATGTCTGATGCTTCAAGTGAATTTTGAAACTGAAACAAACCCTGGCTCCTGTGGAGAAGAAAATGTGTCGAAGAAGTTTGTCCTTTTTAATCAGAGCACCTAAGAAAAAGTGTTAGATCTAAAATATAAAGGTTTTGTCAGAACAGGCTTTTATAAAAATCCAAGCCAGAGAAATGTGTCTGTAGGTTTTTTTTAAATAAGATTCACGTTGAAAGATAAATTTTTTGAGGTCTGTCTCAATGCTACCAAGATGGACAGAGCAGTAAGGAACCAGGATGCCAAGATGGTTAAGATTTGACTAAATAAAAAAATCAACTGTTTAGCTGAATATAACAGAAATGTAGAATCAAAATTTATAACTCCCAAAATTATTTTTTAAATATTCTCATAAAAATATTTTGTTATTAAATAATTTTGTTACATTTTACTTAGACACAGGGCCTGCTCTACTTCTGTGAATGTTATGGCACTTTCAGTATCTCCATTCCTCTGTAAGACTGTAGAAAAGTGGTTCATGAAAAATTGTCAACAATTGCTAGAGGCAGGTTTCTGAAAATCCACCCACAATCAAGTTTGTCTTACATCGTTGGTTTGTTGTGTTGAAATAAACATTGCAAGGGCTTTTTCAGAGGATCAGCACTCTTAAATCCTATAGAGATAAACACATGCTGATGCTTTATATTTATCTAAAGGAGAGAATCTGTAGTGTTGTAACCATCTCCACCTGAAGAAGGATTATGATCAGAGGCAGTAGCCATGAAAGTTACAGTGAATACTTCCATCAGTTTCACTAAATGTCTCCTATGGCTGTGCCTAAGACAAGATTATGCATTTGTAAAAGTTTGGATCACATATGACATCACATAGAAACATTGAAAAGAAAACAAAAAGGAAAAGAAAAAAAGGATTCTTACCTGTGTATGAATGTTTGGTCTCAGTCTTTGAGCTTCCTTGAACTGGCTGCTCAGAGTTAGTAATTTTGTCAGCAGTTTCATTATTTGATGCCTAAAGGTAGGCAATTACATTTTGTATTTGAGTTTCAAATATCCTCTGAAAATCAAGTGATTTATTTAAGTGCTGCTCTGTGAACTTCACCCAATTTCTGTTACTCATGCTGCAGTATATTGGAGAGCATTCTTCAAAAGTTTGCCTCAGAATTAATAGGCATATGCAAACACATATTTTGATCTGCTCAGTTTTTGTGTTCCTGCTTCTTTTAATAGGTGCTCAAACATCACATACAGCCTTTTGTCCATCTCCTTCTCCACAGGACTATATTTATAAATGGTTTCACCTTTAATATGGCCCTGCTTTCCTATGTTAGAGAACAGAAATGACTTATCAGCCTGGTAGCAGATCCCTATTTTGTCTGCCTCCCACAATCCATCAGGAGAGGGTTAAGAAAAGGACCAGTTATCTCATAGCAGTCAAATTCTTTGTACATCATTGAGTTTTACATTGAACATCTCTGTGTGCTGTCAGCTGCAGAGAAAGAAGATTACACTGTGTGTCTGCTACATGAATACCCTGTAAATACTGCTTTGGATCAAAAGGCAGATTTCTAATCAGCTATAAAATAAACAGAAATTGCTGGTCATTTTAGCATTCAAATAGCCAAATTTGGTTGCTTTAATGCACAACAACAGCAATTTACTGAATGTATTAACAGGCAGCTAATAGCACGACAGCCCAAATATCCAAAGGAGTAAAACGAGCCCCACAAATGGGAGAGGTTATGAAAATCTTTAAGAAGAGCAGTCTTACATACTGGGGTGCTCACCAGCATTTGCAGTGCAAAAAGTTATTTTTTGAATCTATAAATGGTTTTGAATCACTGATCCCCAAGTTGGCAGGGCATAAGGAGCGATGGGGAGATGAAAGATTGATTGAGGTTTATGTTGGTTTTTTTTTAAAAGACAGTCCTAAACACCATCTTTCCAGGCATGACTGAATACACTTGAAACAAAAGCTTTTAGCTAATTGAATAAGAAACAACTGCATAAGGGGGAAAGTGAAGATATAATTTAAATTTGACATTTTAAAAACTTCAGGCTGTGGATTTGTAAGCAGACACATTGTAGGTCAGCTGTTTACAGAGATGGCAGTGGGGGATGCAATCAGTAACCATTCTTGAATGTGTATGGCCACCTAAATCTTGTCTATATACAGGAATACACAAAGCTCTAGTACATTTCAGAGGAGAAAAAAAAATCCGAATTAGAGCAGTGAAGGTTTCTTGTGGGATGCTCTTGTATCTTTTGAGAAATGACAGGCATCTTTATGAAGTGATGCAACACCCGCAAAATCACAGCAAATGTGCAGATTGCTCATTCTGCTGCTGGTGGGGATCGTAATAGTATAGCCTGCATGGGGCTTTGTTTTCACAGCCAGACACAGAAACAAATCCAAACTTCATAATTAGGGCATAACCCAAATCCCAGGCTCTTAAAAACCCCTATTTAACTCTGCTGTTTATTATGTTTCCCTAAGGACTCAATACTGATCGATAGCTGAAATTTGAATGCCGGCCATAGGGGGCTTTTACAAATAATGGCCCTTGTAAAATCCATAGTGCAACAACCAACCTTGCTACTACAGGTTTGCCACTTCAGAGATTCCTACATACAGAAACCACTTTCTTGTGGCACTTGTAAGTACGTGGTTTAAAAAGACTTTAAAAAGTAGTAAGGGGCTATAAAGAGACTTTTAAATGCCAAAGAGAAAGTATCGACTTCTATATAAAGGGATCAGGTTTTGTAAGTGATACGATATAGCTGAGAGACAGCCATCAGGATGGTTTTATGTCATCTCAGTTTAATGCAAAGAAAATTCTGTACATCAGTAGCTGTTCTTTGACAGTTTTTTGTTATTTCTTCCATTTTCATTTCAATACAGGAGAGTCTTCAAAATTTTTAGGTATCCTGGTTGCCTCCATTTCTTATGCAACACTGGGGCATTAAAAGGGTCTGCTTACAAATGGGAACGCTATCCTGCCTAATAAATGCAATGCTCTATTTTGGGGCACAGGGACTTTTTTTACTTGTCAGCTGTGTTACTGGTCACAAGGCCTGCTTGTGACCACATGACAAGGATGGAGGTGCATGTGGTTGCATCCATGGTGAAAACAGTATGTCTAGTTCAGTGTCTTTAAATTAAATGAGTGGGAAATGCAGCTTAGTTATTATGCTTTAAATTCTGATCTACGTCCTTTAAAAATGAAAATTGCAAAGCTTAGAAACTCTGAAAAAAAAAGATTTTTTTTTTTTTTTAGGTATGCAGTTTCTCTTACTGTTGCCAGTAGAATTCTACAGGTACTTTAAAAATTATACTTCAAATCTTGGGCATGGCATTTTATTCCAGCCTAACCTATAAGGAAAAAAATGGCTTTGAACTCTTAACCAGGATACTTTAAGAGGGAAAGAAGGGAAAAAAATTCTTTCATTTTTGATATCTGGCATACTTTATTTTTTTCTGAGCTTTGAATTAATGTTTGTTGGGTTGGGGTTTTTTATTTCTGTTTTAATAAAAGTGTTGCGGAGGAGAAAAAGGAGTCCTTTCTAGTGTATGACATAAAAGAAATAATAAGTGAAACAGAAAATAGCTGGAAGAAATAAAAACTTTCGATCTTAGATTTCTCTTGCTTCAGTTTTCCATCAGGGCAAGTCTCTAGCCAGCCTGGGCAATGGCAGTCACATTAGAATCTGCTTTTCCTAAATCCATATGTGAAAGCACTTGTTACTTCAACTAGGATAGAGTTAAACTACACTATATTCTTCTACACCCACTAATTTGTTTTCTTCTAGAGCTGTTTTTTAGAGATTGAGGTCCTACATTTGTCAATCAAACCTTCAGGTCAGACACAGATATACAATGTCTGGACCCAGTAAAGATCAAGGGGTTCATGTGAAAATAAAATTGAGACACATTTACAATTATTTTCTCTTTTCTCCATATATTTTAAATAATACAAAACCTCTAATCATGGTACTGACTTTGCAACATATGCTGACTCCAGGTTTGGAGTCAGCTGCAGATCTGGAGCCTTGTTTTGTATTTTCAAAACAGTAAGCATCCCATTTTCCACAGTAGCATATAGGAACACTGGCTTCTCAGCTTTGGTCTGTTCAACCACAGATAAGCAAGTCATTCTAACTTTAAACTAATAAGAACTTGAATTGTTGCCAAAAGATGAGTTAAGAGTACAATAGCAAGTCTAAAATCAAAATACATCATTCATTCCCTCTGGAATGGATTCCTGATGCTCAAAGGCTTCATTTCAATCCCAAAGTAAATATGAGCAACTTTGAATAGCTGTGTACCATCTTTTGAAGTTATTTTTATTTAAAAAAAAAAAAAAAAAGGAGAGAAGAAGAAAACTTTTCTTACTATGCTGTATCCTCAAATCTTATTAATCAATAAAGCCTTAAAGTGGCAAGTCAGTCACATCCTCCCGCTAGGGTAAATGATGGTTTAAACCCTTTCTAAAAATTGCTTCCTTTTTTCCTCTCTTCTCCATCATAACATTTGTTTTGTTACAGGCTGCAAATGTGCTTTTCTGACTGCACTTTGTCACCCACAGATTCCACTGCACAGTGGGTGGAGAGCTGGGGATTTGTGTTCTGTTTTCATGCAGAGCTGTGCATTAAAAAATGTGCTGCTGCTGTTGTATTGTGAGCAGAACATCTTACCAAAACAGATAAATGAAAGTCTTTCCAAGCTAAATAAAACTAAATAAACCACCTTGATTACCTTCTATTCAGAAAATAAGAATACAAAGAGAAAAGAAGAAAAAAAATTACAGAAAGCTTAAATCTACAATGATTCCTATGCATGTATATTTGGTCATTGTTCCCTTTATAATAAACTAAAGTCTTCAGCTTTAATGAGGAGACAAGAGGCATCAATGGTGCCCCTTGTTATTAGTTCAACTTTTCATTATGAGTAATTCTGACCTGTATAATGAAATCAGATTATGTGTGAAAAATGAAGCAATGCTGTACTGAAATGCAGTGTGAAGGTCAAATGTGGATTTGTAGCTGTGAGAGGCAACTGTAGCTGTAAGAGACAACTCTTTTTTGAATAAACTGAGCAAAATATTTCTGATTCTGAAATACAATTCAACAGGGAGATAAAATGAACAAGGGAAGAGAGGTATGGCTTGAACACCCAAAAAAGAGACAACCTGTGACACAAACCTTGATTCCAGCCACTAACTCTTGTTTTGTTTTGTGTACACAGGGAATTACAATACTCATCAAGGGTCTGGGTCAGGCCCCTAGTGTTGTGAATGAAAACACATCCACTGCCTATAGTGGTAGCTCATCATTCAGTGCTTCCAGAGCTTCATGCTTATTTATAAGCAGATTGTTCTTGGATTCATTTGTATTATTTAGAGGTGAAAAATGTCACAGTGATGCTTAGGAAATGAAATCATATGACAATATTTGCTCTGCATTTAAATGTTTTAATTCTATGAGGCACGCTTTAAGTGAAACAGACATTCCGAGAATGATTATGGCATTCATCAAATGCCCTCAATGTGATAGGTATGGATTTAATACATTTAAAACAGAGTTTTGAGAGTTTTCTTTATTTTCTTTTCCAAAATTTTACTTTTGCAAAAGGGCAAGAAACACTGAAAAACCTCTGATTATAATACTGTTGAATATAGTTGAAAAGAGCAAAGCCAATAAAGAACAAAATGTATTTCTAAATAATTATTTCAGGATGAAAATGCTTAAAATATGCAAGTGTTACCCAGAATTATCTAGCCTGCTGTAACAAATACTCACCCTCTGTGAAACTGATGTGTATATTAAAACAAAAAACAAACCCAAAACACCACATTCTAGATGCAGTCACAATAAAGATTGGAAATCTCTTCACATTGAGGGAAAATAATTATGTAGTTCAGAAATAATTCCAAAAGGATGGAACAAGCAAGACATGAACTAGAAACTCTGGGTCTGCGAACATGGACCCTGCAGACCGTGAGGAACAAGGTTGCAGATACAAATCTAAGACCCAGAATGTCCTTTGTAAAGCCCAGGAAAGTTCAATCCCCATTTTGGTCTTTGAAAGAGCAAAATAAGTCATATCCCTCTACCAGCCCAGGCTTTGCTTCAATTCACCCTCTCTGGCCCCAGGTGTCTTCACTTTGGAAAGGTCTGTATGGCTGCCACCCTCCTTCCTAGTGCTGCTCATTACAGGTTTATATTGGGGTATCCTGCTCTCAGCAGGAGAATATATCCCCCAAAAGGTAAGTTTCATCTATTTTCCATCAAAGGCAGAAAAATATGACTCTTACAAAGATATGTAGGTTCTGGTAAGGCATCATCAATGACTGGATTGTTTTATTTTTGCTGGTATTGATGTCTCAATTTATTTCATATTTTCAACAGACTATCTTAAATGCTTCTCTCACGCTCTAACAAACTCATCTTTTTCCATTCATTAGTGGTTTATTACGTTTTGCAGAAGCAAAGGTATGAGAGTACAAGATGATTTCCTATTTAGTGTTGTGTGTTGTTAAACCAGTGCTGACTTTCAGTGAGGAATTAGGCTTTGTCTCTTCAGCTTGCATATTAGTTTAAGTTGTGAAGGACTTTGAGATCTTTTAGATAACAGGAAATATATAAAAGTGAGTTTTATTATATAGATAAGCAGAATAGATCCTAAACATGCTTTCACACAATCCCACACAATTTTATGTGTTAATATGATGAACTTGTAAATAGTCAGCACTAACAAAATAATTTGCTGATCTGCCTCTTTAGGACAGCTCTGTATTACAGAGGTAATCATTTTTTCTCTATAAATACAAGTCTATGTAAAGAAACATCTATGCCACTAGATATCACTGCAGCAGTGACATCTCTTTACTGAAAATCTTGGTTTAAAAAGGCATTCCAGTTTTTAATCTTAAATAAGATCAAGATATAAAAATGCAATAGGGAAATGATTACTACTCTTGATCGTGTTTCTGTCCCTGGAGTAAATCAAAACACAGTTTACTAGGGAAAGATGAATATCATGGATTTGAGGGTATTGGGAGCTTTGCCAATTTTTTAATTAAAGTATTGAGAGTCACACTTAAAGCTTCAGGAAACAGTGGGAGAAGAGAAGCGTAGGCTGCTCCATTGCATGCAGCTTACACTTCTCCATGGAGGAATGCTGGTTTTCAGCAAAGACTGTGCCTGTGCTAAAGCTTGCCTTTCCCTGTCCTGAGCTTGTCAGTTTGGTCTGAAATGGAAGGCTTTTTATCAGAATGTCTGATTAATTGTATATCATAATGTCTGGTGCAGCTATAGACTTCAGTTAGCTGTCAGTTATCTAAGTTTATCCAGAACTGAATAGCAAGTCTTCTGGCAATTAATCCTTTATCATATTAGCTCAAAATGAAACACTGCTGAAGAAAGGATCTGAAATTTGTCTCGCTCTGGCAAAGGTATGAAAAGCTGAAGGTCTTCCTCTTGGCTCTGATCTCTCCAAGTAAGTTATTTCCCTTTCCACTGGCAGAACTGAGAACACCAGACCTCACAGAGCCTTTGGGTGAAGCATACAGGAGTCAGGGACAGCAAAGAGGAGCCTACACTGCAAGGGTGGAGAAGGAGAGATGTTTAGGAAGAACGGGAGACATGCCTGCTGCAGGGGCTCTCAGCCTGAAGAGACTTTCCCATGTGTGCAGAGCTGAGTGTCAGGGCTGGTTCAACACACTAAGGCACTGAAAGTTGTCCTTTCCAAAACTGGTTTCATCACTGCTGAGTTTTCACTACCTGATAAGTAATTACTGCATTGTGCTGTCATAGAAATCAGCCTTGAAAAATTAGAACATTTTGCTCTCTCTGCTTGTCTTGGTGAAAAGGTGGTCCCTTTCCTCACAAGGCTCTGGCTGCCCAGGCATCCCATCACATGTACCTTCAGGGTGAAGTTGTAAGTCAAAGGTACCTAGTTCAGAGGTGCAACAGTCTCCCTTTTGCAGCGAAAAGTGATGAGCTCCGAGCAGCCTCATTCGCATACTGCCTTGTTGCTTCTGATTACATGTCCCATGTTGGGCTGGAGGGATGCTCCAGCCCAGAAGGACAAGGGATGTCACAGGGATTCTGGAGTAAGAACAGCAGATATAGCAAGTTAGATGTTGATAACTTGTATTTGAGAACAAGGTGGTCCACACTGGAGCTCACTCTGAACTTAACATCACACTAGGCTTTCTCAAGTGTAATGGAATTATATGTATTAACACTCAGATTATTTCTTTTACAAGATCCAGCTGAGAGCCCCATGAGGACAGGTCCCTGTAGCCCAGTTTTGTCCATTTGATTGATTCCTACTCAACAGTATAAGGTTTACAGTCACCAAGTCTTGGCAGTGCTTGCAAAGGCTGACCCACATTGTCACTGCCATGACATCAGCAGTCCTAAGTGGTAAGGTTTGTATGGTCCACCTATTCTGGCCTTTTTGAGATTATGTAACTTCAGGACTATAGCTCTATGGAAGCTTCTGGGACTGAAAATTGCTAATCCTGCATGACATGCTGGAGTATAATAGTTCTTTGTGAAGTCCTAATCCAGTGCTTCTTATAGGATGACCATAATGGAGCAGTGCTGGGGGAGGAAGCGGACTATAGAGTGAAAGGTCTGCTTTACTGAATACAGAGTCCTTATCTCACAGAATTCATCTATTTCTCTAAGTCAGAAAGCAGCAAAATGTTTCTCTGACTTTTTTTATCAGGCATCAGTTGGTGTTTAAATGATTATAAGCATGTTATGAAAATTGATCTGTGCTCAACTTGCTTTATAGTTGGAACTAAATCAGTATTGATTTTATATTTTTGTATTAAATTATATATCATGGCTTTAAAGTGCCAAATGCATGAATAAATAGAAACCAGTTTTAGAGCAGTTTGTTACACTCGTTCTTCCAGAAGGTGGCAGCTGGGGAGCTCATACTATACATTCATACTACTACAGTGTGAACCCTTTGGGTAGAGGAAATAAGATTATGACAGAGCAGAAAGGGGAAAGTAGACCTTTACACACCACCATTGACATCATTAGGTTTGAACTGGGAGTTACATCAGAATGGTATGAGCATCTTTTTTAACAAGGAAAAAAAAAAACCCATACATTTTTAAGATATCTATTTATATTTATTTTATATTTATTTTCTATGTGTGTGTGTGTGTATATATATATATATATAAAAGAAATTAAGAAAGCAAAAAGTCTCTGCAGAGGGAAGTGATGGAAAGCCAAGACAAAGTAGAGCTGGGTAGGTCTAGGTGGCCAAAATCCAAAGAGGATGCTGATATGGCTGTTAAATTTGGGTTGAAAGGCTCCCGTGTAAGGCTACAGAACTTGTGTCACAGAGCAGAAAGATTCCTGGTGATCAAAACCTGGGAAATAAACAAGGGGAGACAGGAAGACTGTGATGGTTGTACATACAAATTCCTGCAGAATGTTTAGAGTGAGAGGGTTTTTTGGATGGACTCTGTAAACTCTAAGAAAGTTTGAAGTGATGACACGGCATGTGTGAGAAGTTGGTTGGCAGCTCCCAAAAGCTGAAAAACCGGAGCTCACTGAGGTCTGAAAGAATTTTGCAGCTGTTGAGACTGTGGGCAATTTAGTGATTATGTAGTGAGGTATTCTGGATTTTCCTTCTTCTGTGCATTATTTGGGGTCAGCCATGAAACACTTGCAGCTTGACCAGGATGATAGTTCTTTTCTGGAGCAACATCTGATCATGTTTGCTCAAGAATGCTATTCAAAGAATTAAAATTGCAATTTTTCATTGCTGGAGGCAGGGGGCAGGCAAGGGGGATTTAGAATAATGGGGTTTTTTTAGTTAAAAATAAAATAAAAAATGTTGTTATTTCTAAAAGAGTTAGCTATATACTAAGCAATGTAATTTAAACTTTCTCTCTTAGATCAGTTTCTTGAACCCTTAAAACTACAAACACTTGAAAGTACACCTGTTTCAGATATAATTTTGAAAGGCCCAGCAGAACGGTCTTTGCTTCAAATGCAATTGAATTTTTGCATCAAAAAGACAACAATACATTTCAATGGCCGTTTCCTGATAGTTGGAAATATGAAATACCGAGTTTTGCCAGAAAACTTGTAGTTAAATAAAAATGTGCTTTTTTGTGCACTGAAAATCAAAAAAATAACCTTGCTTGGAATGAGCAGCTTTGGTGTCACTGGAATATTAGAGTGAGTTTTGAGAACAGTTTTTATTAACAAAACTTTATTAGAAGACGGCCTAAATCAGTAGTTTCGAATTCTGGTTGCATTTGTGCTCCCTCTTTATTAAGAACAATTATAATTAACAGTTTCTGTGGGAGACTCTCCATTTTAGCTTTAAACCTTCACAGGAATCTCCAGAAGAGCACAACTGATCTCAGTTCTATGAAATGTAATTGGCTTTAACACGGTTCCTGCTAATAAAATAGAAAAGTAATGTATCAGTAGGTGTCCTCCCTTGTTGCTTTCTCCTATTACAGCGATTCCATGTTGGACTGCGAGAGCAATTTGATTCGCAAGTAAATCAGGAACAGTTTCTTAAAGGGCGGTTTGTGAGGCGCAGCACTGCTGCAGAAAGCAGCTTTGATTAGTGAGTAGTTGACATTCCTCCCTGAAAAAGCTCGTGTTAGAGGGAGCATTTTACAGTATTTCAGGTGGAGAAATTAAAAGGCTATTGATCTCTTGTTCGTTAACGATCTTATTACACTTTTGCTAGGCTGGCTGCCTAATACCCTCTCAAAATTCGCACTCGAACGCCTGTCATGCAGCTGCATACTGTTCAGCATCAGCCCTGTAGGATAATATGACACTTTTTTACTTTCTCTCTTAAACTGTTGTGCAATCTTGTCCTGTGATATTTGCACTTATCTAGAAGCAGTTACGTATCAGCACTTAGTGAGAGACTCCCTAGACACACTTGAGTTCTACAAATGTTAAGGCCCCACACTTACAATAAATATTCTAACACTCATACAGTATTAATAATACAAATTCATAATATTTATAATACATCCCAGGGGAGAGGAAGGGAGGTTCACTTGAGTGTATTGCACATCATATCAAAAAGATTTGGAAACAGCTGCTTTTTTCCCTAGCTCGTGGCAGCTGATGGATGCTGCTGCTGTTGGAGACAGTGCTGTCTGACATCAGGTAATATATATGCTGCCAAAGAGCTACAGCATCCCTTGGGATACAGGGAGCCTCATGGCACAGTCATTCAATGTGATCCAATACAAGTGCAAGTCATTAACAGTGTAAGAATAGCAGTTGTAGAAAAGCCAGTACACCCAGTGCCAAACCTGGTGATGATTTTGCTTCTGAAAGTTCATCGGAAGAAAGCAGTGGGTGAGTCACCTGTTGGAAAATACTGTGTCATTCTTATTTCCCCAAGGAAGATAAACTGCACTTCGATCAATGACAAATCAGAAACATCAGTCACTTTGGAGAGCAAAATCTCCATGACCAGATGCCATGTATTTATTCTGAATTCTATTATATGAGCCCAAACCTCAGCTCTGCTGCCTTTATATTTTAAAAATAGTAAAGATACGGTATCCAGTGAAAAGTCACATCAAGCAATTGGGATTAGGGTTTAAGGGGAAGATCCTAAATGGAGTTAGGGATTCCATCCTTTGAAATCCTATCCTAAGATGACATGAGGTTTCAGCTTCCAAAGAATGATATGATCATAAGCATTCAGAGCATCTGCTAGGTGAGTCAGGAGAAGACAGTGGTCTGTATTAACACAAGTACAGTACAAATTCATGTGTTTTACGATTTTAAAACACCTGCCCTTTTCAGTTTGTAGGAAGGATTTGTGTTCAGGGTAACAATATTCATTCTGGCTTTCTCTAACTTTTGACTAAATAATCAAATTAAAATTGCTTTATTAGGTTCAAAACATAATTTCAAATAAAAGTGTTCTGCTAGCTACAGTGAAGTTGTCTGCATGCTAGTTCTTGTCCTTGGGGCAGGCCATAACTCAAGGATGTCTTATTAAGTCCACCTGCAGGCAGTTTTAGATCTTTTAGCATTTTTTTTTCCCTGTGTTAAGTGCTTCATCTTCCTCCTAATCCCCCATTATGCACTATTTGTGCTTTCTAAACTAAAAGGACCCAGGTTAGGATTTTATTTGCTAATGGTTAGAATGCAGCAGCTGAGGGACTTTGTAAAAGAAGTATTTTAAAATCTACCAAAACACAATCTGTGATACTTAATTACTTGAAAAAAAAATTGTATACTAAAGGAAACCTAGCAAAAGTAGCTGTAGCTACTGTAGTATCAGTGAAATGGTAATTTAATTAATATATTGCTGTGTATAAGCATCACAGGTAAGAACTAAATCAGTGACTTCATAATGTCTTGTGACTGTTGCCCCCATGAAGTGCATCACAGAGATGCAATAGCTCAGTCTTCTGTATTAAAATTGTATTTGCCTTTTGGTAAGGATTCAACATGCATAGAATATATTTTTATATAACTCAGTGATGTGTAACTGTTTGTCAATAATGAGTAGCTAAATCTGAAGCAGAGTAGATCAATTTGGCTATTGCTGTTGAGGGGATCTAGATTTCTTTGGGAGCCACATTATGCATTGATTTTCCCAAAATATCAGTGAATATGCAGCTACCAAACAAGCTCTTTGAAGCTGAGCAGAGAGGTTAAATTTGTTTGAGTTTGGGGCAGAATCTGCAAATTTGTTTGTTCATACTTCTATAAGAGCACAAACATGTATAGATACTTATAAAATGTGTATAAATCTTTTAAAAGGGGATTAAGCCTATAAATGTGGTCTTTTTCCATTTTGCAAAGGGGTGAGAGATGGTTCACTTACCCATTTCATTTTTTAAAGAGACTTTGGACAGGGAGAAGGAGAGGGGGAAAATACTCTCCGCTGATGTAGATGAGGATGTTGATGCTGCTTTTGCTATATTGAAGAGTGGGAAAAGCTCCATTTCTTCTGTATTTGAAAGACAAGTTTCAGAGAAAAGGGATGAGCATTCTTTTTATCCAGACTGTTATGACACAGTGGTCCATGACTGTTGTGACTGGGAACCTCATGGGCAAATTCACTTCCCAAATCCCAGGAGCGAGTGCACCAAATGCTACTCCCATAAGCAGAAACTTGGCCGTTCTTTTTTATTGTGCTGGTGGGGCATGGGCAGATAAAGTTGATGAGAACTGTAAAAAAAATTAAAATCCAAACTGGACTGTAGAAAGGTGATATTTGTAGCACCTACCATATGCATATGTGCCATCACAGGTCACCAAATGATTATTTGAACAGAAAGCTGAAAAGGGAGAAACTGTACCTGACTTTTATCAAAGCGATGGTCCTGGAAATGCCTTCATATCTCTTCAGATTTATCACCGGAAAAGTCCTCTGCTCTCATTTTGTGCTAGTCTTGGGGCTCAGCCCTTAATGCAGCCCTATAAAAACACAAACCTGTAATACATGCCTGATTTCAGCTGTAAAAAGGCTTTTGTTCCTACAGTGGCCTCCCTTTGCTGAAAATCTGCTCTGCGTGAGCTTTCTCAGTGTGTAATTACTTGAGGATCTATAGGTAAGACTTTTCAGTACTTAAATAAGTGGTATATGAAAACTCCATGGTGAGGCCTTTCATAAATCAGAGGAGGCTTTGGTGCAATTGATTTGATGATGCAGTTCACTCTGGGGGCTGTGAATGGTGAAGTCTAATGAAGAATATTGAAAAGGTTACAGAACTTTCTCTTGCTTTGTGTGCTTTTTGTTTTGAGGCTGATTCTTGAATGATAGAAACAGTCAAGTTATTAAATCCCACATCTTTCAGTTCTGTTTACAGTGCATATATCTTAATTTCAAAACACACATTTGTCTGTGTTTTTTCTTTTGACAGTGCAAAAATTATTGTTTCTGGCTAACCATTATAGGTTTCTGTTTCTCAAACTAACTAATGTTTTTTCTTGTGCACTTATTGCAAAAAAAAAAAAAAAGATATGCAAAATGTCAATATAGACCTGTGCTGTACTAAAGGTGTTCATGAAAGAACATACCACTCAGAAGCACTTTGGCTTCTGTTATTTATTTATAATGGTTTCCTTCCATCTACACTCTCTTGCAAGTTCTTGGGGCTTGCCTGAATATTGTGCTGCATTGTGAGGGTAGCATTTAAGCCCTGCCATGGATGCATTGCAGCAGAATGGCCAACAGTAAACAATTTTCAATATGGCATTTTAGCATGAAATTCTCTGAAGTCCTCTGTTTTTCCTCTGTTAACAGTCAAAAAGCACAGTATTACTCAAGATTGGACCAGTGTTTCCACCAAATATCAGGAAAGCCCTTTCTGTGAAGGGCAGGCCATGTTACTCAGCAAGGCTTCAAGCAGCAAAGCTTTCCTCTAGTGCAGATGGGGGTTTTTTATGTGTATTTCTGGAATTTTATGTCTGGACTTCAGTGAAATATATAGTGATGTTAACTTGGATTTCTTCATTTAGTCAAAAATACTCATATTTCTTTCAATCCTTCCTTTGTTGTTTTTGTGTTTGGTTTTTTTTCAAGGCAGCAGAAAAGATTAAGGCTGCCTTATTCTGATTTGGCTGAAGAAATCTTTAGATAGTGGTGTTAAGATTATGGCACAAAGGCAAATGCCATTGCACTCATACTGCTTTTACATAGCAATCACGTTGTACCAGGAATAATAATCTCTTGGTAAGCTAATTTCAAAATGATGATAATGACATTGATCTCCTTTCTAAAGTGCTTTGAGATTTACTGATGAATGTCTTGATGCAAGAAATAGATATAAATTACCATCAAAAGCATTCATGTACAGAAATTCCAAAGAAAATTATCAGAAAATTTAGGTTCCAAAGTTTAATACTGCTGTTGAGATTCTTTTCTGCCATTACCATCAGTAAAGAGGGAAAATGAAGATGAAAATATGCAAGGCCAGCAAAGTAACCCTATGTGTGAGCCCCCCCTGCTGCCTCTGGCTGCCATTACCTGGCAAGTCTCTTCCCAAGATCAATCCAGAGCTTATTTAGGAGCTTCAAGGAGAAGCAGAGGGAACATAGTGGTTGGGATAAGGATCAAATTCATTCAAGAGAGAGGTCAAAATAGGAAGGGATACTTTTTTCCTCCAACCATAACTCTAAAATACGTTTCTAAAAAAGGAAACGTTTGACATTCTTTATTAAAACTAATAAAATGGTTTTCTTTCAAAGGTGCAACTATTATTTTCAGAAATTCATCAAACATAAAATAATATTCAAAATATATAGGATCCTTTGTAATTTTGGAGCCTTTACAGAAGATTTTGGTTTCATTGTTATTTTATGAAAAATAGCCTCTTCTCTGCTAAAACTTTTAAATGCTGATAAAAAAATGTTTGGAAACACAAGTGCAAGGATTTATACTCTGCAGCCTTGCAAGCTTCTTTGTTCATTTTCGCCTGCTCAGCAGGAGGGGAGAGTGGAGTGAGTGCTACAGCAGGAACTGTAACACGTTATACTTTTTGTGCAGAAGTATCGATATCCAAGCAAGGCAATGAAGGATCCAGTCCCCTGGGAGTTATCCAGGAAAACAGACTACACCAAAGTTGTGGTCCTTCAAGTAGAAGGTAGGGTTGCTCATGAAAATTGTCTCTCAGGCTACATTTAAAACTTAGTATTCATGGCTAGAAATGAGACCATGACACATGTTGCAGTTCTTGGATGTGCTGTTTTATAACTGATGCCAGTACGAGCCACAGTACAAGCAAAAGTGCCCTGTTCTGGTAATTCTGCAGAATTACTGTTTGCTTGTATTTTGGAGTTTCCTAATTCAATTCCCAATATAAGCTGAAAAGAATATTTTTTTTTTTTTTATTATTTTGATGAAGATATGAAGGAGATTGGGAGGAATCCCATCTATAAGTGCATCTGTGTGTCTGTGTCCTCTGGTATCTGACAGATATCTGTCTGGTATCTGCAGAAAACCAGTGGAAAGCAGAAAAATAGAGAGGTTGCTCACTACTGCAACTAATGAGCTGAAGTGTTAACAATGTAGAGATAATGATGGCAGATTTGGGCAGGAAGATAAAACTGGGAAGACTACAGGGACTGAGGCAAAAAAAAGCTGCTTCATGCCAGCAGCCTGAAGGTGCCGTCTTGTCTGTGAAACCTATTCTGTACTGCTGTGTCAGTCCCTGAAGGCTGGAGACTTTACGTGGACTTTAGAGACTTTGCGTTTCACTGTGGGAGAACAAGGTAAAGCTTTTCCAGAGATTAGTTTTTAAATTAAAATTAAGAAAAAAAAAAAAAAAGGCATGTAAGGTTAGGTTTTCAGAGGGACTATACAGAGATTCCAGGCAAAACATATGCTGTTAAACTAAGGTGATTACATTGTACCTACCTAAAATAACACTGGAGATACTGTTTTAAAGTAGAGTCACATTTTCTTCCAAAGAGTTGTGTATGTGTTCTCTAAATTGTTAAATAGTTTCTCTATCTCAGGCTGAAAGCTGCTGAACTTCACCAGTGTGTGAAGGTGTGGAATGCTTGCATAGCCTTTGAAATGAAAAGGACACTATGGGTTTTATCTGACAATCAAGGGTAATATTGTCAAGAGTTTCGGGGGCTTTGGCTTAGACTAAGCTGGTTTTTATAAGTAGTCAAAAGAAGGAAATTATATCCATTGCTTGGCAATATTTAGCATTCCTGTTTGACCAGCTAACACTGGAGCCAAAAACGAGGCCAAGGTTCTACAATCTCCTTCAGGTGTGTGTGCTGTTAGCTGAAAGCCTTGAAATTCTTATGGTGTGAAACTTGTGGCAATACACGGTCAAACTGTCTTATGTAAAACTTTCAGGAAATTGGGAATCCATCACAACTGCTTAAGAAAACTCTTTGAAGGCTACAGTTGACCTTGGATTTAAAACTGTCATGTTTTTGACGTTTCCTTTCTTATTTAAAGTGTATATTCACTTTGCACTGTCTTCATCACAAATACAACCTGAGATTGATAAGACCCATCCATTAATTCCAACTTTTATTCATGAACATGTCTTGCATATCTCCTGTCCCATCTCCAGCCTATGCTTTTCATATTAAGTAGTAGTCTGAACTTGTGTAAAAGCAGTTAACTTGCAGAGATACAGGGGAAACTTGGTCTTTCATAGTTTAACCTCTTGATTTTTAAATGTGATTCCTTTCAGGGGTACAAAGTGATGACATTTCTATTTTACATGCAAAAATTCACTGGAACTTAGCCTAAATTTAGTGCAGTGCATAGCCCCTTTGAGGGACTGAGCACGGGATCCTCATTGCCTTCTAGATTAAGCCTCCAGTAACCGGTGACTTGATTCCCATCCTGTTTTGCACCTGGTTAATACTACTGAGTTTAGCATCGTTATTTCTCATCTAAAGTTGTCTCAGGCACCTACCCTGAAGCCTCAGCTCAGTTAACTTATAAATTACTGAAGCAAGAGTCCTTCTTTTGTTGTATCTGTTGCAGGATGTGCTGTAGTGTGTGCTCACAAGGAAGATCTGGTTACTCTTGAACTGAAAGGAACACAAACAAGGGACACAATGCAAAGACCACAGAAAAATAATATGGTGGTCAAAATGGCAGGATGTCTTCCTTATTTTAGCCAAATCCTGAAATAAAAAACATACTTTACTGACATCCTCACCTTTATCACGCTGCAGAATCTGAAGGACATTTCTGGGATAGGTTTAGCAAAGGATTCCTGTTACAGTTGCTCTGGTTTATTCAATCTGCCATTTTTGCTTTCTGACCTGTCAATAAATATTTTGTTGTAAAAGCTGATAGGAAGCAACCACTGTGCTGTTAGTGAGCTGGACGTTCTAATAGTGGCACAACCTGCCAGACTGCTGGGCAAATAAAATGCTGGTTTTAGGAACATTTCTCTTGGGTGAAATAAGGAAATCTTGGCTGACCTGAGCACAAGGAAGGTGAGTATAGGGAAATTGCTTTTATGTCACCTCAGTTCACCTATTTGTTATTTTTCTGCAAAGAGTAAAACAAGGCCTTTAGAGGAGGGAAAAAGGAAATGGAAGAAGGGAAATCAAGTACAACCTGTAAGGGGTCACTAGTGACAACAACAGGGTTGCTATTAATTGGATAATACCTCTAGTCTGTTTTTTTCCAGCCCAGCAGATTGTAATCTTTCCAGTCTTAATCTGTATCCACATAAAACACTAAACATGAATGTTGCTCTGACACCCAGACTAGCCACTGGATGTGGATGCCAGGCTGGTTAAATGAAGACATGAAAGTTAAGATGGACACTTAAGTTATATTAAATTTTGGGACATCTCATTAGATTTTGTAATTATTTTTTTTAGAGAAAAAATGGGTATTGTCCTCTTTGCCTCCATGGCCACCTAAACAAAACAAAAAATGTTTTACTCTGCAAATAAGTGACTTTGTAAATGCAATTAGTTTTGTTTCTTGAAGTAAATTTTCTCAATGTTTTGAACAACCTTAGGTAGTTTAAAAGGAAAGAAAGGAGATGGATGGCAAAAAAGGAAGAATTAAGAGAAAAGGGTATATACATCAAGGAGGTAATGCCATAACACTAATCCTGCCGTTGGATATTGGTGTAGAATCCAGAGCCTATGCCTCTTCAGAACCACAGGGTAAGAGTTAAAAAGTGTTGTGGGCTTTTGTGCCTGTAGACTGCACCGAAGAGATTTTTTTTTTTCCTCCCCTCAATTTGGACTCTTTATCTTGAGGCTGTTGGCTTTGGTGAGCCAGTCAAGCTCTGCCCAAGCTGAATGCTGGGTGTTGCATGTGTGCATAAGCACACAGCAAAAGCTTAGTTATTGTCTATATTATCTCTGTGCACTGGGCTGTGATTTTTCATTTCATAGCTCTGTCACAAATTGGTGTGCTTGAACTGGTGACACAAAAGAAAGGATTTGGACATATATTGGCATGGGTTTCATTAGCCACTGCTCTGCCCTGGTCTGAGCTGCTTTTACAGATAAATCCTGTATTCTTACCCCAGAAGTAAGCAACAGAATAATTCTTTAGGGGTGTATTTTGTGTAATCCCCATATGGGAACAGTCACATCTTATTTCATTTTACAACAGCAGTTTTGTTCTGCTAAATGCTTTCCTTTCCAGAGAGGTGTGAAGGGTGAAAATAGCTTTTCTTTGGTTTTTAACCTGTGCTACATGTCTATGTCAAGTTATAGGAATGCTAAATACATTTGCAACCCTCAAACCCTGCTTTGGTTTAACCACAACTTCACTAGCCATTGTTTTGATGCCCTTCAGTTTCAGTAGTTTCAGTAAAAGATAAGGGCTCGTCATACCTCGTAGGGTTTTTGGAGATGGGCCAAGCAAAAAGCTGATGTCCTGAAAGGAGGTTTGCCAATGTGGGGCAGGTCAGAGTAGCTGAACCTCCTGATAGATGAAGAACAGAAAAGGCATCATTTAATTATTGTGCTGGCTGCCCAAATCTGAAGTGCTTTGGATGTTTGTCACATCATATCCCTCAGCTTTATTTATTCTCTCTGGCCACTATAATTCTTTCTTAGCACAAAGGCCATATTTACTGTGTTTATGCAGATATTAACACACTTCCAGAGACAGCACAAACTGGGAGCTCTGAGGCTGCGTTTCTGTAGACGTCGCTCTTGGCATCAAAGGCAGTGTGAGCTGTTCCCACTCTTCTCCTCTTCAACTCCATCTGTTTATTCCATTTAGCTCCAACTGTTCACTCCAGGGGTGGCTCCTCAGTTGTGCCATTGCCACTTTTTGCTGGGCTACAGATGAACTGGTTGACCTCAGCTGCATTAAAACTATGCTCAGTCCTTTTTTTAATTCTTTAACAGGATTAGTTGTAAGTTGAGTTTCTCAATCTAGTTCACCACAAGGTCACGCAGACAAATGGATCTGCAGGACTGAGGGACAAAGGCAGAAAGAGTGACCTGTTTTGCCTCCCAGAAAGGTGTCCTGAAATGGTGACCTGATGCACAGTGAAGTGTCAGGACCAAGACAGTCATTACAGTCCTCGTGCCTGAGACTTTTGCTTCCCTTATTAGGATGGTTAGAGATAACTATGGGACAAAACTGTGCATTCTGAACACCTTCTCAGAACTGCAGAGAAGGTGAATGGGCATTTAAGGATGGAGCTTGGTTTATCGTTACATTTGGCTTTTAAACTGCCTTCTACCCTCCTGTGCAATAAATTCTAATTCCTCTTTATTTATATCCAGTACTTTTTGAGATTGCCTTTATCATCTGATTGCTATCCCTTTCCCAGCCATGCGGGAACAAATTTTGGCTTTCTTTGCTGGCTCACCTTTTAACTTCTCTTGTTCCCCTGTTCCTGTCTTTTTCACACTGAATGCTGATGAGGTACTATTTGGTCTGTCTTCAGCAGTCATTTTCTGGGTAATTTCTTTAAGCAGCAAACACTAATTCCTCCCACTCTTTAAAGTGCCATATGGGATCAGATTACCAGATTAAACATGAATCCATTTTTGGACAGCATTTCTGTCCCATGCTAATTCTATTAAAATTATTGACTATCTGGCTGAAAGTACTGCCTTCTAAAGACTTACATGCAGCTATTTTCGGGCCAGAAAAAAGAAGGGCAAAGGGCCATTTTCAAATGTTGTTTCTAACATCTTTATCTCAAAGTTTGCACTTACGCAAACATATTGCCAAGTGGATTCCATTTGTTCATGTTAACAGGAACTGCTACAAATGCAAAAATATGTTTTTAGCAGTTATCCTCCTATGAAGCATTTCCAATCCCAGCTGACACATGCAATAATTTTGAAAGATCATGTGGGGGCCCTCAGCAAGACAATGTGGCCCTAGAGATTATCATCATCATTCAGACAGCAAAGTTGCACACATTTTAGGAGCAGATGATAGTTTACAGGCTGTATTTGATAGTCCTGACAGAGCTAGATATTTGTTAAAGGAACTGGTATGAGGAACATGTTTAAAGGAACAACACTGTGCTCCTGGATGAGTATTTCTGATGCATTACTACACAGTGGGTGGACTGGGCTTGATAGTCAGGGAGGAGCAGCCTGGTAGTAACTGGGTACTTTGTGTTATTCTCTCTTGACAGTTTTATGTTTATTTGCTGAGGCTGAGTAATGCATGGCTCAACAGCACAGCTTCTGCTCTAGAAAAGAATGTACCATGTTTAGTCTGTGGCTCAAAGGTCGCTGCCTGATTTCCATACCCAACCCATCGGCTCTCCTTTCCCCTATTCAGTAGGTGTTATGGTGCAGTGTATGGGAATCCCTTTGCACTGGAGCCTTCTGGGGGACAGGGGACTACTCCATCAGCCAAAAATGGCATAAACAAGATTTAAAATCATTAGCATGGCTTCTGCATTATGCTCTCAGCAGATATTGTAAACTTGCAGGATTTGATTCATCATTTGCATTGGTGCAAAATTGGCCGTGACTGCCAAAAAACAATTGACTGTTCCTTCACAGCTGTTTTCTAATTACATTAGAATACTGTGGTGTCTAATGCAGCTGCTCAGCCATGCTGTGGACCTGCCTTCTCCCAGAGGGACCTTTCCAGAACAGCAACACTTGCTTTGAGATGAAATCTATAGCAGAGGTGGCTTGTACATAGGTAGCGGTGACACTTCAGTCATGGCCAATTCGCTTCTTTCCGGGGAAGCTATCCCACAGGACAGGCGGCTGATGAGAAGTCAGAGTTTAGAAGAATAACACTGAAAACATCAAGTCATCTCACATCATGCTGGCACACAGCCCAGGAGCTTGTAAAAATGCAACTTCGTCAAACAAAAAGGAGTTACCGGAAAAGGAATGGAACTGAAAAGAAAATACCTTCCAGCTCTAACTTCTGACGTTCCTGTGCTTTGTAAGCTCTGTGCAGCTTTTGTTACCCTGTCTCCAGCTGGATGTGATGGAACTGGAAGAGCTGCAGCCTGAGTGGAGGAATTGAGAAGTTTCTGTACAAGCAGAGACTGAATGCACCAAATCACTTCACCCCGGGGAAAAAGGAGTCTCATAGTGTGCATAATGGTGTGAGCAGCAAAGATGTAAAGGGATGTACAAAACTATAAATGATCTAGAGGATGCAGAAAGGAGCTGATCATCCCCTGCTACCACAGAATAAGAAGCAGTGGCACCATGAAATTGCGAGCCAGCAGGAAAACAGTTTTTCTTCATAATGCAAAATAAATTGAGGATTGCATTGATTCAAGACTGTTTGGATACCACCACATGTTTAAAGAGGTTTAAGAAAGGATTAGACAAATTCAAGACAGAAAGATGCATCAAAGTTTGTTAAATGCAGTAACCTGGATACAGCTTGCAGTTCGGGAAAACTGACAGAAACTAGAAGTTTATGTTAGGAAAATATCATTTTGGAGCTTTGGGCTAAAGGGGGATGGATTAGTAAAAAGACCATTTTCCATCTTTCTTCAGTTCTCTGGATATTTTACATGCTTTCTTTTGTGAGAATGGACTACTGAGACTCAAGCATGAAAAAAATGTTTTATTGTTTTTAGTACTTTCCATTTTTCTGAAGGGAAGAATCTCCACCCTGTTTCAGTGTGTGCTCTGCTGGTAAACTTCAAGAAACACAAACTTATTTTCCCTCTCCCCATCTTTCAGGCTTCCCAAATACCTCTTTTGGATTTTTTTGTCACACTCCCTTATTCTCTGTATGTTGAGCTGAGGGTTCTGGGAACGGGACTTGAGGCAGGAACAGGCATGTCTTCAGGCAAGAGCTAAAAAGCAGCTAAACTGGCTCAAGTAGCAAACATAAAGAGAGTACAGCTCTAGAGTTGGTCATCTGTGAGGGAAAGTTTACTTGTTCGGTAGCACAGGTGCCTTTGGCCTAAGGCAAAGGAGAAGTGAGAAATATCCTTACAGGGTGGTCTGACTTCTTTTGTGGTTTTCATGGGCAAAGACAGACTAAAAACATCTTAACATGTAGATTTTTGTTGTCTGCAGGGAGTATTTGGTTATGTCCAGAGTTTCTATTTAAGCAGCAAAGAAGTTGACATCTTTTTACAGTTGAAAAGATAATGAGGAGGCAAATTAAGTGTAAAATAAAAAGATAAAAATGTCTGAGTCAGAAGATTGTTTAAAACAAGACTGAAGCAAACTGCCTTCACCATAGCAATGAGTTACTTGATGTCCAGCTAGGATGATGTTACCTCTTTTACTGCTAAAGATTTAAAACACGAGAAGAAGTAAATATTAATACCTATTATTTTATATATATAGTATTAAATGTTTGTAACGCTGTCTGCTACCATCCACTGCTGTTGTTTTAGCACAGCTGGGAAAGAGCAAATATAATGTAGTACGTAAATAATACAAAAATAATTCTTTGGTAGCACTAAAGCTATTTTAAAACAAATGTTTTTAAACATCTCTTGCTATGTACTGAGTCAGATGAAGATACCAAACAGGGAGCCTAAAGATTGCTTGTGCATCTTTTTCTTGTCTGCAAATAACATATGTAAGTAAAATCAGATCTGTTCTTATTTGAGGAACATGGTTACAAAGCTTAACAACATTTGAAAAAATAATTGACAGAGCATGATTTAAAGAATTCTAGACATGTTTAATGGTGTGATGGAAAGAATAACCTGGGTTAGCTTTTTCAAGGCTTTCATTATCCTCTGGGTTATATTGACAAAGATGATTCATTGTAACCTACTAAAAATAATTTGAAATGGAAGGTGGGTGTTTGGTTTTCTTCCTGTCCTACAGAGATTATTGCAGAGGATGACACAGTAGCTGTCATGTGAGAGAACTAAATAGTAGGGGCAGGTAGAATGGCTTGACATAGCCCATCATTTCAACTGTTTAAAAGTGATTAAACAGTTTAGAATTAGAGATGTGTTGTTTGGTTTTTTGGTGTTTTTTGTTGTTTTTTTTTTCATTTTCCCATTATATATATTAATACTCTGGAACCTGTGCTCAGAATTGTTCTTCAGTGCTTTCTTAATGATGTAAGGAGAGAGAGTTCCTGCTCTTTGTCATTCCCACAGCTCACTGGCTAAATATGGCCATCTGTTGAATTTGGGGGCTGCAGGCTGACAGGCTCCCCAGTGCATATAAGAAGTAGAAGTCTTATTCAAACCTGATTTTTGGGACCACACAAATAAGGGAAGCTGCAGCTACTGACACCTCAACACATGACTCTGTGAATACTAAATATTGCCACAGGGATGGCAGGAAAAGTACTGGCATCCTTTTAAAGAGCTGTTGTTTGGTACAGAAGGGTTAAAAGGGAAAAGTGCTATACACAAAGGCTTTAGATAACCCAAAACAATTTGCATCTGGGCCTGTCTGTGCCACATTTCCAACTCTGCAAAAGTTTTATTCAGCCATTTAGAGCTGTTATCGCTGATAATGGTGATGACCTTGTTTCTGTCTAGCAGTGGAAGGTCCTTTGATTTTTCACCTTCTTATTGATGAGAAGTGAAATGAGGTTCTGAGTCTGAAATTTGACCTGGTGAGGTAGAACTGGGTAACAGACAATTACACCCTACAGGATCCCAAAAGGACACATATGAACTACATTGAAATTTTCCAACCCAGATGTTCTTCCTACTTGACATAAGACCTGACCCTGACTGGTAAATTCACACTACAATTCTTGTTTATTTTTCTGTGCAAGAGAACTGCAAACATGAGTAGGGACCGCCTACCTTCTAGAGAAGGTATTCAGTGAAAACAGCAGGTGTGCACCTGACATTTCACCTAACATTTTTCTGAAATTATTTAAACTATCAAACAAGAGAAAACCATAATTCAGATATGTTGGTGATGTGGTGTTAGAGATATATAGTAGATTTGTTTCACTTGTAATTTCATCAGGATAAGGGAGAAGTTACAAGTAGTCTTTGGTATTTAATTATTATTATTGTTATTATTATTAGCATTTCAAAGATGTATCTTGTAAGATAGGGAAATAGCCAATCTCTTGCATGTAGTGCTACCCAGAAACTGAGATTCACAGACATCACTTAGGAGAAGACATATGAGAAGGATATATCCAGATGACTGTGACATTTTTAAACATCTTTGCCTTCTACACTTTGTTGCTGATGAGCTAGACAGCATCGTTCTTTACGGAAAATTGCAATACTAAGAAAAGTGTCTGGGAGTGGAAGTAGGAAGTTGTGCAGATACTGTGGAAAGAATTTGTGAGAAAACACAGTGGGGACAAAGACGCTGCTTTCAGGGGCAGAGTAGGGAGGATGGAGGATGGGAGCAGTCACAAAGGTCCATGATACCAACACACTGCTGAAATTCGTTTTGATGTGTTGTGATTCAGAGTCATCTTTCAGCAGTAAAATTCTGTAAAGTAGGAGGGTGGTGGTTCTCTGAATCCGGAAGATTATTCAGTGAAAACCTTTGTTGATGAATTTTCCCTATTATCCTGCATGCAGTTCATAATTTTATAGACAGCATAAGACATAGTGACAGCATGAATAGTAGCAAGTAAAAAGTGAGACAATACGGAACCACTTCGCAAAAAGAAAAAGTACAAGAGTCTTTGTAATTTTTAAATCCTACATTCAAAATGTAGGTGTTAAGTCAGAGTACCACATATTTACAGAATTCATAGTCTGATGAGTTTTAAGTGAATAATGAATGTATTGACCCTATATATGTTCATGTGCATTTTAGTAACAGCTACAATTCCCATTGATGCCCAGACCTGTTATAGCAATACCTTCCATTCCTCTTTGTTGTGTTTGGGTGATATTACCAATTAAGCTGTTTCTCAGTAGCAGTGAATATGTTTATCTTTCAGGGATGTATCAATAGATATTTAAATTCCTGTTCACTGCTAGGAATATTGAAATGTGCAAATCATTAGATCAGGCATTGTTGTTTAAAGAATCCTCTGTTTTGGGGTACACCTGGCTTTGCACCCTCAAATGGCATGCCACCAAGGACACTTCTTTTTAGAAGGTGCTTAGCCCAACATATGAAAATCAATACCTTTCATAGTACATTTTTATTAATTTTTTTTAATTTTTCGGTCACATAGAATTATTCTGACAAACAGTTGTGAAAAGTCAGGTAAAAGACTATCCTATGGATATTAAAGCAATTAAAGGCCAAGAATATTCTTGCTCTGGTTTGCTGTAGCAAGTTTTCAGTTTAGCAGTGGAACTGTATGAGTACAGAATGCTTCCATTTATACTCATGACTACTAAAAGTATATATGTCTCTACAGAACAATGTTGGGTATCAATATTGTATGTCTTTTCACTTTCTGTTAGAGAATAGATAATTTAGGTCTAACTTGAAAGAGCACTTGGCTCCAATGATTCTTGTAATCGAAATGTATGGGAATTCTGTTTAAATATAAATCTAATCAGGATATCACTGATAGCCCAAGTGAAATTCAGAGTGGCCGAATACTTTGATCTATGAAAGTCTATTCTAACAAGAAGGGGAATTAGTCTTGGTGGCTAAACAAACCAAGTTTGCTTTCTTTTATTTTCCTTTTCCTCTGACATTTGTTTCTGTCTGAAGATCACTCCAATTTTATTCATTTTGGTTTTCTCTTTGTGTTCAATTCAAATGCCCCCTCTTCCGATTCTTCTGTGTGATTCCTCAGATCCCTTCTTTTCCACAGCAGTGGCCTGATACTGCCGTCTTACTCCTGTCTTGCAAAAAAAAAACCCCTCAGCAGCAGCAACACTGTTTTAGAATAATAGAAGACAGTTGCTTTATTGTAACTTAAAAATGGAGCCAGTTCTAACTACACCTGAAGTGCAGTCTCAGCAGCTCTGGGTCTGGCCTCTTTGGTAGATAATTATCTGAGCAATTCCTTTTTTGTGGGAGAGTACCGGGATGCCAGATCCACAGCTAGCCAAAAATCCATGACCTCCAAATTCACAGCATCCGGAAGGAAATCTACTGAGATTTCTTGACAGTCTGTTCTTTGGCTTTCATCGCCTTCATGTGACTAATGTGTCCCTGCATCATATTTTACAAGTATTGTCTCATCATTGTGTTTCTTCTTTCACAGGGTCTGTCACACCACGCTTCACTAAAATACCCAACGTTTATTAATGACATCTCTAACTTGATGCCTCTATCACTTTTGAAACAAAAAGGCTTTACGCTTCTGCTAGTAATTCCCATTTATGGCAAGAGAAGGATAATTCCATGGCTGTGGTGCTTTCCATTATTCAGATTGTCATAAAATTAGTTCTTCTCACTTCAACTTGCTCTCTTTGACCCAAATTTAGAAAGCCTCAATTTTACCAAAGTCCCCGTGTTCGCTACTTACTCTTGAGTGACAACTTCTAATCAACCTAGACCTTCTGACGGATATTCAATAAAAGGGGAGAAACTATAAATAAAGAGTGCAGATTTCCTTGCCTTCTGTTTTGAGGTGTATATACATGGACAGCCCACTGCTATTTTAGAAATAATCAGTGTGGTTCAGAGCAAGATAATAATAGGGATGTAAATGGAAATTGGGTGACTTGATTCTCACCTTATAAGGGCGTGTGTTTATATATATATATATATATATATATATATATATATAGATNATATATATATATAGTCATTATTATTGTTGTTGTTGTTGTTATTATTATGGAAAATTCTTATTGATAATTTTAAGAAGAAGAAGCAATAGTAGTAGCAGTAGTAGTTGTGTGCCACCTTCCTTCCTTTTCTTCTGCCTTCTGTACTGATAGAGTTTGGGGAGTTTTTCAGTGAACCAAACCAGAGAATTTCACCCCATGTGGAAATGTCAGTTTTATTTACCGGGCTTCAGGTCTTTCATGTAGCTATACAACATCAGTTTGGTGGCACCAGAATAAATCCTTGCCATGTAGGTTCATTCTAAGCGAGAAGATAAGAGAATTGTAACTCTTTCATACACAGTTTGAATTTTGCAACTCCTAGCTTTAATTTTTTATTTCTTTTTTTTAACTTTGCACCAAGATTTCCAAGTTCCTCGGCCAGCTAAGGCAGATGAATATTGATGAGGTGTACTAAAGAAGATAAGTGATTTGAATCTAGAAATTTTTTTTATTTTTTTTTCTTTTCATTGTTACCAGTTGTGCCTCATAGTTATGCTGTATTACTTTCATTCCAACAGACTTCTGTTCACCTCAGCTGTTGTGGACAGGGGGGGAGTTTTGTGTAGGGTTTATGGCATAGTTTGACTTGCACCATTTTAATGTCTGTGTCAATAGGGTCTTAATCACAGTGAAATCTCTGAATCTCTTAGATTTACCAGGAGTTCTCCAAGGAAATCAGAATTGCAAAGGCTGGTGAAAGCCCTGGAGGCTTTCCAACTTAATTAGGAGTGAACTCCTTCCCTGTAAATGAAGTGGTTCTTTAAAATGACTTAGAGTCTCCATTGGCATCTTCTGACAGTGCTATGATGAAGTACAAAATATTATTAGAATGATGTTCCTCTCTTGTGACACTCTCTTTCTCGCATGTATCTTATGGAAATAGCCATATTTTGTGATTACCCAGAGCATTATTTTCCTGAGTAAAAAAAAAAAAAAGTTAAATAGTTTTAAAACCACTGCAAAATAACAGATCTCTGTAGCATTGCTGTCTGAACTTTTCTAGTTTTAAATACAACACTGTGAATGTGAAGCAATCATTGATGAAACAACTCTTTAATGAATGGATGAGATAAAACAATTTATGAGAGACTTAATCCTATAAAGGGTCACTGTCTTGCTATATTACACATTTAAATGCTGCTGCTGTAAAAAGCAAATCATACATCCTAGTACTTACTCTTTTATTGAGCACCTTTTTCTGCAAAGAAGATGTGATTTTCCACACTGGTCAGGCATCCATGTGCCACAAAATTGTGGAAAAAAAAAAAATATTTTCCTTCAGGTTAACTTAGCAACACCAAATTTGAAGTAATGGCAAATAAGCTTGGGACAAACATGAGACATGCACAACACAAGCAGTTCACATTCTTCAAAATCTGCTCTAAACCCTTTTATTTATAGCTGATTTCTCTATCTTTCTTCCTCCCATGTCATTTAGCAAGCAAAATATTGCCTAACCTTCTATTTATATATCATAAATCACACACAGTAACACTGAACACACATCTTCTGCTTAATTCAAAATGAGCCAGAGTCTACTCATGGCTCACTAGAGTAAATATGGAATAGCTATATGAAGGTGGCTGAAGTAGACAGGATTTGCACTGCTGTTGGGGCTCTTGCTTCTGATAAGTTACTTTCTGTTTAGAGAATCATTAAAGTGTGGAAGATTTTTGTATGTTAATCAAATCATCACAGTAAAGTTTGGTAAATATTTTAAATAGGGTTTTCTGCTCTGGGGAAGAAAAAGACCAAAGAAAATTTATCTGAAGGAACTTAAAATGCAGCTGATGGATGTATGGAAAGGAAAATACAGGGCACAACTGTTTTTATTTTTCTGTAGCCACTCCAGGTATTTGATTGGTATGATTGACAGAAATCAGTTCTGAAGATTTCTTTTCTATGCTTTTCTTCATCTATTTCAACAAAAGCAGAGAAGCTCAAGAAAAGGGAGAACATGCAAGTGTCTGTTACTGTTATTATTTTTCAGGGTAGATTGTCAATCAGTTTTGTAATTAATTCCTATTACAGTAAAGCACTCTCTGAATATTCTAGCTTCTCTTTCAGAGTGACAGTATAGATATTTTCATTCACTGCATAATTCGGTGATGCCCAGCTGCAAATATCAAGGAGGCCTCCACCCAAAGTTTGGCCCCAGTGTGTCAGTGTGGATGTTCTGTGGTTGAGCTAGTGATCTGCTAATGAGTTTTTCGTAATTATTGGTTCTTTTCTTGAATGAAAGCTGTTTGAAAACTAACGTTAAGCAGAGGTTTAAGTGGAAAATACAAAGGAATCTTATGGGCTGCTTCTGAAAGAACACCAAATTGTACATGAAGCTCATCTGTTCTTTCATTGCAGTTGTGCAGAGAAGAAATTACTTGCTTATTTCAGGGCAGGGGTGTTTTAATAAAAAAAGAAGAATGAAACGGGGTGAGTTTAGCCATTATTGCTTTGATTGCTGCTGGCTCATTAGCATTGGCCACGCTCCTTCAGATTAGCAGTAATTAAACTGTGAAATCAGACCGATTGCCTTAAGCTGAGACACCATACCAGGCTGTCAAGAGAAATCACAGGGGATAAATCAAGGGCCCTGTGCATCTCGGATCACCCTTGGCATGGGTGAGAGTGTGAGAAGCGGAATAATGAGGACATTCAGTTTTTTGTATCTGGTGAACTCTCGGCAGACAAGCTTTGGAAGCGTTGTCATGACGATGACAACAGCAAGGATAAACTCTTACTCCCACTAGCTGTGGTTAATGAAGATGATAATGAAAAATTATGCCAACATTACTGCAATTTTTTTATTCCGACTGGCACTTGTAACCTTACGCCTAATGACACAACACAATAGTGACAGTAATTGTGCATTGATAAATGGGGTAAAGATGCTGCAAAAATGTCTGACTCAAAGATGTACAAGTTTAGTTAGCTGAGTAATTTCTTCCAATAAGCATTTGCTTTGTTCTTTGAACTCTCACTAGGTGGTTTTAGACTGTGCATGCCAAAAAAAACATCTCTAATCACTTTTCATTGTTTACTAAAGAATAGGCCCAGCAATTAAGGCAAAGAGTGTCTGTGTTTTATTTCTTCTAAGCAGAACAAATGCGATCAAGATAAATAACAGTAATAAAACAACAATACTTTTTACAAATTCTGAATGGGTTTACAAATTCAGTGTTTGTTTAACTGCTGGTTTCTGGGACATCCAGTTTGTCCCACTCCAAGTGTAAAGCTTTGGTGGATAAATCTCCAATTGCATTATGTAATGGCTGTCTCAACCCCCCCACTGGTCCTGCCTAAATGCTACCATTTATTCAGGTTGCATTAGCACTTATGTAAGTGTCTTTTTCAACCAGAGCTCCTAAATCCTGGCAAAGAGAGAAGGATTTATAGATGGATGGATGGATAGATAGATAGATAGACAGACAGACAGACAGAAAGATAGAAGGATGGTGCAGCTTAACAATATGGTTAAACCACTGTAAAAACTTCCTTCTGACCTGCCCCAGCTATCTGTGTCCATTTTCTTTCTTGCATTAAGCCCAAGATCCATCATGTTGAAGCAGTTCAGGGTGCTAAATGGACAAAAATATGTTGACTTTATATTCTTTACTGTCTCTTACCAGTTTGGCTCCCCAGTCCAGATGGGGCCAGTGATGGGGAAAGAGAAGCAGCAAGAGCACAAAGGCAAAAATGGCAGTTATGTCCAGCCTAACCAAAACCCTTCAAGTCCCATCTTGAAGCACGAGGGGTGTGCATGACTTTGGGGAGGGATCAGCACTTGAAACTCTCATTGCCTTCCAGTTAAGCACTTTGAGACCATAATCCTGAAGAGGCTTATGGAAGCTGTTCAAAAAGTGCTCACAACAAGAACAGTGGCAGCCACCAGAGCTTTTGCAAACACATCTCACAGTGATTCCCAAAGGGCCACGCAGCGTGTCAGGAATCTCTCCTGCTCCCCAGGCCACCCGCTTCCCACTGCTGAAAGGTTGATGTTGTTTCAACAAGAAAGCATGATGTGGACAATACAGAATAGGAAACTCTTTCAATTTAAGTAGTGGATTCCAACTGCTGCTATCCAACACCCACGCTTCCACTTTAGAAGCCACAACACTTGGCTTTAAAGAATAGCCCGATTGAATGTGTGAGTATGCTGCAGCACAATAACCTCTCTGGGATTAGACAAATAAATGCAAATGAATCATTTAATGCAAACAAATCACTTAAAGGAGTAAGTGTTGTTTTATTTACTCCAAAACTACCTAAAAGAATAGCTCTTTTTATAGCTTTAGTAAAGCGTTTGGGGTTTTTTCCTATGTAAAGTTCTACTGTTGCTCACCAATGGCCTCATTCCATCAAAGCTTTAGAAATCTGGATCCTCGTATGTAAGATTTTTTTGTTCAACTACTGTTTGTTTTGGTTTGTTTGTTTTTAAGAAAAAAGATTAATCACAGAGCATTTGGAGGTGTATCAGATATATGATGGTTTCTCCTTGACTAAGTGGTGGTGTCTTTTCAGTTCTTGAAAGGCAGTATTAAGACAGCATGGTAGTGTTTGTGATTCATGGTTGCAATTCTCTTTTTATTGCTGAACACCAGCAGTGAATAAGAGCTGCAGAAGGACACATTTCCAATTACTCTATCTCAGAGTTCTCCGTTGCTTCTTAACAAAGACTTCTCTATCTCTGGAAATGAGTCTAATGCAAAAGTGTATAAAAAAATATATATGCATTCTTACATATATATACACTTATACACCATAGAAAGATTTCTTTGCTCTTTCACTACGTTCTGTCTTAGAGTTGACTCAGCCTCTGCTGCTTTGTCACCAGTCTTCTCACAAGAACAATAAATGAGATTTAGCCATTAGACACAGGTATTACACAAATAAGTGTCCAAAGAATATTTAATGTTGTTTGGGAAAAGATGTCATGACTCCTGAAACTGAAGTGAACTCCTGAAGTGGTGGTCTCCTTGCACAGAGAAATAGCAAGATCATATTTCCCTCAGCTTGCAATAAGTTCAAGTAGGGAATAGAGAAACCGAGTATTTTTTCCTGAAGAGGAACTTTTTCCTGGACTATGGTCTTTGGTCCTTGGTGAGTTTGGGCCCTTATTATGTAGTAGGATGAACCAAAGTTTGCTGTGCAGGTGTAGAGTTTGATGCAACTCAAATGGAATTTCTGATCCATCAACAGTTACCTGACTATTTCTTCATATAATGGGGTGTAGAGTGAGGAGAACAAAAGCCTCAATTACATTACCCTTGAGCATCTTTAACCTTCATCAGCACCAATTTTAAGAGAGAATTCTTTAAAAAGTGAGACAGGAAAAACATCAAAATACTCTGTCTAAACATTAACACAAGGCACAGCTCCCAAATTGACAGAGAAATCAGTGCTGGGGAGAAGTCAGGAATAAAGGATCAAAAGCAAACACAGTCTCTGAAGAAAGGAGGATAACAGAACAGAGCACCATGCACTGAGTGAGTTTGATTTAAAGCATTTTAAAAGAAAATTCCATTTACTTTAGAGATTGACAAAACTTTATACATTCATGAATGCATTCTTTATGTATTTAAGAGGGATGACAAGAGACAAAGGGAATATTTGATGAATGTTCAGGCAAGATTCAGAAAGTCAGAGATCATTGAGAGAGGACAGAAGGTTTTGGTTCTTTCTTACAAATAGTTGCATCTGTTTGGCACTTTTTGTTTCCATTCTGTATGCTGGAATTGTGAGAGAACCAGAAAAGGTATTTGGGAGCTGACTGAGGAACTTAGAAAAAGGTTTAGGAAAGCTATGGCTCACATCCTTTCATAACTTCCTTTTCATCTTGCCCTGTAATGGAGAACCCTGGCTAACATTAGCAGCTAGGAGAGACAGGACAGTCGTAGAGATGCAAGGCTGTGACTTGAATTCGTTGAGGGAACAAGTGGAAAAGAAAACTGAAGTAGTTTTGATACAATTTTGTTTTCCTATATTTTGTTTTTAAGGCTTTTGATGGAGATATTTAATTCAACTCTGCCCTAAATCAAGGCAACAAAAAAAGACTGGACATCTGTACTTCAAGGGTGTCCTTTTGCAGACTTATATCTCAGCAGTTTGAAGGGGCTGTGTGAGATACAGGCCCAGGTTTTAGTTTGCCATTGTGTCCAGGGGCAGTAACTTTGGCAGAAGGATGGGAAAAATAGCTGAGAGCAGTAACATCTAAACTGCCTCAGCAAAACTTGCTGGAGTTCATATCTTACAACCCATCTTTTCTGTTAAATCAGCAAATTCTGAGGTTTCAAAGTTCTTAATTATTTGCGATGGAATTCAACTTGCAGAAAAATAGGGGACTGACCACACAACAAATATTGCAGGTAGATTTTTACTATGATGACCAGTATTACAAGGCACTCAGATCCTCTCATTATGACCTCAGACGTACAGAAGTCGGAGATGCTGGTGAATGGATTGTGTTAATGAAGCATCATGGCACTGATGGGAGCAGCTTACCAGACTTCAGGTAGCAGGTGTAGAGTTCCCTAGGTCTCTACAGTAGCCTAAGAACCAAAGCTTTGCTGAAAAAGGAGCAACAAGATGACACAAATCAGTGATTATTCTACATCACACTGCACTAGTATAAAATCACAATTAAACAGATAACATTCCTGGCTGGTCTGATACCAGCAGACCTTATAGCAGGTTAAGTGTCATTTGCCATGCTGGTTTTACTGCTGCTGTTTCCTTCTGAGTCACTTTCTGTCCTTGCCATGTAACCACTGGAGTCACTGCACAGGGGCGTTCTTGCCTCCCTTGAAATGCAAGTTCAATGCAAGTCACTCCACATAGTGCTACAGCATCCCCTGGATGTTACACTTTTCCAGTAATGTGAGTAGGTGGTTTTTTCCACCCAGTACAGCAAAGCACCGGTCTTTCTTTGGCTTTTTCTCTCAGGCTGGCAAGAGGTATCAACATGTGGGATACCTCTGAAATGAGGCAGATACGATTATCATGACCTTCTGCTTCTACTTTCTGTGGTGTGGAACTGTGCCTGTGACTAGGATAGTTAGTCCTTATGTCCTTTCATGAGCCCATGCAGTGGAGGGTTGGCCGAAGTCACAGTGCAGGAAAGGCACTGAGGTTGTAAACAGCTTCACACAAGCTAAAAATGTGGAGAAGGAGCCACATCAGCAAGATCCTCCCAGTTGCCAAACTGGGAATCATGAATACACCAACTTAGACCTTATCTGAGAGGATGAAATAACCCTCAGCCTCTCTGTTCTTGTTCATGGTATGCCAAGGGGAAGGCTGGCAGCAGAGGAGGTATGTCCTGTGCACACTGTGCTGGGGCTTGAAATTACTCTCTGGTCCTCACTGTCTTTCTCAGTCAGAGATCTGAGGAACCACCCCTGAGACTGCTGTAACCTCCCCAGCTACGAGCAGTGACTGCTGCTTTGGCAAAGGAAGGCCTGTGCTCCCAGTGCTGTGGCTGAGGCAGCTCAGGGCTGCTGTGACAATGCCGAGATGCTGTTGCCAAGGTGGCAGCCCCTCAGTTCAGACACAGCAGGCAGGAGGTGCTGGGAGCTGCTCAGAACAGCTCATGGCTGGCACCCGACCACCCACAGGGAGGGCAAGCAGTGGCCAAGCTGGCAGCAGCCAAGGATGTCAGCACCGTGCCCGAGGCTCGTGCCGCTGTGTAAAAGTCTCCCGCAGATCTGCACATTTGGCAGTGGTTGTGCAGAGTGTGGCTGTGGCACCAGAGCCACGAGCTGCCTCTGGCCTTGGCCCGTGTCAGGCTGCTTGCCCACTGTCTGTGCAGACTTTGGACATTGGAGAGCAAACAAAAGAGTAATTTTCAATGATACTTAAGCCTTGCTTGGGTTTTGAAGTTTTTAACCATAAAGTTAAATGTCAGCTCAGTAGGGCTTAGAGGCATCTGTTTTGGTAGAAAAATTTGGACAGGAATTGTTTACTTCTTATCCTGTGATTGCCTTCCATTTCTTTCATCCATAGCACTCACTCAATGTTATATTTAGCATTTAGAAATCTAACTCAATGCTTTTATGATTATATAAGGTATATTTAGTGTTCAGATTACTCTGTTAATTTAACTTTCCAACACCCTCCATCATGTAACTTGCATGACCCTTGTCAACTCATATATCAAAATTTCTGTGTCAGTGGATATGTCATTTTGAAAACAAACAAGAAATCATGATGAAAATTATAGTTTATTGGTTTTATATTCGTTGTACTCAATGATAATGCCTTTACAGAACTCATTTCTTGTTTTCTCTTGTCTCAAACCGTTTCCTCCTCCTTCTCTCAGAAACAGTTGTATAGAGACATTACAATAACATACTGTTCTTTCATATTCTGGAAACCTTTCTAGATATTTATTTGTTCTAAATGCTGAAGGATTGAAGTTGTGAAGTGATTTAAGTCAGTGATAGCTTTGTTGTTAAATTCACACGTATCAGGATTTTGTCTAGCTGTTCTTAATGCATTTGAGTCAGATTTTCTGTACCATAAAAACAAACAAAAAAAAAAAGAGAGGGAAATTAAGTCATAACCTTGGGAAGGGAGTCTATCAATATGTGTTGTCCTCTCCGTTTTGTTTTCCCTATTGCAACCACCGCTTCATTCAAGTAGAGCTCAGCTGGTTTAGTGCTGGTTTCCAGCCAGTTCACTGTACTAAAGCAGACAGACCTCTGTCCAATGGTAACCAACAAATTGTTTAAAAAGTTGTCTATATCTGCCCCTGGGACTATTTGTGTGGCTAGAATTAAGCCAATGCATGGAAGGTTAGGTGCCTTGGGACTGTTTTGTTCAGTTTCAGCTGTTTTGTGTCTTGTAATGTCATTCTGGAGTTCAGCCCCAGAGCTAAAGTCCCAGACTTGGAGGATTTCACTACTTTCTCACATGGGCAGTAAGTTGCATAAAATAGCTGCCTTCTAACACTAATAGTAGCTACCTAGCAGATGTCAGTAAAAAAAAGAAAAAAGCACAAATAAATATATATATATACACACAAATATATAATTGCAGCACTGGTCAGTTGATCTTGTTGGCAGAAAATGATCAAAACTACACATTTCTGCCTCTGAATTAATCACTGCTGGCTCCCTTTACAGTCAGTGGAGAGAAACGGGCATTTTTCAGATGTGATTCTTCTGGCCTGTTTTAGATATCTAGTTTAGGACAAGATGAACTACAGCCTGGAAGTGCCTATTTCTCTTTGCTGATTATAAAAGGAGTCTAGACATCTCCCAAAGAAGTAGGCAGCCAGATTGCAGATGTTTTTATTTGGCATTGTGTGTCTTCATGTGGCATGGGTGACTAAAAAGGCTTCTAAGCTCTATTTTGTTAAAATTATTCCAGTACAGTAAATTTAAGCATCACTACTGAAAATGAGAGATCTTTTTATAGGTTATTATTTTGTAGATAGCAATTAACCACTCAGAAGAGCTGCTAGCTTTGACACGCACATGCTCAGCCACTTCATGCTTTAATGTTAAATTATATTTGACATTTAATTTAAGCTCATATTGCCTTCATTCAAAAATAAACCCTATTGCATTAGTAGTGAGAAGGTGGAGGGATAATTCTTCTCCCCAAATTCACACTTAGTGAAATCTAAACTGATTTTTCACGCTTAGTTTTTCAAGTATATGATGTGCATTCTTCTGAATACGTCTGTGCAATTGCTTCTCAGATGTGAGGGAAAGAAATCAATGCATCTTTCTTAGTAAGCAATTACAACATAAACCTGTATTTTTAATAGGTGCTTTGAAGGCTGCACATACTGTGAGGTTTGTTGCGCCTTGAACCAATTGTAATCAGAAGCGACATATACCATTATTTGCTGGGCAAAGCAGCACTGATTTTGTGGTTCTACCAGTGTGTAATATGATCTCTTTAGTTCTTATGAATTAAGCAGGATGAAGATTTAGCTGGCTGACACACATGTAATAGCAGGGGATAGGAGGAGATTCTGCCTTAGGTCCTGCCAGGGATGTTTATCCTACCTGAGTGGGAACGGAGAGCTGTCCCACCAGGTCTCTGCTACAAGGACCTGAAAGGATGCCAAAGGGAAATGGCTTCTTCCTCGGTATGGTCAGGCTAGGATGAGCCACAACTTAGGGCTTTCCTTTGCAGGCTCTGTTTCAGTCCTTGGGTGCATTCTTCTTGCTCTTAAAAGAGCCAAACCATGCTTTACATATATCTACCTTTTACTTCATAGCTATGCATGTCACAAACAACGTTGCCATTCCTGGTAAAGAAGCAGAGTCTCTCCCCTCAGGGACACTGCAGCACCACGGAGTGAAGTTTAGAGTTGGTATCTGTGAAAGCCCACTGTGCTTATGAGCACAGTTTTTTGAGCCAAATTAGAACTAAGGCAGATATGTTCTCATCATTGTTCAGCTCTTAAGCCCATCTTGGCTGCTTCAGGCTTTCTATGCATGCCACGACTAAGTCCAACTCCTGGCCCTGCACAGGACAACCCCAAAAAATCCCACCATGTGCCCAAGAGTATTGTTGAAATGCTTCTTGACCTCTGTTAGGCTTGGTGCTGTGACTACTTTCCTGGGGAGCCTGTTCCGCTGCCCAACCACTCTCTGGGCTGAAGAACTTTTGACTGATATCCAACCTAAACCGCTTCTGATACAACTTCAAGCCACTCCCTCAGATCCTGTCTCTGGTTACCACAGAGCAGAGATCAGTGCCTGCCCTTCCTCTTCCCCTCACAAG
>VXBX01006763.1:421362-450653 GCA_013400415.1 Scytalopus superciliaris | reverse complement strand
AGAGAAGAGATCAGTGCCTGCCCTTCCTCTCCCCCTCACAAGGAAGTTGTAACTGTGATGAGGTTTTCCCTCGGTCTCCTCTTCTCCAGGCTGAACAGACCAAGTGACCTCAGGCATTCCTCACGTCTTCCGCTTTAGACCCTTCAGTGTCTTTGTAGCTCTCCTTTGGGTAGTCTCTAATACCTTTATATCTGTCTTATATTGTGGTACCCAAAACTGCACACAATATCCAAGGTGAGGCCACCACAGTGCAGAACAGAGCAGGTCAATCCCCTCCCTCACCTGACCCTCGATGCTTTGCCTGATGCACATATTGTTTTCAATGACCATGATTTCTGAGTCTTCTAGACAGAAACAAAACAACACAAACAAACAAAACAAAAAACTAGAACCTCCCAACATCAAATAAGCCAGTGCAACTACATCTCCTCTGCACATTTGTCTTTGCTGTTAAATTGAGTGATTTATCCACCTTGCAAAAGACATTAGCATTATAGGACATAGTCTTTCTCAGATGTAATTCATTATTAATCTTAATGGGATTATGCTTCAAAGACCACTAAATGCACATCTTCAAAGTACTTAAATTACTCCCTATTATTACTTTTGACAATAAAATAAATAAAGCTTAGTAAAATTCTATACGCTAAACCCAAATTACTTTTTTCACTGTGTCAACCAAAGAAAAACAGACCATTCAAAAATAAAAACAAATAAACAAAAAAACCACAACAAAAAAACCCAAACCCATCAAGAAACAAAAACACCAAAACACAAACCCTGCACTCAAAACCTTAAGGTTTTAATGGATTGTGATTAACAAATAATCATAAAACCTGGTTGAAGACATTTGAAAATGCATTTTTTCATTGTAAATGTATGCTGCATCAAAAGTATGATTACAGGGAGAGAAGAATAAATATTGAACATCAAACAAATTTCTTTATTAATATAATTACATGGTGTAAAATGCGTTTCCTAATATTGCTTTAAAATAAATTTTTAAAATTCATATTGCAAAGCTAGTGCTTTCAACAACAGAATTTGGATAATAGGTAAATAGCACTTTGGGTGGCATTTGCTTTAAAAACAGCAGTGAAAGCCAAAATTTCCATTTGTCTCTGTTTTCTAATGCAAATTCTTCATAAGCTTTGCACAGAATAAACATGTTCAAGCTGTGCCCTGGCTGTATGGAGTTGTGTGACAGGGAGACGTTTTCTGATGTTTGTGCTAATTGCATTGAAGCTGGACTCTTCCTGGGGGTCCACTAGGTCACTACACGGAGGGAGGGGAGAGATTATCTTGGAAAAAAATGGTGTCTAACATTGCAGCAGATAGACTTGCCAGATGCTCGGGTTATCCCCAGACAGCTCCGGGCTCGGGTACGTGTCAGCCGCCCATGCTGTGGTGTGTCTGCACCTGCCGCCAGGCACCTCCTGCCCACGTGTGTGGGTCTGGTGGCACCCTCCCTTCCTCGGTACTTGGGGTCTGAACTGAGGAGCGAGCACATTCAGGGCATAAAAGAAACACATCTGTTTCAGCAACAACAGTACTGGGGGCTCAGGATTTGTACTATCCCAGCTCAAATGCTGCCTGATCTTGTCCTGCTTTGTGACAAGATGAAACAGGCTCCACCACTTCATCAATGCACAGCCCAGCCCTGTATTTTTCAGGCTATTCAGGAATGATCTTTAGCCATTTAGAAAGTTTCCACAACATGTTATTTAATTCTGTACCTCCTGTTGGGGGGACAAGAAGTGACACCTCCTGACATTAGAGATATATACCCTGGATATATCGTCTATCAGGAAGCTCACCTCTGTTGGGCCATCTGACATCCAAGTTCATGGCCCAGCTCTGGGACTGTCCTATCAGATCTTCTCTGTTTATAAAAACCTTAAAAGTTCCGCTTTCCCTCTGTGCTTGGGACACTGCTTGCCCTGTGATGCCTCTAATCCATACCAAAAACACATATTCTGTTGGCACAGAGTGGGGGGGCTATTTCCCCTTTGTCCCCTTTTTCCACTCTTCATTTAATCCAGTGGACTCTGCAGGTCCTCTGTTGCTCTCTCTCTCACAGTGCCTGGGCTTATTTCCTCTTCCCACTTCCATCACCTTCTTTCTGACTAGGAGGCAGGTCATTTGGAAAGGCACTCCTTTAAACTTTATGGGGAGACCCCCATAGGGAGATGCTGCTCTGGAAGATGCCCCTTGGTACCTTCAGTCAGTTCTTTGGCATTCAGGCAATTGCAGGGGCACTTGAAGCAGTGGCTCTGCTAAGCAGATGGTAAGACTCCAACCTTCAGTTTTCCCAATTTCTTCCTCCACTCCCACTCCCATCCCAGCCCCAGAAAAAAATGCAGTTGATTATAAATTTTGATGATGATTTCCCCCCTGGCTACCTGAGAACATAAAAACGTCTTTCTTGGACCACGAAAGCCTGTGTCCAACTGCAGGCAACAGCAGGATGGAGTAGGGCCAGTGACACTTTGCTCATGTATTTCCTCATCTCTTAATGATTTGCAGTCCAGGGACTTCCTGGACCACAGATGGTATCTTTGTGTTTAATAGCCTTTGATACAGTTTTGTTCCTTCAACTCGCCTTCAACATTCCCCATGAAATTGTGGAGGCAAGCAGATGTGCCATTCCCAAAATTCATCATGTTATATTCAATTTAAAAAGAAGGGGGGGAAAAAATGCCACTGAGCAGAGTGTAGAGTCTTCCAGTCTCAATACGTTTCTTTTATTATATGTTTACAGTAGTCAGGACTCTCAAACCTGGTAGAAATAAAGATGTAGTCTGATTTAGTTTGTCTTGACTGGAACACGGTTGGTTAAACTCAGTTGAATCAGTGTAAAAGTAGTCAAGACAAATCTTGACAAACAAGACCAAGAACTGGACAAGTTATGGAAGAGTCAAACTCTGGAGCAATGCAAGAGTCTGATATGAGGTAAGGAGTTCAGACACCAGCAAGATAGAAGGGGGCTTGGGAACAAATGCTGGCAGTGCAGGAGAAACATGTTAGGGTTTGAAGTTGGCAGCCAAGGCCTTATCAGTTTCAAAGCAGAACACAAATTCTACAGTGGTCTTCACAGAGATACTTGTTTTGTGTTTGTCTGCTAGCTTGGAATTCTGCTTGGATGACATCCACTCCACCTAACTTGGTAGAGAGTGACTGGTCACTTGGAAAGATGGGTCAGCCCCAGCTGGGCTATAGGTTGTTGCTCACCATCCTTACACACAGCATTTATGCTTAAGTTCAAGTCCCCATTGCTCTGGAGCACAGTTTTTGTCTTTAGGGCTGTGGCTTTGTCAGGCCTGGTCAGTGGCTTCTACAGCTACGAGCCTGTGTTTGTAACTGTGGCAATCAGGTTAGGCAGCAAGGCTTGTATTTAAGTGTTAAAATGGGTATAATTCTCCCTATGCTCATTACCCCGTGTCTCAGGTTAGATGAGTTGCACGGTCCCACCAGCTCTTTACATCAGGGTAGTCAGGCACATTTGAGTGAGTTTTGGTGCTGAGATCAGACTGCTGAGTTGAACAGTTTGAGCGTGGCATGAGGCTGTTTACACAGTTTTATCTGAACTAAGTGACTTGAAATGTTTTAGCAAATGTATTAAACCATCCAAGGGCATTAGGAGCTGCTGCGCCAAGGCTGAATGGAAGTATTTAAAACTTTTAGAAAAAATTAAAATTTTCATGGATGCCTGGTAGAAGACAATTGCAGTGGCTGAAGCTGATGGAAAACAGAACATGTCAAACTGTGCCCAGTACATAGCACATTTGGGTTGTTTTTTTTTTTTAAAAAAAGTCTTGTGTTTCTACTTTGCAAAATTTAAGAAAATGTATTTTTCTTGTAAATTTATTTTTTACTTGGCAATATTTTAGCCGCACTATATTAAAAAAAAAAAAAAAAAAAAAATTTTGGTCTGCTATACCAGCTTTGGCTTTATACTATAAATGATTCCTGGGAGGGAGGCACGTGGCAATAAAAACATCAAAACTGGACTATTTAAGTCAAAGCATCTAAGAATTTTCATTTTACAACCCAGAGAGAATATAACTGAGGTGTCAGAAGCACAGAGGGAAAAATGGTTGTTAAAGAGCTTCAGTGAAAATTTTGCATTTATTTAGGCAAATGGAAATGTACACAATGACTGCATAGAGCTCAATAGCTCTTGGACACAGGGTTGTTAACAACTTTGAAAAAAACCTGCATCATTAGGAAGACAAGAAATAGGAAAGCAGGATCTAGCTTTCTTATTTCTAGATATTTATGGCTTGTATAAATGTCAGGGGCCAAATAACTGATTTTTATTGGTAATAACCTCAACTGTATTACAATGTGTCTACATAGTTGTTACAGCAATATATCAGCAACATGCCACACTGGGTCAGACCTGGTTATATGGATTATAATGGGGTAATATGCAGGCTCAGGAGTTCTCTTTGGATAAGACCCTTTGTGTCCTTTACTTGTAAAACATTTAGATATATATAGTCAACTGCTGTAACGTGGAACCATAAAACATCTAAATCAGCAGGAAAGTTAGCATCTTCAGTACTGATACAATCACTGTTCAACAAATAGAAATTGGAAAACACACTTTTCTCCTACAAAAATTTTCCTTTCTGATACATGTCTCATCTAGAGCACGTACCGGTGAGCCAGCAGAGCAAGAATTTCATGCAGCTTATCTAAAATTATGTCATATTGTGCTCTACGCTGTAGTTTCCTGTTATTTCAAAGATCAGGGCAATTAAGGTTGTTCACCTGTTTTTAAAGACTCTCTCTGCTGTTAAAGACAGCTTACTCCAGTAAAGTCATCCATTCACTGAGGTTTGTCTATACTGATTCTTTCCACATTCATATTTTCAGTACACACTTAAATGTTTCTAATGAAGAGGTGCACATATACTTCTTAGTGCTTCAAAACCCATGGTTCTGGTGCAGTTATTAGTATTTTAGCACTGCATAACTTCTTTGATTTGTTGCTTCTAAGATCTTCCATCGCATAATGCCAGGGAGCCTTACCTGCTGGAACTTGCAGTCTTTTCTTAGGAATGCTTTAAGAAACCCAGGCTCTCTCTTTGTGCCTTAGTGCTTCATACTTTCGGGGTCTAGGAGCTGAACACTTTAAAAATGCCTAGTTCAAAATGAGCAAGCTTTCAGATAGAATCCATACAAAAAGCTACATGACCAGAAACACAGTTTCTGCAGTATTTAAGGAAGTGAAAGAAATTCCACAGATGGATGGAAAGTGATGAACTGTTGGTGCATTGGACCTATGGGTACAGTCACAAGTGCTTAATGTAACCTTTGGGCTTACAGTTCAATACCACATCCTATGCAGGAGGGAAGGTGCAGAGAAAAGACTAGATAGAGACTATGAAAGGAGGAGAATTTCTCCATTTCTTTTTTTTCTCAATATCTATGGAACAGATAGACCCAGTTGATGGATGATTGTACCTGAAAGAATTTGAGAAGCAAGGAGTTTTATTATAAAGAAATATTTTGTCTCCAGTGATAAGCCACACTCAATACCACTATCAGGCTTAAGGAAAATTTTACTGTTCCTGATCTAGAGCAATCTAGACTTCTCCTTTCTAATTATATGTGTTCTAAGTACACTGTATCTATACAGTTTAAAATTAAGACAGATTTTTGAATCTAAAAATAAAGATGAGGTTTTGAATAGTCTCAGAAAAGAACAAGTTATTTCCAGAACTCATTCAACTTTTATGATCACTTCCATGTAATAAATGAAGGTTCTCCTAAAAATACTGATGTACCATTACCTAATTGAACTATTTTATGCAGTACAACCTTGGAAGCTTGGATGCTTCTAGATTTAATCTCTAGTAATCTCTTCCCACAGATAGAGCAGGGAGTTTGGAAAACACCAGGTTTTGAAAAGTGCTGCAACTGAAATTATGCCATTTCTTGTGCTAATACTTATCAGTCAATGTGGATGGAAGTAGGAAAGGTCAGCTCAAAAAGAGGGAGTTTGTCTTCTTGCCACAGGCCTTCATTTGCATGCCAGCTGAACCTATTTTGAAGGGATTTTTGTGTGTATCTATTGACCTCTTGCATGGACCTGTGTAGAGGTGTGAATTTCAAAAATGTCCAAAGGGGGCAGTGGAACGAGAATATCTTTCCCAGGGACGGGATTCAACCTTTCTCAAGGATTAGACAGAGAAGACCTGGTATCTGATTATATGAGACAAATCCCCATGTCTACCTTGCACTTTGAATCAGGCTCCCTCTGTGATCTCGTGACTGTTCTCAGAAAGGGTAGGTATGGGGCAAAAATTCTGACAGACAAAAAATAAGCTGCACTTTGATGTAAGGGTTACCTGGCTAATTTCTGCTCAACTTGGCCCTCTCTTAGTCATAGGCTCTTAAAAGAAGGCATGAAGGCATGAAAGCAAAACATCACTGTTACTACAAAACTGGTAAGATACTCTCCTGCTCACTTGCAGGTGACATGGCACAGTCCTTTGCCCAGGTAGAAAATCAACCCTGGGTGAGCTACCACAGCCAGGGCCAAGACGTAGTCCCTCTGGCCTCCTATGCTCTGACCAGGAGACATCAGGTCTGGTCCTTGGCACCTACACACCTCAAAGAAAGAGGGTGCCTCCTAATCATAACCTGTGAAGATAGGGCTCTTTTAATTTTAATATATCTTGTGTTTATAAGTAGTCAATGGCAGGCAAGGATTAATGCTCAAAGCAGCATATGCTGGTTGATTGTTAGGAGTAATGCTATTAAAAAGTGATAGTGCTCCAGCTATAAATGGATGCAATTTAATGGATAGTATTAGTAGCAGAGCTGTTCAGCTGAAGCCATGGCTAAAGGGACTCTGGTTTAATAACTTTCTAATTACATCTGTATAAGCTGGGTCACTTAGCAGCAAACTGACAGGTTTACATTTCCTTATATACTAGGTATCGCTCTGTGTATTAGCCCTACGCTAGAATTGCAAATAGAAAATAATTAGGTTGCTTTTTAGCCTCCCCAAATGGTTTAAATTAATGGCAGTGCAGATCAACACAATGCCTTCATGTGTGTGATTTTAACCTTCATTGATTTTCGCGGTTCCAGGGCAGCATGACATTGGCTCGAGAACCCTGCTGATGTGATGGCTGCAGAGCCGAGCGCTGAAAGGAGGTTTGCACAATATTACATTAGTTCCTGGTATTCAAAGGCACACATTATGGAAAACTGAAGGCTCTGTTCTCCCAGTTATAAGTGTTTGGTATTATTCCTTGGCGCAGAGAAATTTAGGATCATTCTGTTTATGAACGGCTGACAGTGGCTTTGCACGAAGGTTTGAAATCCCTGAAGGAAATCTGATGCCTGGCCGAGATGCATGAGGCAAGTATTCAGATTGGATAAGTGGGAAGGCTGGAGTGGCTTTAAGCAAACAGGCTCACGGAGATTGTACCTAACATCTTCTACATACAGCTAGAGCACTTTTAAATTTTATTAATTGCAGTTGTGCCTGTTACCATGACAGCTAGGTGCTGAATTACCTCACACCTAGGGGAATTTCATGCTTAGTACAGTATTCAGAATCTACTTCCTGATAGTTTGTTTTATTTTGCTACTTTTTTGTACTTTGGAGAAGCATTGTAGAAAGCAGAGATATGTCTTGAAAGAAAAATTCATCTTTATACTCACAAGGGACCACGAGCCCTATTTAGCCATGGCCTGAGGAAACCGTAGAACGTAATGATCTCTGTGGGGATCAAATGCAGTGACTGCAGCTGGGTTTTTCCTTTATAAGTGCCCAGGATGGCCAGGACTCACGGAACAGGCTCCTCAGTGAGAGGAACATCCTGCACTGTAAAATGATTTTGACAACAGGCTTTACAGAGTGAAAGCCACAACACCCTCATCCAGAGGGATTAGCCTGAGGTCTAGCTGTGAGCTTCTGCATAATCTAGGCATTTCAGCTTCAGGGTAAGGCCACAGAAAAAAATGTATTTAAGAAGAATGTCCTTTTTCATCGGGATGCCTTTGAATTGGCGAGCTGGTTGCAATAACCAGGTGTGCTGGGCAAAGGGGTGTCAGAGCAGGGCAGGGACCACAGTGCTGCAAACGTGGAGACAGAAGCGTAGGAGAAGGAAGGAGGCTCACACACAGTGCTTGAGAAAATGCATCTGTTAATCCCTTCCTTAAGGTGTTAAGCAGGCTCAGCTGTCATGCAAGCCTTGTGCTGGTGATCCACTACAGCGTAGTGTTTCTACAAGTAGCTGATTTGAAGCTCTCTTACGGTACAATATTACTTTGGAGAGTACTGTAAACAAAGAGATACAGGCTAGGCAACATCCCCTGGGCAAACTTGAACCCTTTAGACTGAAGCTGTGGATTCAGGCATTTACGCCCAGCCAGCAATAGTTCATGGATCAAGTTTCCAACCTGATGTAGCAGCAGTGCCATTTTATTTGAGTCTGTCAGCATTTTCACATCATAAACCTCAATGTTGCAGTATATCTCAGCTGTTTCTAATCCCTGAGAGCTGAGACTTGGCATATAAATTGCTAACCCATATATTAATTTGAGTAGAAGAGGATAAAGCTATGTCTAAATTATACAAAAATTATATTGATTTTTATTTCAGTTACAGACATACTCTCTGCCAAAGTCCTGTAAAATACGTTTTTCACTACAAGGAATTGCATGTTTATTATGTTTTACATCAATTGGTATCTTTTATATTGTTTTTTTAATGCTTTTGAAATAGCTATTATATTTACATCAAATAAGCTTTAGCTAAGATTCTGTTTTGTGCATCATTACTCACTAATATTGCAATGCCATCTTTTAATCAAATGGAGGTCCTTTGGCTTTGGTCTTGCTTCTAATTTATGTAAAGGTTTGCTTCAACTTTATTTTGAATCTGAAAGCCATGTCTTACAGTTTTTGCTGACAAAAATGCACATCTCAGTGAGAGACCAAAAGATTATTATTGTTTGAATATCACAGCATTCAAATGATGAAGGTATTTCTAACAGAAATAATAAAAATACATTTATTTTAATCTCAGGTGTTTACAGAAGAACATTGGTTATGTTTTTGACCTTAATCCCATTGTTGGTTGGTATTTATTTACCTGTATACTGGGAGGGGACTCAATTACTTCCTTAAAAAAAGGGGAGGGAAATCCCTAGCAGACAGAAGATTACCTCCAGCAAACAGAAATTATGTACCTAGGATATGCAAAACGTAAGTATGCTCCATTCTCTGTGTAATACTGCAATCAACTGATGGCTTGACAAAATCAAATTTGCTTCACTTGCCTTCTAGTGAACTTTTAGTACTATTGTAGCTGGAGTGAATAACATTTGGTATATTAGTATATACTGGTCCAGAAGTCAATGAGTTTTTTCCTGACTATGGAGTTTTACTGAGATGTTCGTTCGAACTTCACGATTGTGAGCTAGGCAAGATTCTCCACTGATTTAAACATACTCAGGGCTTTCTCTTCCCCCCTCAACCCATATTGCCCAAATAGACTACCAAGAAATAGTGGGTTTCAGCCAATAAAACATAAGTCAAAGTCTTTGGAGATGAGCTGTCAAGTAATTAGTGATCCTGAGCTCCAGGTACTGTTACTTAGCAACTTCTAAGAATGGATTAACCTTCTGTGGGCATCCCTTGCACTGCATGTATAACAAGACTGCTTTTTATACTTTTCCAAATAGTCAGGTATAAGTCTCCTACAGATCAATCAGAGATTTCCCCAAAAGAAATGCATGTATTGCACTGCATGTGCAGTGGGCTGGGTGCATCTGAGGTAAACCAGGCAGCAAAACCAGCACAGCACAGTGGATCTGCCCATGAGCAAGAATGCAAGTGGACCTCAAACACCTTTTCTCTGTATAGATCAACTATACAGGCCATAATCCAGGACTTCACTATTATAATAATTCATAGTTCAATGTGGTTTAATATATGGGGTAATATATTTGTTATAGCACATAAAACAGAATAGCCTGGCACACATGCCTAGATTTCTAGGCAATGCTTTGGTCAATCTCACCAGCTGTTTAAAAATCCTCAACAACAAGCCAAATTTGCCTTTATTCTGCTGCCCCCCAAAAAGCAAGTAAACTTTGGAAAGTCATGCTTGGCAAACTATGTTAGACAATAGAGTGCACTGTGGAGACTCCTTTTGAAATGAGTCTCACCTGTAGGTGAGTGTTGTCTATTATTTTGTGATCTGCTCTTCTCTTGTAAATATAAGATCCCCATGAATATTAATGGTAGTTTCCTGTGAATTGTCTAAACAGGAAAGAACAGGCACTGTAAAAAACAATTCATTTGACTTAACTGGTAGAATTCCTTATGCTGTAGTAACTTGTCAGAACAGTTCTTTATCTCTTGGAACAAAATTACTGCTTTCAAAATTGCTATACTTTTTGTTATCTTTTGTGTAAATAGTTATATTCACCATGTTAACATTATTTAGGATCACAGAAATGGTGAAAGCAAGGGATATGAGCAGGTCTAGGCCAAACTCCAGCTCAAACTGCAGCTATCACCAACACATCCTCAGATCAGTCACGGCATGGTCCTGCTAAGTCCTGAAAACTGCCAAGGGTGGAAATTCCTCAGGCTCTTCTGAGCTCTCTTAATCTCCCGGGCCACAGCTGATGATCACTGTCCTCATATGTCACCTACCACTGCTGCAAAGAGTTTGACTCTGCCCTTAGGTAGCTGGAGGCTGCTATAGATTGCCATTTCAACCCCTCTTTACCAAACTTTCAATTAACTTAAGAGTATAAACGTTTCCCTAATACACTTTTTGTTTGTGTGTTGTTTCTAGCCTGATTGTTCAATTGCTGTGTATGTTCTGCTCAAACCACTAAGGGGTAATTTTCTTCTGGTACAGCTTGTTCCCACAGTTTCCCATACTACATCTTTTCTGGTGCATGTAGGGAACAAAAGGCTGAAAACATCTGTGTAATCAAAAGGTTCCTCCACCCTCTGATGACTGATTTCAGTAGGTGCAGATAAAGATTTCTGTGATAGCAATGGGCAAGGCCAGGCCCGGGTTGTAGAATGATCCGCAAGTTAAGAAGGCAGCCATGGTAACGTTTTACTCATCTGTTTTGGCACAGAAACAGTCAAGAAAGACTAGGCTCAAAGGCTTCCTGCCTTGATTTTTTTTCCTCCCCTTTCATTAACCTGGATGGCCAGCAGGTGATAGCAATTTATGCAAATCCTTTTCTCTATACAACGTTTTACCTTTTGACAATAGGCAACCAACAGGATGACACAGCTACAGACAAGAGGGTTTTGAAGACCTAATTTAAAATCTGAGATACCATATTTTTCTCAAAAGCTTTTCTAAGGATAAGATAAGAGTGTAATCCCTTAGTTTGGTGCAAATGTTTTAAGACTTTGTGTTTCTAAAATCCAATTTGAATTAACCTTGAAATTCAAAGCTGTTTATGTCTACTGAGCCAAAAGCCACTGTGTGATGCATATAATAGAAAGTTTTGTACAGTTGCTCTACTCCTCCCCTTCTGACACTGGTCTACAGTATTTGCCAAGAAAATCATCCAAAGGCAAAGTGTCATAACTTCAGAAAAAACAATTTTAAAAAGCTAGTCCCTTTGCAGCAAAGGACTTAAAACACTTCCTTTTCCTTAGGCTTCTCTGGTCTTATAATTTATTAGGAACTCTTGCCACTAAATGTGCTTAGGATAAACTTGACATTGTGTGTAAAGTTATTTCCAATAGCATGTTGTATAAAATGCTTCTTGATATTCATAACAGCTTGGATAAGTCTGTGCATCCTTGGGAATTGGCACTTTGGGAATCTGCCATGCTGATGTGACTTTTGATAGGAAGGTCCATCAGATAATGAGATGTTGACTTGTTCTCATTTCAAATCATGCATTATTTAAGAAATGAGAGGAAAAGGTTGGGCAAATGTCATGAATTCCTTCACTCCCAATCAGCCTGCCTATACGGTCGCCTGAAACAGGCTTCTTTATCAAAGTTTGCCTATTTCAGAATCTATCATGAATTGCTTTCAAAAATCCTGAAACTTTAGGTGGTGAAGTTACCTCTTTGTAACTTAGATTATTCTTTTACAGACAACATATATTTCATTAAGTGTATCCTGCTTTAGCCTTAACTCACCAATATGGTTGGAATAAGGGGAACGTGAGTCATTAGCTCTACTTCAGAAAGTAACTTTCTTCTACTCGTTATTAAAAAACCCTCACTGTTATGCCAACTAATTTAATAACCAAATAGTTTGATAATATGTGAGAAATTCACCATGCAGATTACTCATTCTGTGAGTAGGAGGATTTGCATATATAGTAGATAAACCATAAAACTAGTACAACAACCGGGGAACTAAGGAGATGCATGTAAGCAGACCAAAGAGGATTAAGCCACATATCTGTCAGGAAACACAGAAAATCAGAAGATCTGGATAGGAATTAAAACTTTGAACATTATTCTATCAGTAGTTTTTTATCCAGCAATGAGTTTTCAAGAAGAAGAAAACAGTAGTAGTTGGAGACAACAGCCAATGCCTTATCTTCTGTCCTGTAGATCACCAAGGACATGGAACAACCAGATGCAATTTCCATGCTTTGAGAATTATCCTGACACATACGGTCTCCTGGAAGTTGTTGTAACTCTCCAGCACATTGTCCAATGCTTTCTTTCAAACTGTTCTATTGAAGGGGTTGCATTGTACATGGAAAAATTAAATATTTGTTGGGCTAGCAGAAGCCAACATCATAAAATCACATGAATTATTTGGGTTGAAAGGCACCTTTAAAGATCATGTAGTTACAACCTCCCTGCCATGGGCAGGGACACCTTCCACTGGACCAGATTGCTCAAAGCCCTATCTAACCTAGCCTTGAACACTTCCAGGGTTGGGGCAGCCACAGCTTCACTGGGCAACCTGTGCTAGTGTATCACCACCCTCATAATAAAGACTTTATTTCCTATATTCTATATAAATCTACCCTCTTTTAGTTTAAAACCATTACCCCTTGTCCTATCACTAGTTCCTTTCTCCATCTTTCTTAAATGTCCCTTTTAAATATTGAAAGGCTACGATAAAATTTTCCCAAAGGTTTCTATTCTCCAGGCTAAAAAGAAAAAAAATCAACTCTCTCAGCTTTCTTCATAGGAGAGGGACTCAAGGCCCCTGATCTGTTTGTGTCCATTGCTAAACAAGTGTACAGGTGACTAGATCTATATAAGGTAGAAGGAAACTGTAGCAGTGTCTTTGACAGTTTTTATAATATTTTTGTTGCTTCAAAGTAGTTTTAATTTATTTTATCATCTATGACAATGTAGACCCTCTCCTAGGTTGCACCAACTCCCTTTAAAAGTTGCAAAGATCCTCCTGGCAGAGTATAATTAACACACCTGCCATCTGCTTCTTACATCTGTAGGTGATACTTATGCTGAAGGGCTAGTACCTGTTACAGCTACTTTGGATTAAACTGCAGAGGTGACCTAAAAACTGTTGGCTTAACAAAAGAGACACTTAAAGCAAATGGATAATCAACAAAGCTTTATTTACAGGCTATCAGGTTGTTATATTAATGTTTTAAATATCTGGCTTTTTGTCTCATTTGTCTGTGTTTGAGTGGGAAAAAATCCATAACAAGTGTAGCTTCCTAATGAAAATAATATGGAAAAAAAATCTCCTTAACTTTAAAAGTAAATGTCACAATCTAGGTTAAAGGTAGCCTTTTGATACTGTTTGTGAGACCAACATCTTATTGAATTACCTTTGTGCTACTTTTCCACTCTCTAAACCCCACTCTTCAAAGCTTTGCAGCTGTGCATTGCTGTGTGAATAGGCTTATGGATGCTATGAACTCTTAACAAAAAATCCATTATAATGATACTTTGCTGTTTCAGGGATATTCACTGTATAACAATCCTAATGGTTCTGGTGAAGTAATAGGTATGGAAATTCTGGGTAGAAGATAGCTTCTCCCTACTTGAGTTGCTGTATGAAAGGTTCTGGCTCCGGTTATTGATGATCTAACCACCTGCAGCACTTAAACTTGCTTTTTACTTTTGTCCCCAGCAGTAGTTCCATTGCATTCAGTAGGACTGCATACATGATTAATCTGATCAAGGTCTAATTAGTGAAAGAAGTGCAGCCATTGGTGCTGCAGACAGAAGGCTATGCCCTGAGCCTGTCTTCCAGACACATTTTTAACCCCCGTACCTTTACCCATGTGCCCACACAGGCACGAGCTGCATGCAGAATGTTATTCTGAACAAGCATTTAAATCCAGATGTAAAATAGTTTCATAGTTTGCAGCCTCTGGAGAATGAGATGAAAACTATCCATTTTGATCCTGGACCATTTCAGAGGCCTAATCAGGAGCATTTGGTGAATGCAGAGATCCCTTTCAAGGGGAAAGTAGCAAGTGAATATTTATTTGTCCTACTTCTAAAACAACATCTTCAGTCAGCAGCTAAGGGCTCAGTTTCTCCATGAAGTGATTAAAGAGCAGAGCTGCTCTGGCCCTGTGTGGAGTCACTGGAGAAAGAACAAGAGATGTCTCCTCAAAACATTTCAGCCCAGAGCCAGGGCAGACTCGTTACTTCCTGTAGCCCAAACAGCCTACAGAAACTAATCACCCAATTTAACCAGCCAGGGAAGGTGCCTTGGGTTGGATAATCTCAATCTTTCATGTATTTTGCTACTAAGCTCCATTACAGATGCACACTGATGGTAATGATTATTTGCAATATTTAATGCTGCATGTTTTGCAGAATAAAAAGCAGTGATTGAGCACTAGGATCCTTCTTTTTCTTTTTTTTTTTTGGTTAAAACAGTCTCAGTCTGATGTGCCAAAGTTGCTTTTGTCACATTTCCTAATGTGACAGGGGTATAAAAGGCATTTAAGTTCTAGGGGAATTATTGAATGAATATTTTAGAAGTGTATTTTTCTATAGAAACTCTTAGTGTTTAGAAAAATATTGCCACCTAGATTTTGATTATCAAACTCCAAATTATCATATAGATATTAATTACTTGAAGTAGGTAAGCACTGGGAATAAAATGGAGAACTGGCTAATGGAACAACTGGGAAGGAGGCAAGTTGACAGATGAAGTCTAATAGTACGAGTATACGTAATATGAGTAACTACACCGAGATTGACTCCATAAATCATTCTGTTCATGAAAGTGCTGCTGAGTCCTCAAAGCATTGTGAGTTTTTGTGGGCACTGAAAAGTCATACCAAGTGAATATTCATGGTTCAGTGTTGACAGTGACTTTCTTTCCAACATTTGAAAAATTTCACTCATTCAGTCAGGATAGGGAACATAATACTGTGTTAATTAAATGCCCAACTAAATGACACAAGTAGCGAGTATGTAGTAATTAAAAGGAAAAGTTCACATAATAGTTCAGATGAAAATTTTCAGATTCTGAATATTTGGCAAATATTTATGAATTATAAATGAACAGCTAGAAAATTAATTATTGACTTGTGAATTATTTACTAACCGGAACAGATGTTAAAGTTCTGCATTATTTATTATGATGCATTTATTTCAGTGCTGAATATAATCTATGAAAATAATAGTGATATTATAACTGTATTATTTAAACAGGTTGATCAGTTGTAATTATTATCCCTATTTAACAGGGGAGTCAACTATAAAACACAGGGAAGGACTCAAGGGGTGGGGGTTCCACAAGTCTAATAAAAATTAATGAGAGTTGCACTTCTTAATCCCTTAGGTGCTTATGAAAAATCTTCCATAGGGAGGTTAAATTGCATGCCCAGGAGAAGTCAAGAGAGTAATAGAACATTAGAGTTCTGGTCCATACCTAAATTTGCTACTGGTTATATGCAATGTCTTCTCTGTTTTGGAGCTGGGTATTTTTTTCTCACTATACTGGAATGTAAGAGTCATTAGATACCAGACTTTCCTAACTAGACCAAGCAGTTCATCCCTCTGATCAGTCTGCAAATAACAAATTCATTGTTCAGGTATTCATATATTTGGGGTTTTCCAACCAATTATTTATTATCTGTTAATTCCTTCTCTTTCTCCCCAAGACTACATCGAAACAGGAGGTTCTTCTTGTTGTCACTTTTTAATGAAGCTAACTGTTCTTTAACAGCCATCTCATTAAATTTAGATTTTTCGTCTTATAGGTGGAGTTGAGATAAATTGTCTGACTTTGCATATCCATGGCATATTATAAGATCCTAGGAAGACCATGAAATCGCAGTGTTGGCACTACAACGATATAAGTAATCTTTGATACATCCGGAAGACTAGTTAGAATCCTCGCATACAAAACCCTCCCAAGAAAAAAATGGGTTTTGTCCCTTATCATTCTGGTTTTGGCATATTTCACAAAGCCACCTTTGTTTATTCCTGCTTTATGGCACTTGTTACAGGAATCTGTCTGAACATTTGTCTATCAGCTGTGATATTTAAATTAACTGCATTGTGTCCCTCTTGATTACTGTTCCTCCAGGGTAAAAATACTTGGAAAATACTTGGACATCTTGCTTAATTTAATTTTTTTCCTTGCCTAGTCTAACTTTCAAATTTTTGGTAGCAGTATTGTATCAAAGTCTTGTAGTGAGCTTGGAGATCCAACCCCATAGTCAGTGAGTTCATGTTACTTCTGTTAGCTAGAAATCCGTGAAGTCTGGGGTCAGGTCTCTTGTGGTGGTCCCAAAGGGGAGACACACTTTCTTCAAAAAGCATGTGCCACTTGTGAATACCCACCTATAACTTTTGAGCTTGGGTAATAAAATAAAAATATAGAAAATTGCTATGGTAGCACAATAAAACCTGTATATGTGATTTTTTTCTTTTCCTTCTGGTTTGTATTCAGCTGTGTAGGGAAACAGATGTTACAATCTTTGCAATTTATACAGTAACTTTTGGCTAAAATCTTGAATGCATCTTATAAATTTTAATGAATTGAGCTCTACAACAGCCTTGTGAGGGATTGAAGTTCTGTTATGTCCATTTTACAAACAAGAAAACTCAGGAAACGATCAATGTAATAACTTGAGAAAGATTATACGAAGTGTCATGGGCAAACATGGGAAGAAAACTAGAAACTCTGTGCCCACTTATGACTTCACCTTCCAAAGGTCCTAAAACATATGGAAATCTGTAGAACAAAATGCTTGGCTGTCATTGTTAGCTCTGGAGGGCTTTTATGCTGCTCTGATGAGATCTGGCTTTATTCTGAAGATGGAAATCACCCTGTCCTCTTCCCATTCATCCTTTCATCTCCATCTGACCTTGTGTGTGCCAACAAAATATTTTCGTTTGAAAAGGAGATGATAATGTATGAAAATAAATATTTTGATTTGGGGATGAACACTTTGGAGGATTCAGAGAGGGCTGGTAAACCCTGTAGTTAAGGGGGGTATGGGTTGTCCCCCTCTCCCTGAGTAGCTGCACTGGTACCAACCCCATTCATGGATTTATCATTCCAGCTTGTGAGATGGTTTTATGCCAATGTGATTTTTTCGTGTGTGGCCAGACCATAATAGGATGAACAGGGCTTTCCATGAAGGCACCTTGACCTGACCCCAGACATCTTGATTTCTCCTTCTACTGTCCCAACCAGCCCATAAAACCCACAGTTCCCCTCCTACCTGACTAAATCCGCCCAGCTAGCAGCTCTAGCCTATACCTACTATCCAAAGCCTATGATATCAACTGTGTTAAATCCTCTAGACTTTAAAATAAGCCTGTGGTAGTTGTTGGTGCTGATGATATTAGGCAAATGTAAATAAAATGTTTGCATCTATTATTTTTTCCAGAGGTCTTTGTAACCCTTCTTAAATTCAGTTGTTTAAAAAGAAAAAAAAAAAACCAAATGGAGGCCTATTCTTATTGAAACGAGATGCATAAATCGTTCTGCCAGAACAAGTTGTTCAGATCTGATCATCACAAAAATAATAATAATCATCTGCTATATAGAAATTAGTGTGAGCACACATTTTCTACTGTGAGGGGGAAAAGTGATCTATAACAAGAAAAAATACTCTGCTGGGATCCTTTTTAATAAAGAAAAGCAGCAAGCCACTGGAGAGGTGTTAAAGTCAAAGCATATCTTAGTCACAGGGTTTATAACTGAATTCCAATAAAGGAGATGTTAAGGTATGGTTTGGTGTTCCTGTAAGTAAAATCTGCTGCACCACACATATTCCATAATCATTTAGAGGTTTGCTGACAAATAGACTGATATTAATATTTTAAATTAATGTATGAGTGCTTGATTTTTCTCAATGATAAATAATCCAGCAGTTCTGTAGATGATGAATGTCCCTACTCGAAGAAGCTTGAGAGCTGACACTCTGAGGAAAATGCATAATGCAGGTGCTGCCCCTGAAACCTGGGGCTGAATTCAGTGCAGGATTTAGGAGCCTTGCAGTGAGAATTTTCCATACCCAAAACTGCAGCCCAGCTGCCCTCACTGCCCTCACTTCCCTCTCCTCCAGTTACTGCCTGTCATTACACACATCTCTATATGATCATGAAGGTCTTGTAGCCTCTGTGTTTGGTTTCTCCAGTGGTCACATGCAGCCCGTGCCTGGGGAGGGCAGCCGGTGCCTGACTTTGCCCGGCACACACCGTGCTTGGGGAAGGCTTGTCTGCGGCAGTCGAGAGGGCGGCACCCGCTCCTAATCTGGGCATTTATAAGAAAAGATCAACTTTTAGAACTCCACCGGCCTGCAGCTATTTGTGTCATCCGCATCTGGTTTCCCTGCAAGTGAGCGTGGCTGGCCAGTTTGCCCTGTGACGGTCATGCGATGTTTCTGCAAGGAGGCGGTGATGGGCTCCGGCACTCGGGCACTGAGAGCTCACAGACGTGCAAAGGCACAAGCTCTCCCCACTCCACTCTTACACAGTTTTGCAGTGCACGAGTCTCAGAGTGTGACAGAAGGTCAGTTCAGGGGCTGAACATGGGCTGAGAGCAGCTTTTAGGGACACAGAGGACAGCGTCGAGGTGACCCTCTGCTTCTCTGCTCTAAGTGCCTTTGACGAGCAGGGAGAAGGAGCGGGCTGGAGGCTGCAGGCTCTGCCTTCAGCCCTGCTGTCTCCCATGTTCAGAGCCGAGTTAATCTTGGATGTGCGAGTTCCTGGAAGTCGTGACTCCCCTCCCTGCGAGCAGCATCACGTCTGCTTCCAGCAACCTTCTCTAGCTCCTGAAAAAAGGCACAGCTCCAGTATCTAAGGNGTTCCTGGAAGTCGTGACTCCCCTCCCTGCGAGCAGCATCACGTCTGCTTCCAGCAACCTTCTCTAGCTCCTGAAAAAAGGCACAGCCCTCCCCCAACAAAACACCAGAAGGGAGCGGGAAGGCAGGAATGCCCCTCAGCTCTGAGCGCGCAGGAGGGGAGCTGCAGCATCGCTCGGCAGCCCCGCAATTAGCAGTGACCCGCTGATGCCGGGCACACACAGTAGGTGATGGACCGGCGCTGTCAGTCCGGGCACGTTCCCTCACCGCGCACCTGAGGGACGCAGCCACTCAGCCTGTTCCCTCCGAACAGGGAGTTCACCCTCGAAAATTACGATTTGTAATTGTAGCCCTAAACCACACACTGTAACTGTGAAATAGTACAGTCGGCTGATTTCTTCTCCCATAAGAATCACACTGGATTTGTTCCCTTTCTTAGCCACTAGAAAGCGATTTATAACATTCTTGTTTTCCAGGTCTTGATTACAATGAGGTCCAACTCTCCAGCCAAATGCAGAGTTTTTTTGGTTTAACATCCATTTCGATAAATGTGTTAACAAATTGCAATCAAAACTGTATTTTGTTAATACACTCTTCAGAAATTCTCTTCTCCTCCTTAGCACAAGTCATCAGCAACACATAAACAGGACTAAAGCCTAACTTTTGGATCTCTTCATCAGTGTTGCAATACTAAAGCAACAGAGTCTTTCATAGTCTCAGATCCATAGTCTTCTCCTTAAGCTCTGTTCTGCACAGCAACAGAGAGCAAAAGTGAGGGCTCTGTAGGAAACCCACAGAAGGATAGCAGCTTAAAAATAAATAATGATCTTGATGATCTGTTTGTTTGGGCTTCTGCTCATTATCCTTTAGACAGATGAATTGCCGTTTAAAATCTAAAGTGGTATGGAGAGGTTGTTTCAAAGATGTAAGTGGTGAGACAGAATGCAAAGAGAAATTAGAAACTGGTCTGAAAGAGAAATTAGAAACTGGTCTGATATTCTATTAGAAACTGTCTGTAAGGGCAAGGAGACAGAGGTTGTTCCTAAGCATCTCCCCTCTACTGCTCCATCAGCTGAAGTAACCTGGGCTTCAGACAAAACACTCTGACAGAACCAAAGTGCTACCAAGGAAACTGGAAAATATATTGTATTTTAGCTCAGTTCTGCATTTATTGCAATTAACCAAGTGCAACCAAAAACTTTCTTGTAAAATAGCCCAGTTGTAACCAGGAGTCCTATTGAAAAAAGTGCCAGATCAAATGGCTGGGATGAGAAGTCATTTTCAACCTTATTCCATCTCTTGTTTCCATGCAGATGAATGCTCAGACTCCTGAAGAGTGTGCAGGATTCATACATTGTCCCATACAGATAAGATAGGAGGGTGTTGGTCTTCTTCGTGAGACATTTCCCATTTTGAGGGACCACTCACTCAGCATCATACTAATTAAAAGTGGAAGGGGGCTCTCTGCAAAGAAGCTTGATGTTCTTATTTTAATGCACTCGTGGTATTCCTATACTGAAGGAGTGATCATTCTATACAGGCTGGGAGGAGTCAATACACAGCCACTCTTCTGCCTCTTTGCTGTAGGAGACCACTCAAGGACCTGCCTACTCCAGCCTCGAGGCTGATTGAAAACTGCAGTGTCACAAAGCAACTGGAGTGGGCCAAACTTGTCCATGTGTGAGATAAACTGATGCAGAAAGATATCATTTTTCTTTGTCATACATATGATAAGCATGTTTCCAAACCCTGTAATTTCAAAATTGCCTAATTGTCATATAATGGTAATCATGGTTGTTACACTACTCTATGTTATGTCTAGGGGAAAAAAGGAGTAGGAAATTTGTTCTGTGTGAAACTACCAGATTGAGGTATACAGCAGACACTTGAGCTTGTGTCTACATTAATTTACCCACTGACTGCATCTTAAATTTCATATCTCTTCTATCATACTCTTAATTAAGCCCTAAGTAATTTAAAGCTTTGAGGTGGACTGCTATTTTATTTCCAGCAGTGGTGCATGGAAGTGTGATTCATACAAGTGAATAAAAATAGATTAGGACAGACCTTCCCCTGTGTAAACTGTCACAGCTCCAATGACTTGTGTTTCAGAGAGAGGACCAGAGAAGTGGCATACAGATTTTAGGATGAGGCGTGTTAATGCATATGTGGCAAAACTACAGGACCATGCAGAAGGGGCTTCAGGACTGTCCCTCAAGCCTTTGTGCTGGTCCCACTTCAGGTTTGTTTTTATCTGAAGGCAGATGAATGATGAAGAGAGAAATTCTCACAATAGAGGAAGTAAATACATCCTGCTGAAAAAACAAGTTGAGGAGGGCTACTGAAGGAACTAGCACTTCCCTTTAGCAAATTTCCCACTTCACACAGAAATAGCCCATGCTCAGATGTGTGGTCAGTGGGGACCTCTCTGCCAGGGCAGCTTCAGCACATTAATCACCTACCTTTGATATCCAGATGCAAAATCCAACCCTCATAGACGCCCCAGACTGTTATGGCACTGAGTCTATAAACCAATAAATGTGTTTTGCTGAACCAGACAATGTTGAACAACTTGGTTTTGAAACAAGCAGATCTATTGCTATTTGAAACTCCTTCTGTGGCACTGAATAGAAACATAATTACCAAAGATGTAGAACCAACTTCCAGCTGAAAACACAATATGCTTGTGTTTCATAACTAAACCTTTCCCTGCAGTGAATGCTGGCAATGGTATGCTTCTGCCTCTTGGTAGCTGCCTATTGAGATGCTACTTGCCTTTTATCAGTGTGGCTGGGGTACAGTTTGGGGTAAATATGAGAATGTGACTCCTTATGAGACTGGTGCTGGTGAAAAATAGTATCTAAATATAAATTATATCCAAATATTTCCAAAACCCATCCTTTCATTTTAGAAGTAGTAATGAATTAAACCAGAAGCAAGATACCAAAGATACCTCAGTTACAGCTGTACTAAACAGTGCCCTTCCTGGTTTTAGGATGAAAATACTACAAGCGTTTATCTTTCTGATTGGCAGGAAATTTAGAATCAAAATCTCTAAGTTGATTTAAAATGTGGGATGACTTCCAGAATATGTTTCTCTGATTGTGTCTTCTACATACATCTATCCTGATACTGTACTGCTCCTTACCTTCACATAACTCAGTTCATTTCTTGGATTTATTCTCTTTTTCCATGTCATACCTTTGAAGTGAGAATAGAAAACACAATTCTAACAAAAAAAATTAATTATCAGACTATTATGATTATATAAATTAATAGGTGGGTAATGGCAAGTTCCACCTGAACATGAGGAAGAACTTTACTGTGCAGGTGACTGAGCACTGGCATAGGTTGCCCAGAGGGGTTGTGGAGTCTCCTTCTATGGAGACAGTCAAAAACTGTGTGGACACAATCCTGAGTAATATGCTGTAGTATAACCTGCCTAACTCCCTTGGTCACTTCCAGTCTTTCCCACCTTGTAATTCTGTGTTTAAAAAAAAAAAAAAAAAAAAAGTGTGAGTAATTTTTGACAAATATAAATGCTTAGCAAAAACTAAATATTGGAAGAAAGAAAAATAATTTTGCTTGATGTTTTTTTCTTAACTGTATTTCTTTTTTCCTTCTATCTGTTCTTCAATGGTTTGGGGTTTTTTTTCTCTCTCTCTGAGTAAGGGAGAGAAAAATGGAAAACAAAGTAAAAAAAAGGAGGAAATAGGACTAAACAAAAAAAGAATGACTTCTACCACTAAAAAGTCAGAAGCATTTCTGATTCCTTGCGTTAAGAAAATGAAAGAAGTGAAAGATTTTTTTATAAGAGCCTGAGGAACAAAAAAATAGTTCAATTTTGTTGTTTTTCCTCATTTTCAGGTTGGCTCTACTACAAAGAAAATGAGAAAACTGTCATTATTATCATTAATCTGGTTCCATTCAGCCATGCTGTTTATCTACAGCAGAGCCAGTAATGCAAAGGGAAGGCACAATGCCTTTATATTATTATCTCCTCTAAATATGCAAGAGTTTATGAATAAACTATTTATCAGCTTTCTTTATGACCAGTTCTGAATTTTCTTTAAATTTACATTATGATTACTTGCAGAGAGTCTTCCACTTTGACTCCAGCATATTTTCTTCTACTCCCATATGATCAGTGTCTAATGCAGAAGGACCTTCTTCTACTCTGCCAAAATCTGTCAGTTTTCTAGCTATGCCCCAGAAGGAAGATGAAGTAGAATAGCATGTGAGATCAATGTTATGCTACAAATTGGTACAGAGAAATGAAAATTAATTGATATAGCAGAGTACCATAGCCTCAATTAGTTTATATTAGGAAATTTCTCAACTTAAAAATTTTCTTACTTTAAAATACAACATTAAAATTCTCTGTGTGTGTGGAAAATGTCTGCACTGTGTCTCATTCCATACATTTTTCTTTCCATTCATCTTGTCTACTACAATGTAAATATGTTTTCAAAGTTATTCTTCCTTTCTGAGTAGCTTTTGCTGGCATTTCTCACATTCTGTGTGTTTTGTCACTCTTCATTTCTGTTCTCTCCTTCCTCAATCAGGTGTTTGAACAAGAGATGGCAATGTTCAGGTTTTCTCTGAGGATGTAAAGTAGAACAAGATAAAATCAAAAGCTGGTCATGTCATGATATACATTTATTGAGACAAAAACATCTTTATCCTAAAAGAGTGTATGTTTATAGATATATTTTTATACTAATGACTCACTGGATGTGTTGCAATTTTTAATGGTGCATGAGTAATGCCTGGGAGTCTGTATTTAAATGTGAGGGAAATCTTGACATTTTTAAAGGGAATTCTCTGGTGTTGTTTCTATGGTAACTTTTCTAAAGGGATGATATTTTTTCAGTTGATTTTTAGTTGTGATCAACAGTAGAGTAACTAAAATACTGAACGTAAAAGAAAAGAAATTATATTTGTTATGAGTCCTTTTAGACCAGCAGGAGCCCACAGTACTGATTGCACCTCACTTAAGCCCTTAACTGGGGGCCTAAAGGACTTTCTGTGGTTCATGGACTTGACTTGGGGTTTTGGAAGCAAGGAAGCAGGGTGAAAGACATGACATGGATCAGGGAACATAGTGGGGTTACAGCAAAGTAATCCTCAGTAGTGCCAGGTCAAATGTTTGGCTTAGTGAAGCAGAAGACATGATAATCAGTCCCAAAGCTTTACTTAGCTAAAGAAACAAAACTACTGAAAATAGTGAGTTAAAGATAATGATGTAGGAAAGTGAAGACCTTAAAGAATCCTTTTCTCAACAGCATCTGCTCAACTTCCTCGGAGAGCTGAACAGCTGATGTTTCTATTAATCATAGTTCTAATTCTAAAAACACCTGATACATATATGTTTTAAAACAATGCAATAGTTTCATGCATAGTTTCCTTTTACCTGCAAAGTCAGGCCCTAGTGTGCTTTCTTCCTACAAGCAAGGCAAAGTAGTAAGAAAAGATGTAAGCTTTGATCCTGGCACACATTTCCTGGCCTCTGAGGTGCTTAGGGGGAGTTACACTTTCATGCACAAAACAATTGATCCAGGCACTAAACCCGTAGCTCTTCTCTGGGTATGTTAAAAATCCATCCTGAAATCTCCACGGTACCTTCAGGAGCTCTGAGGCCAGGACCAGAGAGAGGCTGGAAGGACTTCCAGAGAAGTTTTTCCATAAGCACTGTTTCTTACTAATTTCCTTGAATTCACAAGGAAATCCAACACTTAAAACTTAGGAACAGCTATGTTGGAGACTATCTAATCATTGTGGAAAAGTAAATTCCATATATAGCTTTAAATGGTAAACCCCTAAATTTCCTTGAGCTCTGTTGGAAAGGACTGCATCATTAACATTACTGACAATTTAAAATTTGATCTTGAATTAAGAGACATCTTGGAGATTTATTGGAAAACTTTTTCTACAAAGTTATTATACACAGAGTGAGTGATTAAAAGGAAGGAAGAGGCAAGAAGGTCTTTCAAAAGACTGAGCAAATCACAAAAAAAAAAAAAAGTGATAAACAGAAGATCTTTTCAGAAGCCCTGACTTTCCTTCTGCAATTAGCTTTGCATGAGAGGCTTGTCACTGCGTGTTTTATCAAGCTCTGGCATGACCCCCCAATCTTTGCCCTTCCAAAACTCTGACAAAGTTATGGGAATACAGTGATTGACATGCAGATGTAGCTCTTGGTGTCACTTGTAAGACCACTGTTAAAGGTGAAAGCTTCTAACTGAAGAAATCAGCACCATTGCTCTTCTTCTTTCTTTTAAAAAAATGAGACTTCAGTGATAATTACTTCAAGCACCAAGAACAGGAAAAAGCTCAGGGACCATACCTACATTTGCTGTAAACAGACATACCTGCTTCAGTAAAGCAGTGACTCTAACGTCATACTGGTTTAAATGGAATCTTAAATCTATGGAGCTCTGTTTTGAAATTAATTGAAAAACCCTACTGGGTGTGTGTGTCTATGACTCATTACATGGAAAATACAGGATAAGTGCTTTTTCAACAACCTTTCTGATTTTATATGTAATGTGAAGCTATGAATTTAAAGCATGTATTTTTAAAATGACTGTGTGATACATTCATTTTAGCATGCTATCACACATGATTATTTATCTAGGTTTTACTGCTTGTGGTTGCATAAACCAGTGCAGTCACCCTCCTGTTTCTATAGCCAGAAAAGGCAAAATTTTTCAGTGTTCTCAAATGCTTGTATGACTCAGAGAAGGAAGGGACTTTCTGAAAGTTACCTAGTCTCTGTCCTCCTTCCTATAAGTGTAAGAGTCTTCTTTCTCTTTTAGGTAAGCTTTAATATTTTCAGGATTCTAGCTCTATTACAAATGCCACATACATAGTGCCCACTTGCTTTGCTGGCCAAGGGCCTGAATGATGGGGCATTTTGGCATTTCTTCAGTACGAGTAGAAAAAGAGGAAAACCCTGGTAAACTGCGTTCTAAAATAGGGAATTGGGATGGGAGTGGGGGTGGTGTCTTTATTAGGTACGGTGAAAGCCATCTTTGCCAAATTTTCCGTTAAAGCCCAGCTTTAGGACCAGTATTTCTGGTGGTATCACTAATGCTGCTCAGACTTCCACTGTGTCACAACATAAAAGCAAGACCCTTATCAAGGACACTAAAACAGTGGTAGCAGCAACTAGAAATCTTAAATAAAGTGGAGCACTACAGGTACATGAACTTTAGTTGGTCAGACAGTGCTCTACAGTTCTGACTTTTCTTAAAACTTTGTATACCAGTTTAAATACTGTCTCCATATGTTTTCATAGAAGGAGTTGCTGAATATTCCACAGAGGTGGTCTTTCTCTGCAGTCAGAAATGGAAGGGAAAACTCAGTGGGACTGTATGAAGCACATAAGAACTTTGTAAGCCATCTGCTTCAGAACTTTAAACTATTTATAAAAGCATTTTATTGTTTTAAATTTATAATGAAAACAATTTAAGGCTAATAAAAATGTTCTAACATCAGATGGAGGTAGGTTGGAAGTGAATTTCGATCAATATAATGAAGGACAATTTTCTAACGTAATCTATGTTTGTCCTGAGGCTACCAGTATTAGAAGATAAGATAGAAAGAGCAATATCTGTGTCAAAGGCAGAGAAAACACATCTTGATTTCATATCTTCTACAGATTTGCAGCACTGGCTACTATTCTGAAAATACTTTTTCGTATGGTCTAGTTTGTTTTCATCTCAGGAGAGAAGAAAGAAGCAACCTTTTCATTAGAATATTAAAATAGCACTTTAACAAACTAACCTGCTGATGTTACAGTAGAGAAAACTTAAGAGTTCTCTGAATTTTTGGCATGTAGAGTACTGATGTGTAAAAGAAGTCCAGCATTTCAATGAAAGACACATTTTGTCATAACAAGATCACAGTGTAAAATCATGCATTTCTCATAATGTTTTACCATTAAACAGGTTTTGAGTTGGCATTTTTATAGAAACTTCTTAATCAGGCTTTTGTAACAACACTATTTAGTCTCAGGTTAAAACTTAATATTTTTATCTGTATTCTGTGAACATAAACCTAATCACAGTGGAATTAAAGTTTCAATACTGCAATTATTTTATTGTGAAAGACAAATTTACATAAAGTCCAACCCTGAAAACATTTACTACTGTGTTCCAGTTGCTATTCTGACTAGTTCTGTTAATTTATAGTTAATTTCTAAGAATGCAGTGGCTGGATTGGGCTCTCTCCCTACATTACAAAGTGACTCCACATGTTCTGTATAAAGGACGTTCTTCAAAACACCTGCTGTGATTCCTAAGGTGTTTTGAAACTTTGTCTTCAATATTTAGTTTTTCTTCTGCTGGTGCTGCTGCTCAAATATTTGAATGATAGAATTATTACTGAATTAGGTAAAATGACACTTTTTATTTTTTAACATAAGTGCCACTGTCTTGTCCTGTGCTTTATCTCAGGAAAGAGGTGCACCTGCAAATATAGAACATGTCAACTTTAATTAAATTGAATATTAAAAATGCAATTAATCCACTTGTCTTGTAATATTTTGTCTTTGGATCAGTAAGCATCACAGGCAAGTGGATCAGAGAGATCTAATAGGATTTTTTTTAACTTACCTGAGAAAATGTAATAAAGTAAAACCTTCATTTGTTTAAAAATGTCTATAAATGCATCCAGTTTTATCTTGCTGATTACCTTTATGAGCAATACATTGCCAGAGTGCCACTTTTACGTGACTACATCAGCCTCCTAGAAGGCTGAGCTGACCATTTCAGACTGTTGGACCTCATTTCACTAATGGGAACCCCAAATATTTCTGCATCTCTTTCTGATTTAAAAATAAACAGTCAAAAGGGCCAATGTGAACAGAGAACTAATCAATAGAAAAATTTGCATCTGAGTTTGTTTGATTTGATGAAGCATAGAACTATTTTATTTATTGAAACTGTATTAATGTAATTAAAATAAATGGGAAATGCACTCCTTACTTAATATTTTAAGCTGTCTCTGAAGAATAGTATGCAGCTTGCATTTAGTTATCATTTTTAAACTGCAAGACAGATTAATTAGATTCAAATCTTAGCCAGAATGAAATAATTTTGTTAATAAAGCTAAGAGCTCTAGAATTTACTTGGAAGTAGAATGTGTCTGGTGTTGATCTTTACGGATGAGCATGAGAAGATAAGACATAAAATTCAATGAAGTCTTGTGGTTAAAAATCTACTGAGTCTACTTCAAATTATAGTCCTAGGCATTGGTTTTATTTATAAGTAAGGTGTGATGTTTTCAAGATGTGAGGATTCTGCCTCTTTCTTAATACATGTATTCCTAAAGTTAAGGTAATTTCAAAAAAAGTGGTGTAGGAAGTTAACATTTAGAAATGGCTTTTTTTTTTTTTTTTCATAGAAGGGAAGGACATTCAACTTTGATTTTAAGATTTGCATGGACAGAAAATCTGTGGAAAATCCTCTACAATATATGTGGATCTGCATTTAAGGAGCAAGGCTCCAAAGAATGTTAGACAACAACAAATGAAATTAAATGATGTTTTAGCTTTATCATACATGCTTTAAAAGAATTAAAATCTATGTCATGCTATACATTGTACATGCATTTGCAGAAAGAAGTGGCTAAACTTAGAAGTGCGGACAGATCTGTAGTCAGAAACCAAGGCAAAAAGGTCAATGTGGTTTTCAGCACCCAGATATGAAGAACAGATTTGTAGGGAGTCCTGACAAACATTGCTGGTTCTTAGACAAGAGTTTTGTTCTGTGCAAACTGGAAATATGTTTCAGCATCATTCTCATTGAAATTGCAAGATTTAGAATATTTTGAGTTTAGGCATAGTTCAAATACAGCTCTTGAATTTGGATGAATGTTAATGCGAATCTTCAAAATACCGGTATTTTTAGATGTGCTAAACCCAAAGAAACTGTCTCAAAGTCATTTGTACTTTCAATGTCAACCCTTTTCCAAGAAAAAGACATTAAACTTTCTAGAAATTCTATAATGAAATGCTGCTCATATCAGGGTTTTGGGGGG